>CM072815.1:95232432-95832432 GCA_036937905.1 Salvia rosmarinus | reverse complement strand
AAAAAATAAATTAGGGTTGAACAACTTATTTGTAAGAGAACTTATAAGTTGTTGGTGTTTATTTTCATAACTTATAAAGCTGTTTAGAAACTTATTTTACCAAACACTTTGCAATAACATATAAGTTATTTTAGAAATTATAAACTCAGCTAAATACCCTCTAAGTTTGGGAAAGATAACTTGGTAATGTAGGTGTAATTGGAAAACTCTCATCGCGAGTTTTGACAAAAATATCCTTAATTGTTGATTGTGTATCGGATAACAGAGTAATGGAGTATGATTAGTATTTGTAGCTATTGTTTGTGTGTGTGTGATTTAGAGGGTGTTTGGCTGAGCTTATAAGTTTATCAATGGAATATGATTAGTATTTGTAGCTATTGTTTGTGCGTGTGATTTAGACTGAAAATTTGAAGTGTCAATTCCACGTATCATGTGGAAACTAGTGCATGAGCAATCCGCCGGTGGTGTTGTCAAGCTAATCGATGGTTGTAGATAGTGTAATTCAGCCTATGAAATTTTAAGGTTAACAAAAAAACAAAAACTTTAGGTACACTGAAATAGCAAAGTAATTTTACACAATAAAATCGCATATAAGTAATCACATCCAACAACTTTTTTTGGGTAATTAAATATAGAAATTTAAAAATCGCGTCATGTTAGATTTAAATCTGAGATCTTTAACATCAGACATTAACCATTATACCACTTATGCACACCCAGCAACTCTTTCGGCTAACTAATGAATCTAACCACACATACTCCATAATTTGTACACAATAAAATCGCATATAAGTAAATTTAAATCTCGTAATTTAGTGGCGCTTCTCATATCTATAAATGTGAACAGACCAAAGATTCCCCGACCCCAACTCAAAAAATATAAAATTAGAATAATCAGTAAACGTGTTACTACTATATCATGGATAGGTTATTGATTTCACATTCACGTAATAACATATGAAGAAGGTTGTAAGATAAATAAGAATAGTAAGTTCACACAAGTTCTCAATAAGGGCACTGTATAATTATTCACACAAGTTCTCAATAAGGGCACTGTATAATTATTTTTAGAACTATATATATAATATGTAATAAATGCATTTGTGTTATTATTTTTAGAACTAGCTATATATGACAGTAATAAATATAATAATATATTTGTGAACATTAATCGTCCTCGCAAAGCTAGTGAGGATGGCAATGGGTCGGGTACCACTATTAAACATTTCTCAAATTCGAACTTGTTTAAAATTTATCCACTTATATGTATTCCAAACCCATTTAAAAATGATTTTAATACCTATACTCAACCCAAATCTGTAGGGTAGTACCTACTATTTACCTACCCAAATTCCTTTAAACATATAAATATTTAAATAATCAAGTATGAATTGTTATAATATTGGATACATGTCTCAATAAAAATCTAAAGACTAAGAAGTAAACAATAATAATTGATTAAAACTAAATTTCAAATATAAAAACAAAACTATGTTGCCTAAGTTTAATATGTCATATATAAAAGAATATTCTAAATCATATATTTATATAAGGGTTGGATATATATATTTGAGTGTGTGTTGAAGATAATGCAATATTCGCATAACGAAAAATTTCTAAAATTGTTGGACAACAAAGTAATTTTACAAAGTTTTCGACTTCATCTCAATCTTACAGAATCAAAAAAAATGTTTTTACTGACAATATATATATATATATATACACACACATGTGTGTCATTTTACTTTCAAAAGCGTCTGGTCAACCTTCTCATCACATAATCTTTTTTTACTATAATAAAAAAAGAAAAATCTTATTTTATCCGTCCACCAAGAATGTGTCATAATTATCTTATTCGACTTCCACAAAGAATATGTTATTTTCCTTTTTAACACACTACCCCACACTCAACTCTCATTATTCAACCTCACAATCACACATTATTTACCAAAAAATTACCATTTCTCAATTCAAAAAATATCTATCAAAATTTATTAAAACTTGTTTGGTCCACCAAATGGCACATTCTTCGTTGACAGAGATAGTAATATAAATAAAATTTCAATACAAATAATTTTTTGAAATTGCAAAATACTTAGTCAAATTCTATCATAAAATTATATATCTAATTATAAAATACTTATCTAAATTTAATACAATTTATTTATTAGTAATTTTAAAACTATGTATTAATATTATATACAAACGGGTTGAAATTATGAATCTCAATAACTAATTTATCAAACTCAAGTTTCAACTGAGTTACTAATTTCATTATCTATACCTGCTCCAAACCTATTACATATTTACCCAAATTCATCCTATTAGAATTTGGTAAGACCCTCAAAAACCCAACCCACTACGTTCCTAAATGCAAGTCAAAATATGTGAAATTAACTTAAAATATGTTGGCCCCTCTGACCTCGGCATGACCACCAACTTCTGCGCTATTTCTAATATTAAAAAAATTATTGGAATCTAGGAAAATACTATTGGAATTCCTGATTTTAGCAGTAAATCTAACGACAAAAAAACCTTACGAAAAGAAGCTCCTATACTCATATTTTCAAATTTTGATGTAAATCATACAATATAGTATTACAATTTCATGTGCAGAAGCGGTGGAAACTTACAAATTGTTCATCACATCTTTTGGTGATGCTTTTCTGAACATTTAAACTAGAAAATCTTACTCTCGAGCTTTACAAATGGTTTTTGCACAGAACACGAATAGGTTAGAGGAAGAGCAGGAGAAGCACGACTAAGATAATCGAAAGGAAGCAGTGAAGAGAGAGAAGCCTGTTGCCTAGAGAATTAGGTGGTTGAGCCAACGCCGAAGGAGGAAGCTGAGATGGCGGTGGAGGTGCTAGTAGAGGGACATTGCAGGTGCCAAACGCTGCGTTTGCCTGCCACGTATCATAAACACAAGTTTAGTAGTAGATAATCTGCGGACATGTGTATTCAACGAAAGGGCTTCTTCACTTTATATGTTGGCCTAATGGTAGAGTGGTTAATGCCCGAGGTCAAAAGTCTCGGGTTCGAGTCCACCGTGACGCAGTCTTTAAAATTTCTGTATTAATTGACCATAAGGAAAGGGCTTCTTCACTTTATAGTTAGGGTTGGGGTGTTCGTTTCCTTTTGAGGAATGGAAAACTGAAGCTTTATAGCTTAATCTAATGTGTTCCTTTCCTTTTGAGGTATCAGCTAGTTGATTATGAGGCACCAAATTGAAGCTTAGGTAGAGGGGAGGGTGAAAAATATAGAGTTTTTAAACGAGAGTGTACTCTGCAATAAGCAATACTGTCGCAGCCACAGGTTGAGTGCCCATTCGCTTTATCAACACCTTCTGGGGCTCCCCCTCCGTCACTCCTCTGCAATAAGAGAATAAATAACTTAAGTCAACAGCTCAAAATAATCTCCAAAGGTCAAGTGATTTTAGTCCGTTGAGATTTCATTGACACATACTTTGTAGAAATCAACAGCAATGAAATTTGGCCAGCGATTTCCTGCTGCCATGTAACAAGTCCTCATCATGTTAAGAAGCTTAGCAGAGTTGACCACACACGCTTCTGATGCATTAGGATTAGTTGGAAAGTAATTCATCAGAACCAGAGATCTTGAAAATGCACTCATGGGGGAAGATTCTCCACGATTGGGACAGGAACCATCAATCATCCCATTATTCCCATCTGCAAGATATCATATCTTAGTATCGTCTCTGAATTAAATAAAAGTAAACAATCATTTCAACGACAAAACTGTGCATATCCCAGTACTGCCGCACAGTCGAGTGAAAAAGAATTGATACGGTGGAAACAACTCTGTAAAATGAAATGTGTAAAATACTTTAAGTTTCAAGACTGTGGTTCATACGAAAACATTAGTTCTAAATAGTCTTCCAATATATTAAGTAGAATAGGTTGCTCTCTGGAAACACGAGAGAGACCATATGCATGATAAAGTATGAAGATTCGATCAAATATAGAAACTGCACATTTAAGCTTGATTTAAGGGATTAGTAAAACTCACTTACACTGAGTTTCCACAACATAGTTCCATTCAAATGCGACCATTTCAGAGGCCTCCTTGTATGATTGAGAGGAGAAGACTACCAATCTTTGATTCTTATTTACCATATCATCCACTGTTGGCCAATCTCCACCATTTTTGGGCATTTGAGAGAGTGGGAACAAGTATTTATTAAGCCCAGATGCATTGAACACTTTTGTCAGGCCTTGTGGAGATGCAACATAATCCTCAATGAAGATGGTGACAATTTCTGTTGGGTTTTCGTGAAGAAAAGCTTGAATTTCTCTCAGTACATTAATAGCAGGTTGCTGGGTGTGAAACATATTAAAAAGACTTCTAATAGATCAGTAATGGCAACAGAAAAACCACAATTAGCATATTAGTACACAAATATAAAGCACGGACATACTTACAAATGCAGTCACGTTTAAACACCTCCCCCCGAAGGAATGGCACAACCAGATGTCATTGTTGAAGTCATACATGTCAAGCATTAGACCTCGAACACCATTCTACAAAAATGTACTCATCTTATAGTTAACAAACATCTTGCTTTCATGAAAATGAATATTAATATGAGTCAAAATATGTAATTGAGTTTATTCTACATCTTATAATCTTGTTTCAGGTTGCAGCATTAGGTCATCAGCATTGGCTCATAACTACTGCACCGGCAGTTATTCAAGGTTCAGACTTCCAACTAAATGCATTAAGATGAAACAGAGGAGATATGCTTGAGACCAAATAAATACTCAATCCACTCAGGAACCTTTTAATGTAAGGAAAGAACGAGAATGGCCGAGACTGGCTCATACAAATTTTACTTTGGAAAATCTATAACTTCTAACAATGGAGATTTCGCAGACCATTCTTCCTTCAAGAAATCAGGTAGGCAAAGAGCTACACCTAATATGGTTTTCAGTATATAGAATACTAAGACTCTTGGCCCTCGCATACAAAGGTACATTTATATATCCATATCACTAGTTGGATAATGTTGGTCAAGGAAAAAAGTTGAGATGCCTTAGTTTCTAATCCAAACCAAAATTGAGTAACAACCACCAACTCATACCTAATAATTCCTTGCATTTTTACCTCCAGAAATCTTCATCAACTTGCAGTTTGTCTTATCAATAAAACAGCCTAACTATCAATCATAGCTAACTAAAGAAACAGAAATTACTGGAGCAGATGCACACATTTAGTCAGATAAACTCAAAAATTTCAGCACAAACAGCAACGCCTCTCATTCAAATTAAACTACAGCACTCTACTGGTAAACAACAACAAGAAATAAATATCAATTATGATAACACACTTTGAGCTGATCGGTAACAGAATCCTCTTGATTAGTCGGTGCGAGGAGATCGGAACCCACGCCCGATTTCCGCCCGGTGAGAGCAAACGAGTTGTGGGTCGTCAGCCATGAATACTTGTTAAAAGGCCGCCCTTTTACCTGCCCCAAATCAAACATGTAATCCACAATTCAATCCAACAACTCAAAACACACGCACATATTCATCTACATACATACATATATATGCACCGAAAGAGAAAAACTATGATAGTAATAGACTGGAAAATGCGGACCTTAGTTACAGGATGTATAGGTTGAATGCGGGTACACCGAGGCCTCGTGTTGCCGTTGGCAGCGCAGCTACCGCAATTTGAGCCGGCGTCGCAGTTGCGGCTCGAGCTCGAACAGGTTTCACCAATCTATGTTGAACTCCCAGTAAATTTGACTTAGAGATGAGAAGAAGAAAAAAAATGCAATTTTTTTTTGTGTGTTCAAAAATGAAAAAAGATTACCTTGAGGGTTGATGAATAGGTGAAGAGGAAAGCTGCGATGAAGAACAGCTTTAGGGGCGCGTAGTTGAAGGCCTGAAAATACAGAAGACGAAAGCAAATAGATTCAGGAAGGTGACGGCGAGAATGAAGCTTAAACATAGGGGGTTAGTTTTTGCATGCCTGCATTTGGTTCTGGGCTCCTCAAAATTAGCAGAGAGATTTAGAGAGAGACAGACACCCTTTAAAAAGGGATGTTTGTAATGTCTCTTTTCTCTCTTACCTTTTTTGCTTTGGTGCCTCCTTTTCTTGAGTTTCTAAATTCAATTTTTATTATTCTTATTATTATTATTATTATTATTATTTAATTGTTATTGTTATGATTTTATATTAGTACAATTACATTCGTGTAATGAACATGATGTACAATGATGTTATGTTTTTTCAATTAGTACTATAGTGAAAACACTACTAACATGATGTATATTCTATTACTTTTTATATTTTTCACTATTTTTATTCATTTACTTACCAAAAATAAACAAACTTAGTTTAAAATACAAAAAATCAATCTGATCATTTGGAACAAGAAATAGAAGGGATACTGTCTTTTGCAATAGAAGGGACTCGTTAAGATGAATATTTAGGGGTTGGCCCTAATGGCGGTTAGACATGAGTTGTCGTCAAGGGCCCAAAAAGTACATGACTTATTTATTTTTTTTGAATTAATGGAGAATCTGCGCGTCGCTATCTTCGGTGGATAATATCCATATTCATATGCAATAATCTGCAAAATACACAGGATGAGTAAATCATACTTGAAAAACCAAATGTGACAGATTTAAATCTATAAAGATATTAATGAGATTCGAATATATGATATTTTGACAATAAATCATCCCAAAAGGATAAGTACAAGATTTTTATATTTATTAGTTGTAGATAAAATTTAAATCTATATTTTAAGTAAGGATCAAAATTTATTATATAAGGGGGCTCAGATTCAAACCAATCTATAATAGTAAAATTTTAGACCCGAATGTTAAGTAAAATCCTTATAGTTGTATATAAAAAGGGCCACATGTCCGACCATTCTCTTTATCAGTTATAAAGACTTGAACCCAACTCTTATGTAAAACCTCATTTTGTTTTGATTTGAGTTAAATTCTTTTTTGTCTTTGTAAGAATGTCACTTAACAATTTTATGATGATATATAGATAAATGGGAAAAATTATTCCGCTCGGGGACTTTGTTTTGTTAAGATCGGCCATGTGAACATTCAGTAGCATCAATCTTTATCATCATTCTCAAATTCAAAGAGTTTAGACTTTTTGGCTACTCTCATTCACATTACATGAATTACATGGATAATCTCTAATCATAGTAAAACTCTTCTGGCATTGAGAGGTAAGACTAGTATACATCAAATAACTAATAATATTAATTATTTAAATCTATAATCTATAACTACAAAATATCTAAAAAACACACAGCTTTTCATTAATCATACGAAATAGACACGAAATAAAATACAACCATACTCGCCATTTGTATTTGTACATAACACCGTTGACAAACATGATTCGAAGTACTATCAGAAGAGGATGAACGATTGTAATCGTTAGTGTATATTTGTATATATGAATATAAGTATAAATAAATATAAATAGAAATACCTATCATTGGATAACATGCATCTTGTGATATTATTTATAGGACTCAAAACTGCAAATTCAAAAACAGTGAAATGCTCTAGCGCCTAAATTGTGGAATGTAAAAATACACGAGGAGAAGAGCATGCTACCATATAAAGAAGCATTTGCTCGAGCGGTGGCCTTTTTAAATTCTGAAAAATCGATACGAAATGTTATCTAACATTAATCCGAGAGAGGGGGGAAGAAAACTGGAATCAACACCAAGCAAATCAACCAATTTTATTGAGGAATTTAATTTGTTCACACCAACAGAAAGGAGAACGCATCATGTTTTAATTTAATCTACAAACAAATGTGCAACTTCCGCTGCAGCAATTACAACACAAACCAGATTTACATACAAAAATGAAAGAAAGGCACAGCTGCTTCCCCAAATTGTGAAAGAAAAAATATGTTGAGGCATTCCAATAATCATTGCAACTCTCCCACTGGCGCTTCATTTAGCCACAGGAAATGTATGAAGTCGTATAATTTCGCACTCACACTGACCTGCAACAGTAATACAACGTCATGAATACCATCTTCAAGTGCACAAGAAGTTGTGTCCTTTGCTGGATGTACCTTGTATGGTGTCAGGTTCAACCTCCTCATGTGGTCGGGCCGCATTTGGCCTAGTTGGTTAATGCACTGTTCTCTAATCACTTTAATAGGTGGTAATTCTTCTCTATCTTTCCCTGCATATGAACTTCGTCAATATGATGAAATTTTCCTGTAATGCCACTGTCATAATCTTAAGATTTAATGGATATGTAGATGGCATGAAAGCAGCAAGGTATGGAAGAGATTAAGAAGCGATGTGGTGTGAATACATGCAGGCTTCTATCAAATAACTCCATCGCATTCCAAGATATTTTGTTGCTGCAAATGAAATCTATAGGCTTGTATGAATTATCCATCAAAGTCCAATTATAGTAGGAATCATGTTTGTGAAATGTAAGGCATTGATGGAAAACTTTAAACCTCTGGAACCATCAATGAGACTGGATAAATCACTATATCAATAGGAGTAAATACTATGCAGTTGATAAGGATTTGATCCAGCCGTTCAGCACCAAGAATGCTCGACATTAGGATAAGAAAATGTACCTGATTTACCAGGCCAAAAGCACTTCAAAAGCTCCTCTACACGCTGCGGAACCACGTATGCTCTCTTGGATTCATTAAATGGATGGCGACACAATATCCGCACACCTACCTATAAAGCATAAAATTCACAGGATGACGAGCTACATTGACAGAAAAAGCACCTGTTACCAATCATCAAGTAGTGATCGCGCAGAGCACTAGAACAAAACACTGGTGGAACTTATATTTCATGCATATATTTAACTTCCTCAGTGTTTTTCGCATTATCTTTACATGTGAAGAAGGCATGGTAGGTTCCTTGTATCAAGTTGGAAAATTCGCTTACTGGTGACTAAAGGACTTTTTTCAAGAGGCCGACTTCCAAATTATCTCTAGAACAGGTACACATACTAAATCTGTTCCAGTACTAGCAGAAGTTCAGATGAAGTAAATCTCGACAGCCAAAAATTGTTAAGGCTGAATATATCAGCAATTTTCATTAGAAATTACAGTTAGTAAAACATTCCAGAACTCCAGGGAGAATTTATCATCAAGAAAGAACGAAATAAAGAACCTTCGGTGGCGGTTCATTTTCCCCAGTCATAATGTCCACAAGAGGATAGTCTTCCTTCCCATATAATCTGTAGCACCTCTTTTTGCATGGAATAGAGACCTGAGATGAAAGCCCAGTGAGTCTAGTAAAGTAGTGAAGGTGCATGCAGCATCATGAGGATTAAACAAACCTTTGAAACATCTTCAGAGAGCTTGATGCGAGGCTGGTTGTTTATTTCAACCAACTTGAAGACAACACCTAGGGCAGGTTGAGCGTAGCATGTTACCAAATGAGTTCCAATTCCAAAGGCATCAACTTCATGACCCTGACCATATTAAGTTAACAGTGCAAAAGATATAACTCCTCAACAACGTAGCATTCATATGAGTCACAATGAATAAACACGTCAAAGACCAATAAGATAGAATCACAATCAATGAAATAGAAAGAAACCAAGAGAGAAGGATAGAACATTTAGCCATTGACAAAAACTTGTGTGCTTGTGTACGCGCAGCACAAGTTTTTGTTTTATTTATTATTTTATATTTTATTTATTAATTCATAATTAGTGTTTATTAATTAGGGTTTATTAATTCATAATTAGGGTTTATTATTTTCAATTATGGTTTATTAATTCAAAATTAGGGTTTATTAATTCATAATTAAGGTTTATTAATTAACAATTAGGGTTTATTAATTCAAAGTTAGAGTTTATTAATTCATAATTAGGATTTATTATTCAAAATTATGGTTTATTATTTTCAATTAGGCTTTATTAATTCAAAATTAGGGTTTATTAATTCAAAATTAGGGTTTATTAATTCCAAATAGGGTTTATTAATTCAAATTATGGTTTATTAATTCAAAATTAGGGTTTATTAATTTATAATTAGGCTTTATTATTCAAAATTAGAATTTATTAATTCAAAATTAAGATATATTAATTTAAAATTATATTTATTAATTTACAATTAAAGTTTATTAAATTAATTAATTTTAATTAGATTTAATTTAATTAATTAATTAATATTAATTAATTAAGATTGATTAAAATTAATTAACTACTTAATGAAGATTAATTAATTAATTAATGTGGTCTCACTGTGCGCGGGCGCGCACAGGAGACCACCTCTTAGCCATTTGCCATCTTGCCAGCCATATGATCCAAAAAACTAATTATTTGCACAATGAAGAATTTGGTAAGGCTAGACATGCAACCTACAACTTCAGCACAAATAAAAATAATGTAACTTCACGGAACACTCTTGTCATCATCATCTTGGGAAAGGAGAATGAATAGCTTATCAGAATTCTTCATAGACTAAAACCAGTGAAGTAATTTTCATGTCACTTACTGGCTCTTAAAATTACCTAAACCGGCTTCAATTGAACTTGCCATTGTTGCATCGTGATGAAAGAGCATGAACTGATATTCAAAATTTGTAGATTATACCTAGAGATCAAACTTTAGGCCACTTGATGCTTCTACAGTTGATTTAGGAAAAGGACGAGTTTCTTGGATACATCAAACTTTAACATGAACCCAACGTTGTTTGCTTCATTGGGAAGCATACACAAACTCAGAAGGGCATATAATTATTTTGGAACTCTTTTAAGTAATGTACTTCTGTGGCCATGTTATAAAAGAAATCCTGAAATCTTAAGCAAACACTAGATAATTCTTGGTGGAACAATAAAGTAAAAAATTAGATATCAGCTACCAGAACAAAATACCAGAGGAAACATATGCTTCTATCGGTAGAAAGGGACAATGGTAGGAATAGGATGACCGTTCATCTCAGCCCGTAATCTAAAAGATGCATATCACCCCTTCCATGCAGACACTTACCTGTTTGTTTAAAGCATCCAAAGTTTCTTCATTGAGATCATTGCTTGCTGTAATGCCTGTCTTTCCAAAATCCGGGACCTTGAATTCCTTCTCTATAGTCTGAAAGAACTTCCTAGTTTCACATGACAGGTAGGCAAGATCACCAGAGTCCAATCTAACACCTAATGCCTTATAACTGCAAAAGGACAAGTATTAGTGAAGTATGGAAAGAAAAATGAAAATATATATTGCCTGGAGGCTTTGATAGAAAAACTGGAATACCACTTTAAAACATCTTTTAGAAACAGTCCATGTGAAGTAATGTGAGTTTATAAACATGCCACAAAAAAACAAAAAGTAGCATAACTCTTGGGCTAGCCTTCAATAGTAACTCAACATGCTAGAAAGATGTTACCCATTTCTGATATTTCTGACAATGAAAATACAGATAGAAAAAATACTTGGTGTTAGAACAATAAGAGCCTCCTTATTGTAAACCTACAAACAGGGGAATTGTTACTTTAGGATGGAAATGACCAATTTACACTTTGTGAACCTACAAGCTAGCAGACACATGATTCATAATATACAAGTACTAAGTCAGGTGTATGCCTCTTAAACTCACCCTAATTCATATAGAGCTAGAGCAACTGCACAGAAATTAGGAATACCACTTCGCATTACCTGTTCAGATAAGTAACGAAAGCCAACATTAAAAATAATGGGGGGAAAATTAAACGAAATTAGTGATATACACATGATACATGGAACAGTGCCAGTATGAAACATGATCAAGATTTCAAATCACTACTTACAATTGATTCTTTTAGACATATTAGATGATGTCCATAAGAGCCTAAGTTATTCATAATTTCACATGCATCATTTATTAGTCGTGTCCACCTCGATAGGAGCCCAAGACCAAGAAGAATACATTTGTTATTCTTTTTCGTCTTATATGATGACATACTTCTCTACTAGGGAGCATTGGACCGGCAGATATGCAATCATAAAAGTAAATCACAGAATGGAAGTTCAATGAATCAACATTTAAAGACCATCCATAAAAAATTACCACAATAAATTACTTGGAAGAATTGCGGAAGTAGCTGATCAGATTCCAAAAGTTTCGATACACTGATCAAAGAGATTGACTAATTATAATAATTCACTAGAGGTTAGCAATAATCAGGGAAAGAACCATAGAATCCTCCTATACTATACACTATACTAGCAGAATTTTTCATATATATATTACACAAGTTGAGAGGCATCTCTTCCTACAGCATCATAGCTAGTGAAAATCTATCATTCTATACTCCCTGAACAACCTTTGGAGTTACTATGTAGCTCCAAAGATGAAACAAGCCATGTGAAAATCGAACATACAAGCATATAACCCCATCCTACTGGACAGAATACTGTATGCATTGACAAAATTCGATGAAAAAGTAATAGTTTTCACTTACATCATAAGTGTCCACAAGTGCCAAAAAGTTCTTTGGGAATGCAAGGGCATATGAGATAAAAGCAACTAATTCACTTTGATTTGTCTCACCAAAAATCCCACCTAACAACTGCGAGCGCTGAACAGATGAAGAGTTTGAATCAATAAAAAAAATGCACATAACAATTCTCAACAGGTTTAAATTGCATGCACATATGACTTTGAGGACTAGAAAGACATCTTAACCTTCTTTCTCAACCTCTACCATATTAACCTAAAGGACCACAACCAGTCAGAAACCAAAACATATCCAGAGTTTGAGAGGGTAAGGTGGATGATACATAAATTCCTCTACATGCATAAATGTCAAAATATGTATTACAATTACTGTTGTGCCACTTAACATTGGGCTATACAAAGTCAGCTCCTTGCTTGCCAAGATGTCATAAAAACAGCAGTACATCTCACCAAAAGATAAAGCAAGACATGCACTTTCTTCCTTAATGCTTATCAAGGTTATACAAGTTCTAAATTCTAATTAAAATATTTATAGTTTTGGAAGTTATATAAGATGGTAAACATTTCGAAATGCACCCAAGTCGAATATACATTTTATGTACAACGTAACAATACTTGATGGTTAAATGGTAGTGAATATGACTTTTTGCAGACAATTACGGGTGTTGAAGGAAGACAAGTAGACTATAAAGACAAAAACATGGTAAACCTAAGCATAGCTTCATCATACCTTTAATTTGATTAACCATGCCTGCACCAAACTGACAAAGTCCTCACAAACATTTGAACCATCAGAATTCTTGAGTGACTTCTCAGTGATCTCATCAGAACTCTGCAAGCATCACTTCACAATTAGACAACCTAAAAATTTGGGAGAATTTTTTCTAAACAATTTAAATCTCTTTGGGTAAATGATATTGTAGTTTCAAGAAGAAAACAATTATTTGTGGTGCAGAGATATCAAAAGCATATATGGTTAGAAGGACAATAAATGGCATGTGAGCAATGCTAGTAGAAGTGCTCTTTCAAGGTCCTTGGAAGTGTATGTCCAGAGTTTATAATGATTCTATCAATCAGTACAGGTCCTTGTTAGAGGTGGTAACAAAGTGAGATTACGGGAAGAATGCCTGGGTGAGTAACAGATCGCTTTCCAAATTATACCTCTCATTATGTTGTATCACCTCTAGCCACCACAGTAATTGTTTCATTATGGCCCGTTGGTCATTGTGGCTAGAAAGGAATAGCCTAATTACTTAGGATCGAGAAGAATCCTGAAATTTCCTTAGTAAAAACTAAGTAATCGTATTTTCATTTATGTTAAAATTAGGTCGTTCATTTGCAATAGCACAATGAGCCAGTTTTAATGTAAACAACAACTATAGGGACCCAATTTTTGTATAAGAAATAACATAAATGAAAATATAAGGGCTCAACAAAAAACACTTAAAAGTACATAGACCTACCCAAAAGTGCATTTACCCTCTCTCCTTTTTTTTGTTGAATGCTTTTTCTTTCCATCCAAAAACTTGTGCGCACAAATGGAATTGAAAGGTTCTTTCAAATTCAAGCCAGACATTTGAGAAGAAATTGCATAACGAATTGCTAAACAATCGTTAACATATGCAGTGCTTATTGTACCTACCATAAACGAGCTGACAAAGGCATGAGAATGTGTTCCACGGAGTGGTATTCCAAATAATTTTCCAGCAGCAACATTGCTGTCAGCACCCAACAGACAAGATACATAAACCTTAATAACAATAATCACGATTAATAGGAGGTGAATATGTAAACTAGAAGAGAAACCATAAAGGCATAAACTAGTGTCGTATCATAAAGTCAATTTCACATCATATCCCAAGTGGTTCAACCCATTTTGTTCTCCAATAATTCCATATCCCTTTCTCCGTTGGTGGTACCTCCTTTAAGGCATTTGAGCAACTTTACGAAATAGGGAAGGCTGAACATTTTTAAAGTTTCTGCTTACAATGATCAAGAGAAAAACTAATTGGTCCATGCACATAACTTGTATGGGAGCGTTAAAACTTACAAGGCAAACAAGAGAGCTTTGTAAAACCAATTCACCATGATTTTTCATACATCAGACCACTGAATCTGCCAGTACACTCGTAAGTCAGCTTTTGTAGTTACAAAAACTAGGTGCTCGAGATAATTTCCCTCCCTATTCTATAACCCACGAGCCATTGGCTCCAGATGTGTCATGCTCTGGAATTGTAGGGAAAGAGTAACAATAAGAAGATTGAGAACAGAGACTAATCGTCAGAAGACAATTAGTTTCATGCCAGGGAGATCTACGGTGGAAGCTAAAAATTAAATGAGGAATCTATGTAAGCAATTATAATGAGAGGAAACAAGATAGACGTACAGAATTTTTGTTGATCTTGAAAGGCATATCATAGAGTAAATCAGAAAATAATGAGGCACATATATGTGATATGAGAAGGGTAGGAGTAACTTATATAGGTGTTACCAAAGGTATGTATTAAGACATAACAGCATTAGTGTGGACACCAGTGAGCATGGGTTCATTCCAGTATACTATAGGCCTACTCAGGGACCACCTTTAACCCTATACCCTTTTACTTAACAGTGATAAAACTACCAGCACCACCAGAAATGCTGATAGGCGGGTTGCATTAGGATCAAAAGGTTTTACTATAAAGTAGAAGTGAGCATATGGAGTGCCACTTCTCACAGAAGTAAAAGCATAAACTAGATATAATTGGCAGAAGAAAAATGAGGGGAATCGGTAAAGATGTTTCAACAGAACTCAAGGAGGTTGGGAACAATGGAGAAATAAGTCTTTGTTACCTTGGGAAAATTGAAGGAAGAATTTCAGGAAGCTGTCATTAGAAGAGTAAAGTTTTGTAGGTCGTAGTGTTAGGCAACCAAATATCAACATAAACAAAATATGAGGGTTGCAGAACTGAGAATGTAAGAAAACACGTGCTGGACAACCCAGATCAGATATAACAAATAATGAATTCATTAGAAAGTTAGTGCTGGTAGCCCTACGAGATGAGAAGATGAGAACGGCTTTACATGGTTTGTACATATGCAAAGGGAACCTTTCAAAGACTGTTAGAAAATAGAAAATCATACAACTCAAATTAAAAGTGGAGGAAAACTTGAAAAAGTTGAAAAGAAACTATTAAAAAGGACATGTTTCACTTAGATCAAAATGAGAAAATAGGTGTCCACCAAACATGACAACAAAGTAGCTCTTATCAACCCCAAGTAGTGGACGCTTTATTGTTGCCTGTTGTAACCTATGAAGCACGGGGACGAGGATGAAATACGGGGACGATACGATACGGGACGAAAATACGTCAATTTTCCAAAAATGAAGATACGATACATCAAAAATACGTTTTGTATTTTATATTAATATATATTTTATATATAATAAATATCAATAATTTATTAAAAAATATGCAAATACCACATAATCTACAATAAAACTAAGCACATAGCAAATAAAAAGATGTCTTAATACATTAATAAACATAATTGTTTAGAGGGTACTATTAAGAAATAATTAGCTTTTCAATTGGGGAAATAATCTATAGTGTAATCTCTTCATCCTCATCGTCGTTGCACAAATAATTTCCCCAATTGGAGTAGCTTTTCAAGAAATAATTAGATGTCTTACAGGCTTACAGCAAATAAACTCTTTTCCCATAATTGTTTAGAGGGTATCATTAAGAAATAATCTCTTCATCCTCATCTTCTTCCATTTTGTCTTCATCTTCATCATCCTTACCGGGCCTGACGGCGGCGAGCAGCTGACGGCGAGTAGAGGAGGTGAGCAGAGGCGACGGCGCACCCAGGCAACGGCGACAGCGAACAGAGCTGCGACGCCTTCAAACATGACGGAGATCCCAAGCAACGGCGGCGAGCCCAGGTGATAGCGAATCCAGCGACGGCGAACCCAAGCGGCGGCGAGCAGCGGTGACGCGAGCCCAGGCTATCTGCCTATTTGCCTTCGAACACGACTAAAACTAGGTATGGCAATCGACCCGCGGGTATCCGCCAGATTATTCGCGGGTTTGGTGTGCATTTCGTACCCGCGGGTACGTTCGTGGTTGAAATTTGAAAACTAGGACCCGTTTACTTCGCGGGTACGGAAATGGTTTGGCAATACCCGTACCCGCGAAACCCGTATACCCGCGAAAACACCCGCGAATTACCCACGAACCCTACCCACGAACCGGCGAAAAACTATTCGTATAATAATTATTTATGATAAAATATTAATATTCTAATTTCTAATTAGAACTAGGAAGCCCGAAGCCCTAATTTTACCCTTCCGCCGCACACTAGACTTTTCGTGTTTTTTGAAATGCTTGGTTTCGCGGGTCGCGGGTGGTCCGCGGGTGGCGGGTGGCGGGTTCGCGGGTATCCGCCAACCCGCGGGTATGGTGGGAATCTCCTACCCGTCGCGGGTCGCGGGCGGAGATCATTTTAACGGGTACGGATACGGAAGTGGTTCGGCACTATCCGTACCCGCCCGACCCGATTGCCATCCCTAACTAAAACAGAGAGCCGCGACAGCTTCACCTTTGAACACGACGACGACCCCAGGCGGCGGCGAACCCAGCGGCAACGAACCCAAGCAGAGGCGAACCAGGTGGTGGAGAAATCAGGTTCGAATTTGTGAGAGAAGATGGAACATGCATTTTTTTCTTTCAAAAACCTAAGGTTTCACGTATTTTTCTTGGTCAACGTATTTTGACCGTATTTTTTTTAAAAAAAAGTCAAGAATACGTCTCTTCACAAAATACGTCACCGGGGACGTATTTCCGGCGTATTTTGCCGTCCCCATCCCCGGGACGAGTATGCCCCCCAGGGAGACGTCCCCATGCTTCAGAGGTTGTAACATTGAAACACAACTTGGGGTGCTTGGTTATTTGAGGGAAATGGAAATGGGAATGATGGTACTGGGGAATAAACTCTATTTTCGTCCACTTTTTCGGTATGGGTGATTCACTTTATGGAATTAAAAGTACAATCGAGGATTGGTTCCTTACCTAACATCCACTTTCACTCCATTCTCATTTCCTCTTCCCCAAAACCACCATACCAAACACCCATCCACCTCCCCAGGTCTTTTTGTACATAAACTATTTGTGGTTTTGAAGAATATAAAAGATATTGATTGTTTTTAGTTAATTTGAAATTATTCTAGCATGGCACAACATTGAATATGTTGTCAAATTTACCATCAGACCTATAAATCAGACTGTTCCATCATGCCATCATGTTGCATATATCGTCAACGGTGAGAAGTACATGAATTTTTTAGTAAATGTTTTATTGTAAATCACCTGGTCGCATCAAATCCACCCATGTAGCAATACTTTGATGCCCCAATGCCCCCATCAGGTCCCTGCATAAGTAAGATGCAGACAACAAATTGATGCTCTGTAACAAAGATCATACCTTCAAAATAAACGAGATCAGCAATTAATATGACCTGGGCCCGACGCAGCCCAAATTCGAGAAGAAGTTTGGACTTTCCAGCAACAAAACGATGCCTCGCCGCATTAGTAGCAACCAATGATGCATAATTAATAAGATTGACAAGTGGCGTTTCAAGCAATTGAACCACCTTCAAAGACAATGGCAACAATAATGAGTAATACAGTAAGGGCAATGAATTATAAACTAATTAGAAGAATGCAATGCACAACATGAATGATGACTTTGTATAAGTATACCAAGTAGGTACTTACAGCTACTGGCCCTTCAATTCTCATCAACGGTATCTTTGGAAACACAACACATCCTTCAGAGATGGCATGTAACTCCACATCAGAACAATCTATTCGCCGAAGGTAGTCATAAAAGCCAATCTAAAGTGAAACATCAATAAGTCCAACTTTTGTAGACTATGGAATGAGATGTTATGGGAAGTGGGAACTAGAAGTTCAGCTCATAAAAAAAGTTCAGCTCAATTACACAAGATAATTTTTGAAGGAAACATTATAATTTACATATCCGATCCTTTCCTGTTACCAATCAGTTGGAAAAATTATTAAAAGTTGATTGCAGAAGGAATTACCTAAAGAAACCAAAACAACAGGGTAAAAATCTTCATAAATGAGGATCACTTAATTCTGTTACAATTTAATTTAAAGGCTTTACCACTAACCTCCGAATCCGATCAAAGTTAAACCAACGTGAATCGTACTTATTCAGAGTAGACTAAGTAACAAACTAGCATTTTGGTTAAAGAAATCGCAAGCATCTATCAAGTTAACATCTTAAATGGCTGAACACTTTACGGCTATATATCCGAGCCTCGGAGGGATCTTTAAATCATAATCCAATCAAGTCTATATTGTCTCTGAAGCTACTCAGCTAACTAATCCGTCTTTTTATCTAAATATCATTGTTAGGATTGTAATCTCAAGGGAAACTAAACGACAAATCGAAATTTGGAGTACTGGCAAAACTTAATAAGCTAAGGATTGGCATAAGAGAGATGTGATCTTTACAACAAAATGCAATTCAGTAAATCATTAAAGTATATTCGAATTTAAGGATGCAAGTATGCAACTATATACAGATTGACATGTCAGGTAAACCAATAGATCAAACCTCGCAGGATGAAGGTAAAGAGGCCTGTATGAAAGAAATCTCATCCTCTGTGAATCTAAAGTTGGCGATTAACTTTATACACTCATCTAGGCCAGCGAAAACTGTGTATTCCCCACCAAAGGGGTTCCTCCGAAAGTACAAGTCAAACCTAAGTAAAGAGAACACAATATCACGTTAAGAAACGGTTCAAACATGTACAAATGTTCCCTTCATAATCTTCATGGGTGAAAAAATCAGCAATATTTCCTAGGATCTAATCTTGTAGCACCAATCCTATCTGACCAATTATGACCTTTCAGGATAATTTGTAGTATTTATGAGCAGATATGATAAAACAAAAGGATACTTTAACATGATTTAGCCCAGCATAAGAGCTTGCTCATATCCTATTAGCTATTTATTGACAAGTACATCTAAGTTTTTGTCAACAAACCTAACCAACTATGGAGAAAATCCATTATTTATGCATGTGCAAGACCAGCTAAAAGAATTGAAAACGTTCATTGATCTTTTAAAGATGAGAAATTCCCACAATTTTCCAAAAAGTAGATACTTCTTTTATTGGAAATTCTAACTAAATATGAAGAGCAAAAACTTTGTGCAGTGGCAGACTAATTCTCCTATCATGTTGCTTGTCTTGACTTCATGCGGCTAAATACATATAATCATTACTGGGACTAAGTTAAAAGTACTGTTGAACTCAGCTGCTTAGAAGAAACTTGAATTCAAGCAGAGTCTTATAAATGTGATAACTACAATCTAAGTTAATAGCCTTATCTAAGTAGTAACAAAGCCATGAATAAAAAATCCCAACTATATCTTCGTCGCAAACTCCCAAGATAGCAGGCAAAAATCCACAGAATTCCAAACTTTACCAATATTTAGCCGATGATCAGATAGCGACTCGATAAACCTTCGCAAATTTTCATTGAGACAACATGCCTAAATGCAGAACAATGTACCAAAACCACCAAAGATTTCAGTGACCAAAGTAAGCTAATCCAGTGACCGCAGCAATCTCGCATTCAAAATTCCTTATTTGGAACAAACATTGAAGCAATCAAATACCAAAGCAAAGAGGAGGGGGAGATGGAAATTACACAGCGCGCTCGTTGTGCTTGCCGGCTTTCCAGTAAGCATAGGCCATGGTGAACTGATAGAGATCAGTGAGTAGAGGCGTGACCATGGGATTAGTGGGGCCATCGATGGTGGCCGCTCCTTTCTCAGCCTTGGTAGGGCCATTCACCGCCGCCGCCATTCCCGAAAAGTATAAGGCAAATGGTATTGGAGAAAGGTTGGTGGTTCGACAGCCGCTATATATACAGAAAGAGGAGCGGGTATAGCGTATCAAAACGTTTACGATGCTGCTACTTCTCGTTATAAACGATGGGTAGAGCGGCACAGAGTTATTCAATCCTCCGTAGCCTCAATATGTGTATATATATATATTGGAATATATTGAAAATTATATAGAATAGATATTTTCTCACATAATAATATTTTATTAATTTAATATTATCATATGAGAGATAATACACTTATATATTTTATATATTTTATGAAAATTCACATATATACGCACACACACATAGTCTCTATGTGTGAGAGATATCATTTTTCTTTTTCTTTTTCTTTTTCTTTTGTGTGTGGGAGTGTGTGTTTGTATTCATATATGTATCATATTCAAGTGAGATGGTGCGTCGAGACAACAGCGAGGTTGGTGTGTGGTGGGAGAGAGATAGATACACCCCACGATTAACAAAACCAAAACCATTCTTACCTCACACTCTCTCTCCCTCAAACAGCACAAGGGGCCACAAATGGTCACGAACTTTTTCTTCTTTTTTAGTTCTAAATAAAAATCGTGAATTTCATTATCATCAAATCCTATATTTAATCGGTATATCAAAATTTAATATGGAGTATATTACATATAGATAACGTACCATATTTACTGTATATTGCACTCTCGGTGTATACCAAAATGATCGATATATAATACTTCATTCGTCCACTAAATACATTCATTGATTTTGGTGGCACAAATTTAATAAAATATAATAGTATAAAGTGAGTAAAGATAATAAATAAATAGATTAACGGTTAGTGATATTGAAGGTCGGTTATTGAGATAATAAGTGAATACATTAATGAAGAGTGGATTAAAAAAGTGGGTCATGGTGAGTTTTTTAAAATTAAGTGTAGATTGAGAGTAAAAATAATTTGTCTTAGTCCCACCCTTGGAGGTATGCATGTTGTCGCGGTATATACTGAGCATTAGATACAATAACAATATCTGAAAATCGATATCATTATTATATCAAAAAATTATAGTATATCGAAAATTTTGATATTTTTTTCCCACCACTAGCTGCGATATCATTGCTAACTACACTTTTGAAGATTAAATTTATTGTAAGGTTCCGTTTTTAGTGCTTGGACTTTATTTTGTCGAAAAGCTCTTTTGCTTGTTTTTTCTTTGAAAAAAGCTCCTGGGTGCTCTGCCTCAATATGTGTGTTGCTATGCTATCAGTTTAATAGGACACTTGTATAATGCCCGCAATGAGTTTTGTTTCATATATCTACTTAATATGACACTTATAAGTGTTGCAATAGTTCTGCCTCTTATTCGCCCAGTGTACAGGCGAGCGCATACAAGACCTTCTCTTTTTCTTTTGAAAAATTGATGAGTGCTCATGAGTAGTACCCCCTCCGTTCCGTTTAAAGTGTCCAATTTCTTTTGGGTATATGTATTTTGGAGAAAAGTATAAAGTAGTTAAAGTGTTAAAAAGTGGGTAGTTTACACTTTTGAAGGCTTATTTCATAAACATTTCAAAAAGAAAATAGTAGTTAGTTTGTCCAAGACCAACGTAGTCATAACTTCGTTCTCAGATAATTGGTGAAGCGGAAGGTTTGGAATTCAGAGAGGTTCTACTCATAAGTCATGACCAACAAACTACCACTGAATTTGCAATGTCAAATTTATTAAATTATTAATATAATATGTGAATCCATTGTATATACATATATATTTATAAAATGTCTCCCTATATTTAGTAACACTATGATGGTCACATCAACATCTCTATATATCATGTATTAAGTGTTATCTGTCATCAAATCGCACAAACTAAGGAAGTAAATTTGTAACATCATTAATTATCATGATAAATGTATTCATACATTAATTATCAAATTCTAAGAGTATTAAATAAGAGTAAATAGAAAATATATCATAATTTTACTCTCAAATTACGAATTATGACACTTATTAAAAAACAAGAAAAAAAATACTAATAGAATACTTAAAAAAGAATGGAGAGAGTATATACTTAATTTAGAATTGAGTAGTAATTTGTTCAATTGTGTCCTTATATTTTAATTTTTGACATTTGTTCCATATTTGCGAATGCGCACAACTTTTTGCTACTTTTATAAACACAAAAATTCATGTACATCCGTTCGTACGGTGCGGACGGATAAAAGTATCATTTATTATAAAGAAAAATATTATTTATATTAAAGAAAAATATTATTTATTTTTACTCTATAGTTTAAAAATATTATTTATATTGAAGAAAAATATCATTTAAACTGAAGAAAAATATTAAAGTCCGCATATACAAACGGATGTATAAAGACCACCTCATAAAAGGCTCATATACTTCCTACCAAACATTATTTTGTAATTAAGTGCTCATAGTTCAACTGTGTCCTTATATTTTAAAATCATGTCATGATTACATCATCAAATAATAACATACAATGAGATTTAATTATAAATTGCATACCCAATCAAACTAAATTAAAATTCAAGAACTCAATGAAAACACAAGGACTATAGAAACAAACGAATGTTCAAAAATCAAACTACAAAAGATTATAGAATTCAAGGTCTATTTATACATAGTATGGAATGTACTAAAAGTTGGAAGGTAATGACGTTCAAAATATAATACAACAACTGAGTTCTGTTTAATTGACTTTCTTTAGCGAGCATTCTGTATTTATGATAGAGAATGTAGTGAGCCACTTTTTAAATTTTATTTGGTGTCCGCGTCCCATAAGCTAAATTATTGATTGCATTTTTTTGTCCAAAATCTACTAGTTTTTAATCAATCGAATTAAGTTCGTGAAACATTTTTTTCTGATATTAATTAATACGAGAACAGGCATGATCTTTTCGCTCGCTAACTAATCTATGTGGTTCCAAAAGTTCATTGTGGACTGTCAATAATAATAGCAGACAAAAGATATTGGTATATCAATGTTATTATTGCAAACAGTATATTTCTTAAAAGATTTTTTTACATGCTTGGGCATACATATATACACTAATAACAATTATAGACTGCCCCTTCCCCCTATTAGGATTTGGTCTAATTAGAAAATTCATCTCTAATTTCTAAAATCTTACAAATGGTCCAAACAAACTGGGGTACTTGTTAATTAAGACCTCCAGGTATGTTTGAAGTGTTTTTGTAATAAACAATAGTTGCAATACACAAAACTGTCAACTTTTGAATATAAAAGTGTAAAATACCAACTTTTAAAAAATATTCACGGCATACGCGAGCTTAGTACGAATGAACGGAATTGCCTTTGGAAGTGAATAAGATTGATGAGAAATCGATTACAGTTGTTCCTACTTATAAATTATACTCCTCCATCACGTGAAAATTAGCCCGTATATCATTTTGGGTTATCATGTTATTATTGGTTAATACAAAAAAAAAATCATTCTAAAAAATATTTAGAATTTCATATGGCATACTATTTTATACATAAAATATGATTTTTCTTAATCCATGTATAAAAATGAGACATGTAATATATCATGTGTCTGATGATGTGACTGGAAATTGATTGGTGATTGATTGTGTTCTCTTAAACACTTGACCAAAAAATATAATGAATTTTTGCATGAGTTTTGTAAAACATCAAACTCTCATTAGATGAATGAACTATTAATTTCGTTTTTTTGTATATATGCAAAAATTTCACATGAAACAATTCAAACTAAAACTTCACCAAATATCTCTATTCAAATTTTTCGACATGATGTGTGAAGTGGTAAAAGAATAAGTGAGATTGAGATACCTCAGTTTTGTCAAAATTGGTCATAATTATTTCAAAGAGAGAGATGTAAGAGAGAGACGAATAACAGGCAACATATTCAACATTAAGTAAACCACAATCCATGGCATTGAGATCTCAATTACTCTTAATTACCATTAAATATATAGAGGCCTCTCAACAAAAAATTAGCTTTAGCATCACAAATATGCTAAAAGGTAGCCATACAAAAACCCTAGTACCAGAAGCTAGCTTTAATTTTCAATATCAATAATGGCCGGAGTGAGAGGCAATATATCACATATTCAACTGTCATGAGATGAGAAGACTGGGTAATTAACATAGTTTGTAAGTAGAATGTCTGCTCCAGCAACGCATCCTTCCAGAATATTCGCCTTCAAATCCGATATCTGTGTCGCTTTTGCTCCTAATATCAAGGTAAGAAACGAGAAACAGTATGTGAAATCATATTTTATTTTTTCCCTTGCGGAAGAGATCCATCAAAATGATATACATGCACAAAAAATTCCTAGATTGAGATCAGATCCTACCAGCAGAGCTAGTTTGATGGCAATCCTCCATCAAAGACTGACATGGCAACACCTTTTCCTTCTCCTGAAATAGATTTTTCGTATCAATGAAACATTATATTGCACTTGAAAGTCTACAAATTTGGTAGAGGTGATGAACAAGATGAACAAATTAAAACAGTGAGCTGAAAAGACTCACTTTGAATGATCTAGAGAATTGAAATGCTCCAAAGTGATGCTGCTGCATGGATGCTTCTAATACTTCTATTGAAGTTTTTAAACCAATCGCACTTGAGAAATTGGACACGTGCTCCTGCTTAACACAGTTTTCTGGTAGCCCGAGAAGCGAATCAGCTGAGATATTTTGGTCCAGGCTAATTTCTTTCATCATATTTACATTTGAGTATTTATCTCTGTCATAGATATCTGCTCTCATTTGAGAAACTCGATCGTACTGCAGCATATCCGGCAGGCAAATAGGATAAAGGCTTAACCCATTTCTCATTGTTAACATCTGCAAAAATCGGATTGAGGTAAATAAGCCAGAAATCAATAGGAATAACATAAGATTGAAAGAAAGCAAACCACTTCCCACATATCTATTTATAATACAGAAACCTGTTCCCTTCTGTAAACTCTGAGCATTATATAGCTAGGAAACAAGTTTCCACCAAGCTGAGAATTACATCTGTCCCATCGTGAGACGTGGTCAAATAATTCAAACTTCTATTTGCTGAACTTATGATATAGCATTTAGATGAAAAATTAATAGTATATGACTATTAAGCTAGGAGAGAAAACTGGTTCTGTTTTAGTCTATCTGAATTTTAACTCTGTACCTTATATTTCACTTGCCAGAATCCAATTGAAATGGGAGACAATTAGGACATATACAAACTTAAGTGTCAGCATCCAAAAATCATGTGGTCAAGCTATTTCAACATATTCAGCTAATTAACCGAAGGTTAGTTTCACAAGTTTTAAATATGCAACGATCAAATCACTTCCAAAGCAAGTTACATGTAGAGCCAAACCAGGGGAACATAACAACCTTAGCATTTCCAAATCACTGATACATCAGCAAAAAGATGGAATGGACACTACACAAGTTTTGCTATCTAAATCACGAACAGGTGGTTTCTGTATCCATCCAAAATCCGGATTGTAAGCACACAGACTAACTTCGGAAAATGATTGCACTTTATGGTAGCAGCCCATAAAGATCAACCAACTTGTAAAACAAGTACAAAGAGATCCACTAATCACTCAGAACAACTATATATATACATATATATCCTACTATTTGAAGAACAACTAATTAGTACCTTCAATGATTAGTACCTTCAATGATGAACTAGGTTCCAGCTTTTTTGTCACATCAACTTTTAAAAATTTATATACTTTTTTTCATATTTTTCTCCAATCATATACCTATAACACCAACTTTTACATGAGTCTCACTATAATATACATATAATTATATCTATAAAATAGTTGCAGGAAAACAGACTATTGTGGGACCCGGGAAAACAGAAAGCCAACTTTTATCTTCAGAAATTGGTTTTGTAGAAAATATCAAATAAGCACATCTACAATGATAAAATGTTAGTTTTTCCAGCTTTTTAAAAGAAAAAAAGCTATGAGGAGCTGCCTCTCAACTTTTTGGCGCATCAACTTCATTTCAATACTAAAGAGATTGATTCTCAACTTCTTAAGAATGAAAAAACCAACCATTGAAGGTACCTAATGCAAGCAACTAATCTCTAACCCTGCGGGCCATTTCTTTCAAAACTGGCTATTCTTTCAGTCAGTCCAAATCAATCAATAAGGGTGAATCTGTTGCACGTATACAATTAAGAGTAAAAACTACATAATCAACCCCTACAACCAGAATTTAAGGAACAATGTCCAATTAGAGTCACTGCAACTAGATAAACACATTTTATTTTATTTTTCACGAGACCACCAATAAGCTAAAGATGAACCGAAGGAATGAGGTCATTGGCTTTTGCCTGTACTTGGAGCTGGAGCTGCTTGAGATACTCGATAGCTTCGTCGAGCATCGAAGCCTTGTCAGTCTACACCAAAAATTAAACAAAATTAAGGCTAATAAACGTTATATCGAATCAAAGCTAATTAACGTTATTACCTTGTTTGAATTTGGAATTAGATTTTGCAATGCCTTCATTTTCTCATTAATCCTGCTCCTCCTCCTCTGTTAAGTCCATCAGTAATCTCAAAACCCATTTCCCAAAATTGAAACAAAAATTTACGGATTGCAAGGAAGCGTAGAGAAGAACCTTTTCAGATAGATTATGCACCTCAGCTGCTCTAGTCCTCTTCGTAGAGCACCGTGCCTTCACCGCCGTCTCTCCCACCATAGCTTCAACAGCCTCCTACACATAGTCAAATAGCGTTTCTCTCTCACGCACACGTAAAAGAGTCGTGCAAAATAAGAAAAATACCAACAGAAAATGACAGATCCTCCTACCCATGCAATGGTGATGATTGATGAAGTATATATAATGTGTAAAACTTACCTCGCTCTCATAGTTACAATCATCCGTTTCAATGTCCAGGTTGCCAACAGAAGAGGGCGACACATTCGCGATGCCGCAAGTGGAACACGAGTTCAACGCGGACGCCGCAGAGATCTCACCAAGCATCTGCTGCCCGCCGCCACGTCATCGGAGGTCGAGACAAGATGAGATTGCTGCCGCAACAAAGAATGCGATGACGACGAGGAAGAATTAGAACGGAGGAGAATTTGCTGGAGAAAAAGAGAAATCTCATCGGGCTCTTGAGAAGAGTAATAATTGTTACTAGAATTGTCGTAGAGATTCGTCATTGAATACCAGCAGAACCATAAAAACAGCCGGTGGGAAACAAGGGCGGACTGCGCAGCAGGAGAGGAGAGTGATGAATAGCACGGCTTTTGAGTAAGGCGGAGGGAGGTGCGTGTGTTTGGCTTCAGCTCTAAAAAGACTGCATAAAGCCACAAAAAAGTGTGCAGTGTACTAGTTTTATGGGCTAAGAATGAAATGTTTTTTCTTCTCTTTTCAAAAGATCAAACTCGAGCATGTTCGTATTTATTTATTTTAATGTACGTACAAATCAAATATTTTCTTTCTTATTATTATTGGTTCGCTTTTTTTTTTTAATTATTCTACTATTATTGACTTATTTCAAAAAATTATATTAAAAATACATTGAATTTTGCATCACACATTATTTTATATAATTATTTTTAATTTATGTACAAAAAGAAAAGTGTCAATAATCTCGAGAGGGATGAAATATTTTGGAAGGACGTGAATGATTTTTATATTATCGAATAATTGTTCAACCCAAAAACTGAATTAATTGGGTTGTGAATTTTGTGTGATGTTATGGTACATACATAGATTGCATTCCTAGGTGTAGCAGTTAATGACCATTCTGTTCCGGGAATATATTATTTTATATGTCCTAAAAATATTGGCTCCTTTCTATTTTGAATCATCTCATTATTATTGATGTATTATAAAAAAAATTAAAAAAAATTTGAATTCTACAAATCATATTATTTTATTTACAAAATATAATGTGAAAATTCATATATATAGCCATCCAAGTTAAGATGGTTGGACCTATTGATACTATTTAGTGATAATAGTCCCAATAGGGTCAGTAAGTTGGCTATAATTTGAAATTTTTATGTTGATGGCTATAATTTGACATTCTTTAACTTGGATGGCTATATAAAAACAGACCTCAAATATAATACTCCATCTGTCCCACCATTCTTGGCTCATTTCTTTTTGCACGTAGATTAAGGAGAGTTATGTTTTGTATATAAAAATAGGTGATACGAAATTCAAGATATTTTTTAGTGTAAAATTGTTTCTCTTTTTTAAAACGTATCAATTTATTGGACAGTAAAAAAAAAAAGAACCAAAAATGATGGGACGGAGGTAGTATATTTTACTCTACATACACACAAATGGTGTATTACATTTTTGATAGTGACTAGCAAATTGTTTGACTGGTCTTCCGCCACCTTTACCACTTTTCATTGCAACAATTATTGTTCTTCTAATAAATAAATTCTTGTTCTAATAGTCTCGTAGCAGTTTCAATTTAATATTAAATTATCAAGGATTTAATGTTATACATGTAAGAGCACAGTCATGGAGCCATAATTTTAGACGGTTGACATGCCTTATAAAAAAATAAAACTAAAATTATCAAAAAGAGGACGTTTTGATAATTTATTTAGAAAAGATCTTCTTTTTAAGAATCTTTTGAACGTAACTAAGTACTTTTCATAATTGTTATTTAATCATAGGTCTTCATAATCATCTGAGAACTAATTGATGGAAGTATAAAGTTCTGTTAGTATTAAGCCTGAATTTCTTATAAAATGTGACCTTTTATAAAATCTCATAAAAACAGACCTTGTAAAATGACATTTAATATAAGAAATGTAAGTGTTTAAAAGTTGAGGCAAACATCATTTTTTATGGCAGTTAATTAGTGGGATTTTAGGATTTGAGGTGGAATATGTTATGTAGATTAATACTAACAAATATTGAGGCAGTATGATTAATAGTACTCATAAATTTAACTTAATTAATTAAAAGTTAATAAATTTAAATCAATGATTAAATATCGAATCTTTCACTATACCACTTTTTCTTTGTCCTTTTCAGTGCTACGTCACAATATTCAATTTAAATTATGAATCAGTACAAACGTCACTATCACTTTTTGTAGTAACCTGTTCTCACTTTTCCTCCAGCGTCCACGTGTTACTATTTTACTGGGTAATACCATACTATTTTCTTATTAAGAAACATTACTTTTGTTGTTGTTGACCCATGCAATATTTTTATTTTTCTTTTTTATATAAAATATTTTGAATTAATTTGTACAAGATTTATTGAAGATTAAGGGGTATCGAGATTTTTATATTGTATAATTTGCGAGTTGAGAACCTATACTTCAATTCTCACACATAATGTTATGCTCTATAAGTGTTTTAGATATATTTCAAAGTTTCATATATATGTTGTACATAAATTATTTTGATGGTATATGTTTATTTATTTATTTTAAAGTTAAATGCAAAAAGATAAATAGAACCTAAGAAAAGAGGAAAGAAGACAAAATTTAAATTTGATGTTCGTAATAATTACTTCCTCCATTTCTTATAAGTATCATCAGCCATTTAATTACACACACCAAACATATAAAAAAAAATTACTTCTAATTTATAGCTTTATTAATTACCATAATAAATGTAGTAACCCGAAAATCTTATAGTAATTATTAAAGCTTAATTAAGTATTATTAAAGGCTTAAAAGCTATTTAAGCCTTAAGAATTCGTAAAATTTAATATAGTGAAATATTAATTGGTATGAATCCGATTAATTTAATATTTGATTATATGGAATTGGAAAATGTAGAAATTATTAGAAATGAGTTTAATTGTGATAAAATGTGAATTATGTGTTTATTTATAATTGTTTGCATGAAAAATGCTATTACTTGAAATTATCTTATGAATTACATTAATTATTATTTTTATGTTATTTTCTTATAAAATGAGATAAAATATTATTCAAGATATTAAAGTCTTGAATAAATTTGTTTTATTAATAACTAATGATTAAAGAACTTATTTATGTAATTTTCGAAATTTAAGAAGTATTATAATAATGAATTGAATTTTATTAAATAAAGTGATTTAAATTATGTTATATGAATCTAAATTAAATCATGAATATAAGTTGTATTAAATTTTATAATTTACTTGAAATATAATCTTATTAATTAAATTATACTAAAGTTTGGAATTAGAAGAATTGGGAGTTTAATTATAAAATTTTGAAATTTGTGATATATTGCTTGAAATTTGAAATAAATTCACATTAAATGTAAATTAACTATCTAGAATAATTGTATAAGAAATGAATCATCTTCAACCTCTCCAACACTCCTCATTTTCGACACACACAAGCACACACACACAAATTTTATTTTCACTCTTTTAAATCTTTAACTAAGTGAGAAATTAGTGAAATATTACTCCAAACAAGGTAAATACTTCATTTAACTTAAGCTTTTGTTATTTAAATGGATTAATATTATGTTTTAAACTCCTAGGGTTTTGAAAATTATGGGATTGTGATTAAGGTTAATTTATTTAAATTTTGTTATGTTTATTGCTTTAAGTATGCTATTTATGCATAATTAACATGTTCTATGGTTTTAATTCTTTTATTTTACAAAGTTGATGAATTAAAGTTTAGAACAAGAACCCTAATTTTAGTATGTGAATTATATGTTATAATTTAATTGAATTGAGCTTAGATATATGTTTAGAATTAGATATAAACATCATGTGATTAAAGAAATTAAAAGTTAAATTATGTTTATTGAAAACCCTAAAATTTCGAAAATCTCATGTGATATGAACTTAATGATTTTGATTTTTCTTGATCAATTTAACTTGATATTCATGCTTAGGGATATGAATAATGTGTAAAATGAATTTATAGGAATTTAATTCAAACATATACTAATTATTCAAAAATTTCGAAAATGAAGGGCAAGCATAAATCTATGATTTCTTGATTTTATTTGATGGATTTGAATTGATATTTGAGATCTATGATAAAAATAAGGCCTAAGTAGAATTTATGGAATTTTTAAACATAAGTATCAAAAGTTAGAAAAATTAAAGTTTACACTAAAGTTATACTTATATGTGATATACTTGATCTATGATGGAATGAATCATGAAATTATGATTATTAAAGTTAATTTAGTATAAAAATATGATATGTGATGTTAAATGGGTTGTAGATATTAAGAATGTTGAAATGTATATATATATGAGTTAAATCGCCTTAGGCGATTAATGTTGAAATAAGATGATACTAGTCTTGTATAAGCCTCTTAAATGTATAACTGATGATGTGATGATGATATTGGGGAGTTTGGGATGACATTGGAGTAGTGTGTTATGTTTGGGGTGTCCATATTACGGATGTTCTGTTCTTAGAAATTTCGGTAGAATTTGATATGCATAATATGTTTTAAATATTACTTAATTACTAAAGGTATAAATAAGTAAGAAAGATTACTAAAGTCAATAATAATTCTTATGTTTTAAGGATCGAGCAAGAGAAGCCGAGAAGTGAAGAACGAAGAAACAAACTTGGTAGATTGAACGTCGTCACAAGGTGGGTAATGCATTACGAACTTTATTTTGAAGCTAAACATATGATATGTTATGAGTTGGAATTCTTGTGAAAACATTTGATCACCACATGTTAATCATGCTAAATGTTTTACCACATTGTGGGTATGACGGCAATTACCTATCTGCGGTAGGAAGATACTATTACTGTGCACAGGTAGATGGCTGTGAGCTTGCTCATGTAGGCCGGCCATGGTACTGGGGAGGAGGCCTACTTCCCTTTACCGAATGACGTAGATAGGGTATGACCGTGGTTGTGATCCCTCGGGACCAACTCGGGTATGTTATGCCGGTATGTTTAAAACGAATTGTGGTGATATGTTACGAAGATAAATGTTTCTTATGAACAAATAAACTGTGGATTTCTAAAATCATTTGAAAGAAAAGTTTATTTGAACAAAGTTATAAGTTATGAATATTATGATAGCATTTACCCACTGAGTACTTCTAGTACTCATACCCGATAAGTGTTTTATGCTGCAGGTTGAGCATGGAAGAGGTGTGGCTAGAAACTGAGCAGAATAGCTATTTTGTTTTTCGTACTATGAACCATTGTGGTTGAGTGTCATGTCTTCACACATGACATTCATTAGTCTTCCGCTGTTAACCTTGAAACGTGAAACCATACTTTTGATAACTTGTAAATATATTTTTTTTAAAACTCTCATGTATGTATTTCGAGGTTGTGTTCTGGTTTGTATGGTTGTTGGATATTTTCTGAGTGCAGGTTGGCTTACTCTATTTACAAACGTTATATTGTCCGTTTGTTTCAAAACTTATCTTCTAAATCACTCTTTTATTGAAAGATTATCGTTAATTAAACCGATCACGGCTTGATTATTTAGTTAATTAAGTAATTAAATAGTCGGGGTCGTGAGAGTGGTATCGAGCATTGTTTCGCTTTGATCCTCGTAAATTTTCTTTCTTTGAGCCAACCTCTTTGTAAACCTTTGAGTCGTTGGTAAAGGCTCGGTGTTCGATCCATCTCTTGACTCAACCGGGTAAATTAAGTCGTAAGTGGCGTGTATAATTGAATGAAAGGTGATTATGTTGAACATTCTTAGATGGTATGTATGAAAATAAATGATATGTGATTATCTTTGTTTCTAATTAGTATATAAGTTATATTTGAATATAGGATGGTACGGAGAAAGGTTGTTGCTCGGAAGAATGTTGATAATAGGCATTTGGATTAGGCGTCGATAGTTTCTTTTCCTTTATAATCGAGAGGAGAAGACACGCCGTTTGCTCTCAAACAGTTTATGATCTTTGTGGAGATCGGTTTTAAAGAGTGCGATGATCGAGTTAGGCGGACTTTCGCATTGGTTAATGCTCTACCTCCTTCTTGGCGAGGATGGGCATCAAACGGCTTTGAATTATGTACACATTGATATGGAGTGCGAAGTGCGGTAATCTCGATCGATTCGTAGACCTTATAAAAGGCATTATCGAAAAATAGGAGATCCCCGAGTTACCATATCGTCCTTTTGATCAATTTATTCCGTGATTCATCGATTCTAGATGATTTTCTTCATCCAAAATGGGAGAGATTAAACCTATGTTCCGTGAGGTTATCATTCCTAGTCCTCCTTCGAATCACTGCTCGATAGCGATAGTCTTTTTCCTCTTGGACCTCGGTGGACCCTAGATGATTTAGATCTGTTTGAACGACCATTTGCACCGAAAACTCCTTCACCACCTTTATCTCCTCTTCCGAACTATCCTTAATCATGTCTCCCACCGAGGTAGCCCAGAATTTGAACAACCACTATCTGTTGGCACTTCCTATTTGAGACCTCTAGCTGGCGGTGAAATGCCCTCTTTATCCGATCCTTCCTTCTTTTGCCGGGAGGCCGCCACTCGATCATTGATCATGCTCATACTCCACGAAGATAAAGGGAAGAAGAGCCGGAAGAGGAACGGAAGAAGACCACGAGGAAGACATAGATAGATAAGAGAAATATGTTCAAAGCTAGGTAGGATAGTTAGAATGGCAAGCGCGAACTACCACCGATGTCGATTGAAACTAACTTATTTTGTAAAAGTCCTCACTGAGGCAATTTTTGTAACCATAACATGCTACTTATTTTGTGGATGTTTTGTAAATTATAATATGTCGTATATCTTTGTTGTTTCTCATGTTGTTGAGTCCTTAAATCCTGTGATGATTGCGCTTTACTATAATTTGAAACCTTATTTCCTTGTTGTGATATCTTATCAACTGCTGTGACAATAAAATTCTTCTTTTGGTATTAGTATGCCTCCAAGAAGAAGAAATACAAGTTTGGAAGAAAGAGATAGTGAAGCAACACCTCAGAACTTTCCAAATCGTGAACCCTCTCCACCAAATCGAAAAATTTCAGAACTCTTTCTTCGCCAAAACCCACCTAACTTCACAGGAGCTGGTAGTCCTGCCGAAGCTGAAGAGTGGGTAAGAACTATTGAGAGAATCTTTAAGTTTTTGGAATGCAACGATCAAGAATGTCTGCTGTGCATAAATTTTCTGATGAAAGGACCTGCGGATTTCTGGTGGGAGGCCAGACAGAAAACCCTCACCCCGGAGCAATTGGCGAACTTTACATGGGAACAGTTCAAGGAAGAACTGTATGCTAAGTTCATTCCTCGAAGTTATAGGAGGCAGAAGGAAATTGAATTTATGAATTTGAAACAAGGTAATAGGAGTGTGGCGGAATACGATCGGGAATTTTGCACCTTATCCCGATATGCACCTTATAAAGTAGAAACAGATGAGAAGATGGCTGAGATGTTTCGTTCTGGATTACGACCTGAAATCCGAATTATTTTAGCCGCTCAACCACCCATGTCTTACGCAGAAACCCTTAACCGTGCGTTGGACATGGAAATGGAGATTCAAGCTGAAAAGCATGCTGCTGAGACTAATGTTGGCGTACCACAAGGAATTATATCAACAAAATCCTCCCAAATGGAACAAAAATATAAAGGAAAAAGAAAATGGGAGATGCGAGGAAATTCAAGCAAAAGACCGTTTCAAAGGCAGAACTCCACGGTGTCGAGATCATTCCGACCGCCGACTACTGGACAACCCTTCTTTTCTCAGAATCAGACAAGACCACCTATGTGTCCTCAATGCAACCGTACACATTTCGGGTTATGTCGGAGTGGGAGCAATACTTGCTATTCATGTGGACAATACGGTCATTTTGCTTCTGCCTGTCCATACAGACAAAATGTGGCCGGGAGAGGAGAAAGAGGAAAATCTTTGCGACCCGTTCAGACTGTGAAAGCAATGACCGGATATCCACAACCTCCTCACTATCAACTTCCTCCACCACCAGTAATTGCAACTACAGAGACTTCAGCTCAGCAGATGTCATCTCAATCTCTACAAGTCCAACCTCAACATCAGCATGCGTATGCTTTGAAACAAAAGCAATCGGAAAAGAGTACGGGAAATCTAACAGGTATGGCCCAGTTAAAAGGTGTACCTGTTATAATTTTGTTTGATACGGGAGCATCGCATTCTTTCATTTCTACCGCATGCGTAGATAATCTTGAACTTCCCGTAGAATCATCCAAGTAGGGTTCAAAGTACTTACTCCAATAGGTGGGGCGACAGTAGTTGATAAAGTATGTCCTAACTTAGAATTCGAGTTAGGATCACTTCAGTTAAAAGCTGAATCATTACGCCTCTTATGCATGTGGGACGTAGATATTATCTTGGGTATGGATTGGTTAACGGAAAATTTCGCAACGATTCGTTGTGAACAACGAGAAATCGCATTTCAACCACCGGGAAAAGAACCCACGTGCTTTTATGGGATTGATGAGAGAAGAAGAAGGGTGCCTGTAATATCAGCTTTACAGGCAGAAAAGTTGATAAGATGTAACGAAAATCATGCCTATCTGATATGCCTAAGCAAGGAAGACAAGAAGGATAGGAAGATTGAGAATGTACCGGTTGTTCGAGAATATCCAGATGTATTTCCAGAAAAATTACCCGGTATACCGCCAGATCGACAATTGGATTTCGCGATCGATCTTGAGCCAGGATCCGCGCCAATTTCCAAAGCACCGTATCGGATGGCTCCTAAAGAATTGCAAGAATTGAAAGTCCAATTACAGGAACTTCTGGACTTAGGATTTATTCGACCAAGCGTCACCACAGGGAGCACCGGTGTTATTCGTCAAAAGAAGGATGGCACCTTAAGAATGTGTATTGATTATCGAGGCTGAATAAGGTGACATTGAAGAATAAATACCCGCTTCCTCGAATTGATGACTTGTTCGACCAATTGAAAGGAGCAAAGGTATTTTCGAAGATCGATCTAAGATCGGGTTACCATCAAGTGAAGATAAAACCCGAGGATATACCGAAAACCGCTTTTAGGACCCGATACGGACACTACGAATTTGTAGTGATGCCGTTTGGACTAACCAATGCTCCAGCTGTATTCATGGACCTCATGAACCGCGTATTCCATGAATATCTTGATAAATTCGTGTTAGTGTTCATCGATGATATTTTAATCTATTCAAAGAGCGAACAAGAACACGAAGAGCATTTGAGAATTGTGTTGGAAAAACTAAGGGCACAAAGATTATATGCCAAATTCAGCAAGTGTGATTTTTGGCTGAAAGAAGTAAATTTCTTAGGGCATATAGTCTCAGCAGAAGGAATTAAAGTTGATCCTGCCAAAGTCCAAGCAGTTCAGGAGTGGAAATCGCCTACGACTCCAAATGAGATTCGTAGTTTTCTGGGTTTAGCCGGGTATTATAGAAGATTTATCGAGGGATTTTCTAAAATTGCTAAACCAATGACGCAATTGCTGAAGAAAGGGATAAAATTTCAATGGACTCCAGAATGCGAAGACAGTTTTCAAGAACTCAAAGAAAGATTGACCAACGCTCCTATCTTAACAATACCTGATCCAGAGAAAGATTATACCATATACACAGATGCGTCGAGAAATGGAATAGGATGCGTTTTAATGCAAGAAGGAAAGGTCGTCGCATACGCTTCACGACAGTTGAAGATTCATGAACATAACTATCCCACTCACGATCTGGAGCTCGCCGCGGTGGTTCATGCATTGAAAATATGGAGACATTATCTGTACGGATCGAAATGTGAGATTTTCACGGACCACAAAAGTTTGAAGTATTTCTTTGAACAAAAAGATTTGAATATGAGACAACGAAGATGGCTCGAGCTGGTCAAGGACTACGATTGTGAGATCAAGTATCATCCCGGAAAAGCTAATGTCGTCAGACGCCTCGAGTAGGAAAATTCAAGAAAGATTAGGAACTCTTTAACGGATCAAGGAGAATTATTAAAAGAGTTCGAGAAAATGAAGCTGGAAACCGTGTTACCTCCCCGAAATATTCAAGGAATTGTAGCGTCATTGATGGTACTTCCGGATTTGAGAACTCGTATTATCGAAGCGCAAAGAAGAGATAAACAACTTGAAACTCTGAGCAAAGATTCGAATGGGAAATTTTCCGAATATCATGAAGTGGAGATAATGCGATTATGTTTGGTAATCGCATATCGTACTAACGATACTGAGTGAAAAATGAAATTATGAATGAAGCTCATAAGGTTCCATCGCTGCACATCCGAAGTACGAAAATGTACCAGGATCTTAAACAAAAGTTCATGTGGACAGGGATGAAGCAAGACATTGCCTCCTACGTTGAACGGTGTTTAGCGTGCCAACAAGTAAAAGCTTTACATCAAAGACCATACGGAAAGTTACAGCCTCTTGAAGTGCCTGAATGGAAATGGGATCACATCGCTATGGATTTTGTAATTGGTTTACCCAAGTCTAGACGAGGAAATACGGCCATATGGGTAATCATTGATCGATTAACCAAGAGCGCTCATTTCGTTCCAATTCCGATAACGTATGGAGCAGATAAGTTGGCACAAATTTATGTTCGGGAAATCGTTCGGCTACATGGAGTGCCGATCTCAATCACCTCAGATCGTGATGCCAAATTCACCTCTCGGTTCTGGACTACTTTTCAGAAAGAATTGGGTACTCGATTGAATTTTAGTACCGCTTTCCATCCCCAGACAGACGGTCAGACCGAGAGAACAATTCAAACCCTCGAAGATATGCTCAGAACTGTGGTGCTTGATCGAGGAGATCAGTGGGAACAAGTCTTACCATTAATCGAATTCGCTTACAACAACAGTTATCAAGCTACGATCGGCATGGCACCTTATGAAGCACTTTATGGTAAAAAGTGCAGATCACCTCTGTATTGGGACGAGGTAGGAGAACGGAAGATTCTTGGCCCAGAAGCGATCGAAGAAATGGTTCAAATTGTACGACAGATAAGACAAAGAATGAAAGAAGCTCAAGATCGACAAAAGTCCTATGCTGATCATCGCCGTACAGAATTGAAGTTTGAAATAGGGGACAAGGTCTTTCTTAAAGTTTCCCCAACTAAAGGAGTTCACCGTTTTGGAATAAAAGGGAAACTCAAACCAAGATTTCTTGGACCTTATGAGATATTGGAACGGATCGGGCCTGTAGCTTATAGGTTAGCGTTACCGCCTAACTTCGCTAACGTACATGATGTTTTCCATATCTCCCAACTCAGAAAATATGTGTATGACCCAACACATATCCTTCATTATGATGAGATAGTTCCCGATACTGATTTGAGCTATGAAGAAAAACCCGAATGCATCCTGGACCGGAAGGAGCAAAAGTTAAGGAATAAGATTATTCCTTTAGTAAAAATTCTGTGGAAACATCACGGTCCAGAAGAGGTGACGTGGGAACTAGAAGAACAGATAAAGGAAAAGTACCCCGATTTATTTCACAAGGTACTAAATTTAGGGACGAAATTTCTTTAAGGGGAGGAATGTAGTAACCGAAAATCTTATAGTAATTATTAAAGCTTAATTAAGTATTATTAAAGGCTTAAAAGCTATTTAAGCCTTAAGAATTCGTAAAATTTAATATAGTGAAATATTAATTGGTATGAATCCGATTAATTTAATATTTGATTATATGGAATTGGAAAATGTAGAGAATTATTAGAAATGAGTTTAATTGTGATAAAATGTGAATTATGTGTTTATTTATAATTGTTTGCATGAAAAATGCTATTACTTGGAAATTATCTTATGAATTACATTAATTATTTTTATGTTATTTTCTTATAAAATGAGATAAAATATTATTCAAGATATTAAAGTCTTGAATAAATTTGTTTTATTAATAACTAATGATTAAAGAACTTATTTATGTAATTTTCGAAATTTAAAAGTATTATAATAATGAATTGAATTTTATTAAATAAAGTGATTTAAATTATGTTATATGAATCTAAATTAAATCATGAATATAAGTTGTATTAAATTTTATAATTTACTTGAAATATAATCTTATTAATTAAATTATACTAAAGTTTGGAATTAGAAGAATTGGGAGTTTAATTATAAAATTTTTGAAATTTGTGATATATTGCTTGGAAATTTGAAATAAATTCACATTAAATGTAAATTAACTATCTAGAATAATTGTATAAGAAATGAATCATCTTCAACCTCTCCAACACTCCCTCATTTTCGACACACACAAGCACACACACACAAATTTTATTTTCACTCTTTTAAATCTTTAACTAAGTGGGAAATTAGTGAAATATTACTCCAAACAAGGTAAATACTTCATTTAACTTAAGCTTTTGTTATTTAAATGGATTAATATTATGTTTTAAACTCCTAGGGTTTTGAAAATTATGGGATTGTGATTAAGGTTAATTTATTTAAATTTTGTTATGTTTATTGCTTTAAGTATGCTATTTATGCATAATTAACATGTTCTATGGTTTTAATTCTTTTATTTTACAAAGTTGATGAATTAAAGTTTAGAACAAGAACCCTAATTTTAGTATGTGAATTATATGTTATAATTTAATTGAATTGAGCTTAGATATATGTTTAGAATTAGATATAAACATCATGTGATTAAAGAAATTAAAAGTTAAATTATGTTTATTGAAAACCCTAAAATTTGAAAATCTCATGTGATATGAACTTAATGATTTTGATTTTCTTGATCAATTTAACTTGATATTCATGCTTAGGGATATGAATAATGTGTAAAATGAATTTATAGGAATTTAATTCAAACATATACTAATTATTCAAAAATTTCGAAAATGAAGGGCAAGCATAAATCTATGATTTCTTGATTTTATTTGATGGATTTGAATTGATATTTGAGATCTATGATAAAAATAAGGCCTAAGTAGAATTTATGGGAATTTTTAAACATAAGTTAGAAAAATTAAAGTTTACACTAAAGTTATACTTATATGTGATATACTTGATCTATGATGGAATGAATCATGAAATTATGATTATTAAAGTTAATTTAGTATAAAAATATGATATGTGATGTTAAATGGGTTGTAGATATTAAGAATGTTGAAATGTATATATATGTCGAGTTAAATCGCCTTAGGCGATTAATGTTGAAATAAGATGATACTAGTCTTGTATAAGCCTCTTAAATGTATAACTGATGATGTGATGATGATATTGGGGAGTTTGGGATGACATTGGAGTAGTGTGTTATGTTTGGGGTGTCCATATTACAGATGTTACGCTGCCGAAATTTCGGTAGAATTTGATATGCATAATATGTTTTAAATATTACTTAATTACTAAAGGTATAAATAAGTAAGAAAGATTACTAAAGTCAATAATAATTCTTATGTTTTAAGGATCGAGCAAGAGAAGCCGAGAAGTGAAGAACGAAGAAACAAACTTGGTAGATTGAACGTCGTCACGAGGTGGGTAATGCATTACGAACTTTATTTTGAAGCTAAACATATGATATGTTATGAGTTGGAATTCTTGTGAAAACATTTGATCACCACATGTTAATCATGCTAAATGTTTTACCACATTGTGGGTATGACGGCAATTACCTATCTGCGGTAGGAAGATACTATTACTGTGCACAGGTAGATGGCTGTGAGCTTGCTCATGTAGGCCGGCCATGGTACTGGGGAGGAGGCCTACTTCCCTTTACCGAATGACGTAGATAGGGTATGACCGTGGTTGTGATCCTCGGGACCAACTCGGGTATGTTATGCCGGTATGTTTAAAGCGAATTGTGGTGATATGTTACGAAGATAAATGTTTCTTATGAACAAATAAGCGTGGATTTCTAAAATCATTTGAAAGAAAAGTTTATTTGAACAAAGTTATAAGTTATGAATATTATGATAGCATTTACCCACCGAGTACTTCTAGTACTCATACCGATAAGTGTTTTATCTTTGCGGGTTGAGCATGGAAGAGGTGTGGCTAAGCGGCGAGAATAGCTATTTTGTTTTTCGTACTATGAACCATTGTGGTTGAGTGTCATGTCTTCACATGACATTCATTAGTCTTCATTGTTAACCTTGAAACGTGAAACCATACTTTTGATAACTTGTAAATATATTTTTTTTTAAACTCTCATGTATGTATTTCGAGGTTGTGTTCTGGTTTGTATGGTTGTTGGATATTTTACGAGTGCGGGTTGGCTTACTCTATTTACAAACGTTATATTGTCCGTTTGTTTCCAAAACTTATCTTCTAAATCACTCTTTATTGAAAGATTATCGTTAATTAAACGATCACGGCTTGATTATTTAGTTAATTAAGTAATTAAATAGTCGGTCGTGACAATAAATATATATAATCAAATAATTATCAAATATCAAGAGTATTAAATAAAGATATAAAAAGATAAATATATCAAAATTTTAATTTAAAATTACGAAATATTTAAAAAATTAGAAAAGAAAATGAAAAATAGGATACTTAAAAGACATATGTATTAGTCCTTAAATAGTGTCTCGTGTATGTATTAGTCCCTCTATTCATGAAATATATCATATATTTGATAGACATATATTTAAAACAAAAATAATTGATAGATACTTTTTGAGTGGATAAAGTATAATTTTAAGAATAAAATAGAAAGAGATAAAATATAATGGTGTACTAAAATAAAAAGTGAGATACTTTTTGTAGACGTTAAAAATAGAAATTCTGAGATATACTTTACATGGATCGGGAGAATATAAGCTTATAACAATATAAAAGGAATATCTTGTGCGTGCAATATTTGGGAAATAAAATTGTGGACTAGGAATTAGGAAATTATCCAAGGTTCTTGAGTGGCTAAACGAGTAATATATCTCACTTAAGGATATGATTTATCATACCCAATATTTGCCATATTCAATATTTTTCCCCATTAAACTATCTATCTACAAAATTTTAATAAACTATTAAGTATTTTACATACTTATGATTATGTATCTTGAATAAGGTGACTCATCTAGTATTGTTTTTCATTAGAATTACTCCAATACGATTATGAATATATTCAATTAGAATAGCAATTAACTATTTAATTTTGGCATAGTCACTACATGGGGTTTCATGGACACCCCAACTTTTTTGAAAAAAGTATTAGTTATATTTTTATTTTCTCTCTCTCTACTTTGTTCTCTTTTTTTCCTTTTTTAGTTATAGTTCTCTTTTGTCTCTATCTATTATGTGCCCTTTCTTTTCGTTTTTTATAATTTATTTTATGTTGATAAAATAAAATATATATGCAATTAATAAAATTTTATATGTAAATTAATATAATCAATTTAATTTTAAAAAAGATTGTGATAAATTTATTCTAACATTAACAAATTGAAGACATACCAGTTATTTGAATCCTCATTTTAAACCCCTAAAAATGTTGTTGATGATAGAGTATTCAAAATATAGATTGATTGAATATATGAGAATTATTTTAAAAATATAAGTGTTGATCACATCTTTAATATCACAAGTTATTTTTACAGAAGTCTAAAAATTAAATTTATCATACTTTCTCTAACTTTATACCGAATATATATCATTTTAGGCTAACTCTAATTAGGGGTGAGAATTTGGGACCGGGACTCGGGAAATTTCCGTCCCGACCCGAGTCCCGACGGGATTCGGGACCCCGAGTCCCGAAATTTACGGGTTCGGGACCGGGACCGAGAAATTTTGATTTTCGGGTATCGGGAAGTCCCGAGTCCCGTTCGGGAAATCCCGAAGTCCCGATTTTAAATATATCTAATTTTAATTTCGGGACTTTCGGGACATTTTCGGGTAATTTCGGGACTTCGGGACGTCGGGACTTCGGGACATTTTCGGGTAATTTCGGGATATTTTCGGGTAATTTCGGGACTTTCGGGTAATTTCGGGATATTTTCGGGTAATTTCGTGACTTCGGGACTTTCGGGATATTTTCGGGAAATTTCAATTCGGGACCGGGATCGGGACTAAAAATTGTAAATTTTCGGGACCGGGAGTCCCGAAGTCCCGATCGGGACCGGGACCGGGACCCAAAAATTGCAAAATTTCGGGACTTCGGGACTCGGGACGGGTACCCGATCCCGACCCGATTCTCACCCCTAACTCTAATTATGCACTAAAACACTAAATGTTATGTAGTTTTCGTTCAATTTTATTAAATTTTACGTAAAACTTTCATTTGCATAAAATTTCGTATGAGTGCGAAAATGTATCATCAATGTAAAATTCACATTGACATGACGTTATACATGAGATTTACTCTTATGATCACTTTTTTTAACACTGTCATGCAATTTAAATAATATTAAACTTTTATTTAAATTAGATATATCATAATTATGGTATATGGCAAAGGTGATGATACTGTTATAGTTAGAATAGAAAATTAGAAATAGAGCGAGTTAGTTAAAAATTAATATATTTAGGATAAAAATTAAAGAAATATTAGCAGTAGTATGAGAATTAAGTCTCTTAAAGTGATTATTATTTATTCATGAACATTATACAAATGTTATTTTTATTATTTAATCTTGGAATCGCTATGATTTATTTTCTGAAATTTTTAGTGGGAGAGTATTCCTTTTGGACCTGGGAAAATAAAAGTAGTGTGCAGGGGTTGGAATATGGACGTGTCGACACCGTAACACACCTTATGACTCTCTTGAGATGTGTGATTTTGGACGACGCGATCTTTTGATTTGATCATCCATCTATCATTGATTTGATTAACTGGAGCCCATGATACAGTGAGATGCAACTCATCATTTCTGATTCTTCGTTTTTTCAAAGATTTGTTGATTCGGTTCAAAAACATTGCAGATGGGATGAAGGTATTCTTCACGTGCGCAAAATCGAGAATTGGTTTTTGAGTTTCATAAGTGAAAAAAATGAATGAAGAAAGGGAAGAAACATAAAAATATCAAATTACGCAAATTGAGTTTGTGATTTTCGAGTAGAGTTTGAAGCAATTAATGGTAATCAAATGAATTGTGGAAAGAAGATTGGACAACACTTGAAACTTCTATTTTTGTCCATTTTCGAAAGATAAAAATTGTTTGTGGTCGAAATAATCTTAGTTGAACGGATTTTGCAGCAAGCGCAACTAGACTTTTGGAATCAGACAACCACAGTTTTTGAGAAACATCTTTAATGAAACAGAACGCACGCGCTCAAAGAGGATAAATTGAAATTGGGTGTGAATTTAAAATACTCATTTTGTTAAATCTTATCCGTTCATCCTACTTTTGTTTAATTATTTTGATATATTTATAAAATTCATTTATTTTTCTTTTATAGACATAAATTTCATCCAAAAATCAATATTTTTACTCATACTTAATTTATTTATTTAAAAAAACACTCATGATCCACTTTTTTCATTTACATAACATATTTTATTATATGAATCTTATTTTTCATTCATTTTATATTCATTACATTTATTAAAATTTATACTAATAAAATCTAAGACAATATATCAAAAATTGAGTAAGTATATAAAATATATCACAAAAATATACTCCGATTCATTCAAAGATTACCATTTCTTTCGATGCGGTTATTTAGAAGAAAAGATAAAATGGTTAAAGTGATAAAAAGTAGGTAGAACTCATAACTTTTGAAGAGTTAATTATTTTGTTAAAAAGAAACAGACCATTTTAGATGGGACAATCCAAAATGAAATATAGAGTGAAGTGAGTATATAACAAAAATATTCTTCATGTCACCCTCACCTTACACGTTTCTTATATTAACTGCAAGAAAGGTCGCCCTCTGTAAAAGTAACCGACACACTTACATAGGGATGGCAACGGATCCAGAACCCGGTCCAGATTCATGGATCCAGATCCATTTTTAAGGATTCGATCCTAAAAATCTAGACCACGGATCGAATCGGATCCGAACATATATCAATATTTGGATCCGAATCGAGTTTAGGTTTTAAGACCGGATCCGATCCGGATCCGCCCGTGGACCGCATAATCATATATATATATATATATATATATATATATATTACTTTATTATAATTAAATACATAACCTCAACTTAAAACTCTTCAATTTTCTTTTTAAATTATTCCAAAACAAATATGTTCCAAATTTCATTTCAAATACTCTCAATTATGTATCTATCGGCATTCACGGCGAGTCGCGTCACTTACACCACCGACGATCGAGTTGTTTGTTGCTTCCTACTTTATAGTAAATTTGTAACTAACGTCTTCCAAAATAGTGAAAACTACAGAAATTCTAAAATAATTATTATAGTATTATTATGCATTTAGATTATTATGGTATTACGTGAATTATAGTTGATTAAATTTATTTTAGAAGCGAAACATATGGATCCGGGTCTAGACCACGGACCAATGGATCTTATGGATCCGGATCTAATTTTTTTGGACCCAATGGATCTGGACCGGATCCAAATCAAAGCAAAAAAAATCGGATTTGGCAGATCCGGCCCATTGTCATCCCTACACTTACACCCTTTTATTCGAATCGTGATAAAAATTAAAATGATCAAAGATCACAAAATTAAATGAAACGCCAAAAACCAACTAGCAGCTCGAATTGGCCACTCAACTGCTCGGTCGGTTGACTCTTAGCGTTTCTTTAATTTTTGTGAAAGATCATTTAGTTTTTATTTAGCAACATAACTCCTGCTATGTATTTTTATCTTATAGCTCTATTTATTACAATGATGATAATAATAATATTTATTGTTATTATTAATTGTTTCATTATTGTTGTTGTTTATAATTTTTAGAAGTTCCATAGAAGATTTTTCCCGAAAACAAATGAGAGAGAATTATTGTTTAGCGAAAACAAAAATAATTTATAATTTTATAAATTGTTACGTGAAGCAGATATCGTACTTAATTAACCGAAATCCGAAATCGATATTGAACGCCCGTTATTAACTTCTAGAAACTATATTATTCTTGACTTTCCTAGATTTATGCTGTAAATTTTATCACATGTACGTAAAATCTTCGAAACAGTTACCAAAGATCCCATGCTGAGAACTTTCAATCAAATTTACAGATAGACGCACACTTGCGTTAACAAAGATTAAATGAGGGAACATTTGATTTCATATTCAAGAACTGCTTGATACAGTTGGCTTTCTCTGCGATTGGGCACTAATCAGAAATATATGTAGACGGTTCACAAATAAATGTATTGTGTATTTCAATTTGTTTAAATAACCAACTGGACCTAATAAACGACCAAAAACACGAGATTAGCCAGCTTAACCTGCAAGTTTGGGTTGCCTATGCATCGCTCTCTTCACTTTCATGGCTCTCTTCCTTCACCATGTCCGGATGCAGCGAAACATCTCCTTCCATCACCCCAGTTTTTCGATCTCCAGGAGAATGCATCTGAGTTCTGCACTTCTTTCTGCACATTCTGAATGTAACTCTCCAGATTGAAGGCCTGCTCATCAATGCTGTCTACAGGCATCAAATCGTCTGCCAACTTCACTGCTGCAATTTGAGACACTTGAAACTTCTCAGTGGTGCGTTGCAGTTTCCTTGCAGTTTCTTCCTCCGCAAGCATCACGAGGCAAATTAACAATGACTTAAGCTCAGATTTTGCTCCTTCAGCCAGAGACATCCCCTTCAAATGCTCAACTAAAGCCGTCTCCTCATCAGGGCTGCACGGAAAAGATGGAGTTTGAGCATCAGAAACAGAAAATCTAAAAGGGATTTGTATGTACATAACCAAGATGAGCAACTATAGTTGCATTAACTGTACCTTCCAGCTCTAATCTTCCCCTGGTTCCGTTGACGACCTCTTCCCTTAGTGGAGGTGGAAGCACTTGAACCTCTTCTTGATCTGCACATGAAATGGAGCAACACTAGATAGGTCATACTGATGTCACATCGATGGTCTTGGCCACTCAGGAACTATATATATATATATATGCACGAAGAAAGGAGTTTGTTGATTTAGTTTTGTGGATTTTCATATTTCTGATTTGAATGTGCACAAACCCATCCAAACAAGATGACTCACACGATGAATATGGCTCCCTACAAAGAGTTTATAATTTTATAATCTAAACCTTAAGAAAAGAGAGTAGAAAATCATGTTAGGCACCTTGTTAGATGTTTACAAAGATTTTGTCTCATTTTACTTAAAATCAAGCACAAATAAATGGTTTCTCCAAAAACAAAAGAACACAAATAAACATGTCTTTAGAATTTCCTAACAAAAATCATAGGTTCAATCAAGCGATGCATAAACTACAAAACATCCTATACAGTTCGCATAATGTTCAGAATAATTAGCAAAGGAAGCCATTATTTTGTGTTATTGACCTCAGAAACAAGTCTTAAATGGAGAATATAGATATAGGAATAGAGCAGTGCATAATATGTTAACAAACAACTTAAGTATCGGTAAGTATCTTGGTGAAAAAACAAAAAGAATCACTAATTGTACAAGATATAAACAGAAACTTACCCGGTGGTGTATGCACTCATTCCACTAAAATTACTGCTAGCTTCTGAAGCAGTGTCATCATCAAGATATCCCCCGGACCTCTCCTCTGATTTAATCGTTGCAGCAAGTAATAATCTTCTCTGGCGAACTGCAAGGTAACGGGTCAAGTACTTGCCAACTTTCTCCATCCCTTCATTGTATTCTCCAATCAGCATGCTTGCGCACTCCAGAGAGGCATCCTTCACTACGATAACTAGATCATCTCTTCTGTGCAAGAAAGCAATCCTCAAAGCCTCTTCCCAACTCCTTGCATCCACCAAGAGGCTTACACCATTATAAACATCACAGCAATACTCCAAAAGTATTTTTGCAGCATCCCTGGGTTTACCAAGTGCTTGAAGTTCCTCACTTAGCTCACGTGCCAGTTGCAAGAGATCATCCTTTCCAAGCTTCATAAGGCCAGCCACAGTCAGAACCCCAGTCCAATTACCACCAGCACGATACGCCTTCAATGCCTTCTCCAAACAGGAGCAGCATAAATATGTGGTTGCAGCATCCTCAAAGCATTTTGTGGCATCAAGATGATCTCCCCATGCTTCAAGCACCTGCTGTCTCTTGTCAGGATCCGTAATCAATTTAAGTCCCATAGGATAAAGCTCTGGGACTTTACTCATTAGTTTCAAGGAATCTTCATAATAAGGGTCCCCAGCAGAAACAATGTGCTTCAAAGCACTTTCATACCTTTGTAATTTAAGGTCAATGTTGTATTGCATCAAAAGTTGAGGCATACATTCCAATTCTTGTAGTAGTGGCAAAAATTCTTTTGGATCCTTCTGTGAATTTAACGCAACAATAGCAGAAAGATTCAAATCATAAAGGCCTAAAGCAGCTTCAAAAACTGCCTCAGACTCGGAAAGCCATAACAAATGCTTCAAGGATTCCTCCGAAGATGGATAAGACAGTCGCTTTGGATCAGTGGCTGCAGAAAGCTCCAGTTCTCGGATAATTTTTATTCTCCTCAAAGCCTCCTCCAAAGCTGGTGGACTACTTCTAGCCAAGGTGGTCAGAATGCAAAGCTCTCTTGCTGGAGTTTCCTCAATTTGATCCTCAAGAGCATTCCTGATGGCCATTAAAACAGAGGTTACTTTATTATCACCATCTGTACTCTTTGGTTCACCATATCGTAAAACTTTATCCCCCTTAACGCATGGTAAGGATGTATAATTTTTATAAAGCTTCTCCATAACATCTTCACCTTTAACGGCGCAAACAAACTCAGTAACATAGTTCAGGTTGCCAACCTGTAGTACAAAGTCTGCAGCTAACCCAGTAAAGGCTTGCCAACCACAATGGTCAACAATAATATTAAAATCAATCCTGTGCCTTCTTACCATTTGCAAGGCATCTTTAAACCTCCTATTAGCCAATGCATTGATGATTGAAACAAGAACTAATTTCCTGGGGTACACGCATTCAAGGTTTCCTCGAGGAGTTTGCAAGATCACAGCAGACTCATCACCATGGAGAACACCCACAATTTGGGCTCCTTTTTCCCATATGTTAATAAAAATGCTTTCATTTTCACCTTTTCTATTCTTTGCTACAACAGGAAGGAAATTCTCATAATTCTTTTCCAGTTCTCCATGCACAACATCACCAACATCAACAATAAATAGTAAATTTTGTTTAGTGGCAATCACCACATGTGTTATCATCCCATCACCTGAATTTGAGTAAAATGAAAAGCTACTGCAGTTGTTGCACAATATTTTCCCTTCAAGATGCAGTCTTCCATTGTCATCAAGTCCTAAAAGCAATGGTTTCTCTCGCGTATGGCTTCCAACTGGGGCAATATCCATCCATGGGCAGGATGATAGGAAATCCATCTCATCGCATCTCTGGAGACTGACCCCTCTGTTCACACCCAACTTTGACGTATACTCAAATGTTTTTCCACCTTCAAACTGAACAAATGCAGAGCATGTAGAAAGAGGATTAGACACTATACCAACAACGACCCCTTCAAGATACATATGATGCAGAGTTTCTGCTTGCCATCCTGAGCATGTCACAGAACCAGAAATGCAATCTTCAGAACACCTTATCTCAATTCCCAGCAGGTAATACCCTGAAAGAACATCCCCATCTAGGAAGTTTCTCTTACTGAAATTACTGTGACTGGAACCTAAACGAGAAACACCAATAAGTGCATGGGATTCCAACCAAGCAAGATGTAGCAAAGGCCCAAAGTTTATACCAGAGTGTGAAGCCTCAACTCTAAATTTCTGGCCTTCCAGTTCATCCCATTCATCAAGTAAAGGAAGCTCCACAACGCACAAGCTTCCATCTGATAGAGATGCAGCCAGACGATTTTGGGAAGTTCTTGAACAGAAAGTTAAATCTCTAACGGCACAGGGAAATTCTAAGTCAAGAAAGTACATTGGAGGTGGTATCAAGGACAAAGGAAATGGGGTCACCAGAACTTCTGAACCATCAATGACAAATGCAATTGAGTTTCCCATCACAGCTGTGACCCAAACAAACTTGCAAGTTACGATTCTGCCATCAAGAGTCCAACACATCAACTTTAGTGGGTTTGTCAAGTCCCACATAAACTTTATTCCATCTTCCTTGGAATATCTGATCTCTTGCTTCATATACCAGCGGTTATTGCTAAAGTGCCAAATCTTCAGGGTATCAACTGTTTCACCTCTGACAACAGCAGCGAGAAGATCTGAACTACAATTGAACTTAAGAAATTCTACCGTTACATCTACTGCCTCATTGACACTGAATGAGCTCCTCTCTAGACCGTTTTTCTCATATAGAACTATAGATGGACATTTATTTTCTTCCTTTTGATCATACACAGTGGCAATTTTAGCTCCAATTTGATTCCAGTCAATAACAGACCCCATGAATGGCTTTGGGTCTGAGATGGAGTGGAGTGCCCCAGAATCCCGCTCCCAGACTTTAAGCTTCTTATGCAAGGACGAGGAATCATGGACCTTGCTCAGCGAAGCAAAAAACTTGCCATCACCTCTCCATGAAATTGAGGCCTCAGAGAAATAACCAATGGAAAATGCTGATCCATCTGATGAACAGTTGAATGAGTAAGGTTACAATACAGAAAAACAGATTCTCAGTTCAGCATTGTTAGCATTGAAGTTATCCTTCTACCAAAGTGCATTCATTTTCTGAAAGGAAGAATTTGCCACATGTACCCAGTTTCAGATAATGCAGAAACTCATCTAAAGCACAATATGTCAATAACTATAAGATAGAAAAGAAGGCACAATATCAACCCCTTGGGGATGGCAAATGGTTTAGACACCCATCTCAATTTTCGAGTGCAGTTTCCCTCTCCTATGTGGTTAGAAGTTATTGCACAGGAGCAGGGTTGACCCAAAGTGCACCCAATAGTAGCAGCTCTGGGTTTTGTCTTTGTCACCAAAAAGAAAAGAGGTCGAACATCATCAACAAAGTAAAAAATCATTGCATCTGCACACTGTTAAGGTGTAAGTAAGAAAGATTTAGGACTGTCACTAACATGGCATGGTCAAAAACAACTTTTTCCAACACAGTCTAAACCCACTGAATCACCCTCTTTATGTTGATACAAGAAAAAACTGAAACTTTCAACCAATGGAATAAAAGAGATATCCAGGAACTATTTCAAGGTCTAAAACTTTTATTTGTTTTCACCTTGTTTCTATATAATAATATTTTAGCATACACAAAAAAAGCATCATATTTATCACTTCAAGCTTGCATATTTATTTGTATGCAAATGGATTCTCTAAATCTCCTTAACCAAATTCCAGCCAGAATTTTTGGTCACCTACATGCACTATGTACCTTAGTTATGAGAATTCGACAAATATAATCCAAATAGTCTTTCCTTCAAGAGGATTATACAAGAAAATTCAGACAGATGTCCTCAAGTAAAATGAATGGCAATGCATTAAAAGATTGATTAAGATTAATCTGAGATGAAATGTGGAAAAAAGTCCTTACGTACGTCAACACCTTCGGGCGAATCATTAAGAGGCATCTCGTATAATAGATCCCAATCAAGATTCATAACTAGGATCTGCCCAAAACCACTGATTATAGCAAGTAAATCTCCATCTGGACTGGGAGAAATGCATGCAACTCCACCTTCTACCTGGCCTACAATTTCAGTTGCTTCATCATCAACTGAATACAGTAAGAGATGTCCTTTTGAGGTTCCAATTATCAAAGCTTCCTTTTCCATGAGATAATCCAAACAAGTAACTAAGTCTCCAGTTTCCAAATCCAGCTGTGTGGAAGCTGCCAACGAGCTCCTATTCCACGCTCCTTCAGTCTGAACAGTTAACAATAAAAGAAAGAAATAACTAAATAAATGAAAGAGAACGCAGTGGGGGTAAGAAAATTGGTCTTAACACATTCAACAAATGCTACCCCCTCCCACACCAGGTCAAAAAGCACATATTATATATGAGCACCCTGTGAAAATTCTTGAGCTTAGCCGTAAAACTCATCATCTATGAATTATAAAGCAGTGATCTTCAAGCAGCTTTATGTCCCCCCCGTAAGATAAAGATTCAGTAAGAGAAATACGCTGGCGTAAGAACTCCAACGTAAGTGCTGCGTGAATCGTTTGACGCCCATTATCCCAACGATAAATTCAAGAACTGAAAAATGGCAACGTAGACACTCCCATTTTAAATAAGTACACTCCATATTGAATCATCGGTAAAGCCGTATTTAGCATGGCAGAGTGTGATACAAGACTTTCGCAAAGTGATCTCAAATGTGATGGAAGCAAAAATTACAGCAGGCGATTAAACGAGTGAAAAACATGGGCAAACAAAGTTCAAGCAGAAAGCGGGAGAATAAAGAGAAGAAGGAAGGGTTGTTACCTGAGGTGAAGTAAGTTGAGTGGTGTAGATGAAGTTGGCGGTGGAAGCGAAGAAGAGGCGGCTGCGGTCGATGTCAACGGCGGACAACCGTAGGGATTCTTCTCCCTTCTCCTTCCGCAACTGCACCTCCGACCAAACCTCCCATGAAAACTTGAGGTTTTTCATGTTGAAACCGCTCGACTGAGAGAAAAACGACAGCGGCGGAAGGGAGGAGCAACAGTGCCGGAAAGAAAGATGGTGATTGTGAGTGACGCGGGAGTCTATTGAAATTAGGGTTATTTCCAACTGCACTAAATAATTACCAAGTTATTTAAAAAGAGAAAATATTGTTTATAAATTATTCTAGAGAATTACTTACGTGTTACAAATTACAATAAATAATTTTATCTCGCCAACGAAAATATCATTCCAATTTTGTGTTCCTTTTTCATGTCATCACTTTTTCTTTTTTAGCATTACTGCATTAATAAATACCAAGTTACTGCATTTTATTGGCCTCTTTTAATAGGTAGTTAAATAGGATTTAATTGTATAATTTTTAATGTTTTGAATACCTAGTACTACAAAATGGAAGAAGATATTAAGAAGAGAGTGGGAGAAGTTAGATAATTCCTTGGATTCCATTTCCCATTTCTCAAGTTGGGTTAAAACCCACAAAAGGGACACAGATAACATAATTTCATTGTTCTTTAAACCTGACAATTTGAAAAAGAATCCTAGTTTTCAGTTCTTTGTCGATATTATTATTTGTTGAAATATGGAGTCTGAATAGGCTCAGACAAAATCCTAATGAGTTTAGGGTTATAGTTTGATTATTTTTCCTGTAAGTTGTATCTGAAAGATTATAGTGAAATCTCTAACTTGATATCGCACCAAGATTTAGTCGCAAGATGAATTTGGTAAACAATTTCCGTGTTCTTTATTTTCCGTCATGATTGTGGTGTGTATTTTTCGTAACATTGTTGCCATTAATCCACCGCCGTCCATTTCTTCGTGTTTTATTCGAGTGTTTTTGTTGATTTTCTTAGTGTGTATCGCGCTAGACATGTGGTGGTGGTGGTCGTCGGAGAATAGAGGGTGAATGGCATAAGGATTTCGATATGGGCAGCCAAAGGCGTACGCATGATTTTTTGTAAGAGGGGTCCTTACTGTTATGTGATACATGAGAATATGGAATGACGAAGGGTCAGTTGTCAATAATTCTATATTTATTTTTTCTTTTGTAAGCATGTTAAATCATTTTATTAATATATTTGATAAATGTAAAAGAACGAAAAAATATTGGAGGGAGCATGTGTGTGTCTCACCCCTCTGGGCAGCCATGGCTGTTAGAATAGAAGGCTTGAAGAAAGCCAGCGAAGAAGGTTGAGAGAAGAAAGAGAAATTGACGTTGCTTTTACTGGGTGGATGAAAAAGTGCGCCAACTCTTTTTCTTTATTTATATACAAAACCGATTCTTTTAGCTTCCTCGGCCATTTATAGCAATCAAATTGATGGACGTTAGATTTCAATATACATATAACAAAATACAAGTATTGTTGGGATATTTTAAATGTGGGTAAATAGTAGTTAATATCTCAATGTTTGGATTTTTTACTTAGTATCTCAATCTTAGTATATTGTTATTAAAATACTTAATGTTTTATATTTTTTCACTTAATATATTCTGTAAAATTTCTGGCATCATATACTAACGTGGCTCGCCGAAGATCTACGTCTGCATCCACATAGGTTAAAACAAAAAAAAAAATCAAAAAACTGCAATTTCAATCAGAGCTAATTGTCGAGAGAGAGAAAGAAACAGAGCTAGCGTCGTCGTATCCTACATTCCACCGGAGAACAATAGCTTCCTTGACACCAGTTCTTAGGCTCCAGCGACGACGTTCACCTTATGAAGCCCTTATCTCGACAGGGTCATCGGGAAATCCTCTTTATTCTCCACCTCAAAGCCGCAACTCAAAATCTCAGTCTACACCATTCGACGTAGCGAGCTCTGGCTGAGTATCTGTTTGATTGCATGGTCTAAACTTCATTGCAGTTCTAGATCTGTCATTTTATCGGATGCTAGAAATGCTTGGGTTTTGAGTCAATTCATTTTTTCTTTTCATTTCCATTTAGTTTACATTTATTTTTTTCCAATCAATTTCTAATTCTAGCTTGCTGCGGTTGGTAATCTTGAGTTTGAATTTGTTTAAGTTAAAATTTGAGCTCTCTCTCTCTCTCTCTCTCTATGTCCGATTAGTTCTGGCTGAAAGTGCAATTTTCTGATTCTTTTTAATTTGCATGGATGCAAACGTGGATTCTCCGATGAATCACGTTAGTATAGAGACGTCAGATACTTAACGGGGGATATTAAGTGAAAAAATATGAAACGTTAAATATTTTAATGACACTATGCTAAAATTGGGACACTACCCTTTTAATAATATGTGGTATATGAATATTAGATAACTGACGAATGAGATGTTTCATAGTATTATCATTTAAATTGCAACTATTTTTAATATATATAATAGAGAATCACAAAAATACGCTATGAAAGTTGATGCATTCACTGAGAAAAATATTGAATCCAACAATTTAGAATTTTCACCCTAGTTTGAATTCCATGAGAGGTAAAAAATATATTCTTTGGTTACAATAACTTTTTGGATAAATATATCAACTTTTATAGTGAATTCATCATTTTTTAGTTCTCATGATAAAAATGGTTTTGACATTAACCCCAATATATATATAGTGGATCAAATGAGAACTATATTTTTTTTGAGAACTCTACGAACTATGCATAAAACGTATAAAGATAATGCATATAACAGTATAAAGTTGTGCACAACAAAGACTTTCTAAAATTGTTTTATTGGTGCAACAATTTTAGAATAATTTCGTTGTGCACAACTTTATAGATTTTATTCATCAACTTTATACGTCTGTGCACAGTTCTCAAGTTCTCAAAAAAGATGAATTCTCACTGGATCCAACCTATATATATACACATACGAGTCTTTGTGTTTAACTTAGTAGGGAATAGGCTCTAGATGGATTCAAATTTGAGGGTGCATGTACGACGACGAGCTTCAAATCCGACAATCCAAACCATCACCCCTAATATTGTCACCACAAAACGAGTGCCAATTAACAAATAAATATTACAATATTGGGTACACCTAAGTATATATATTTTTTAAATATTTGCGTATGAAAATTGAATTTGAGATGTTAAATTTAATGGATTTCTAGGCCAATCTAACCCAATTAAAAAATTCCTTTAGCTCAATGGTCAACCTACGTCGTGTCGGTACTTTTGACATTTCTATTGATATATCTTTATTTTTATAGATGAGATTTATTATTGGTAGGTTTTTACGAAAAAATTATCTTAAAGTAATGATTGGAGTCTAAAGTTAAATTTAGGTGGAAATGAAATTTATTTTTATAGATGAGATTTATTATTGGTAGGTTTTTACGAAAAAATTATCTTAAAGTAATGATTGGAGTCTAAAGTTAAATTTAGGTGGAAATGAAATGATAGGGAGAAATTGAATAAACACGTAACTCTTACTACTGAAATACATAATTAACAAAGTATGAATGAAACTGCAATGTTCTATCTGTTGAGTTGTATTGTAAAGATTTGTAGCTTCTTAATTAATTTCACATCATCAAGTAATGTTTAAATAATTTATTTGTAGCTTCTTCATACACGTAAATAGTAAACTTTAAATAAGGGTAAATATCAATTTAAATCCTAAACAATACATGTTTTATCAAAATATCCTGAACTTTCAAAAATATCTATTAAAACCCCAAACTATCACATTTGATACAAATTAAAACCCCAAACTATCATATTTTTGATACAAAATATGATAGTTTGAGGTTTTAATAGCTATTTTTGAAAGTTCAGGATATTTTTGATAAAAACATGTATAGTTCAGGGTTTAAATTGATTTTACATATTGTAGCTTCTTCATACACATAAATAGTATTATAATTGTAATGTTTAAATAATTTAGGTGGAAATGAAATTTATTATGCAAATAAATAGTACTACATCCGTCCATCAAAAGCTTGCATTGTTTTTTGTAGAACGAGTTTTAATAAATTAGTAGTGAGTGGAGAAAATGTCTCACTTTGTTGAGGAATGGTAGATGGGAAAGATCCCGGCGAGAAATGCTTTTACCAGAGAGAAAGATGCCTCCCATTGTGTCAAGCAGGGAAATTGCGGCTTTATGAGAAGTCCTATTTTTTCTACTTGACGGGTTAATTGATTGCAAGAGAGAGACGGTCAGTCTCTCTCTTGCTTGTCCTCGCGGGTCATTCGACAGCTCACTGGTGAATCTAGGGTACAAAGTTGGAAGGTGTAAATGTAAAAGATGTTCAAAAGAGGAAAATGTCAGTTTTTTGATGGACGGATAAAAAAATAAATTAAATGTAAACTTTTAATGGACTTATGGAGTAAATATATAATAATATTAATTTTTACACAACCATTGTATTATAATTGTAATTTTATAGTAATGTTTAACATTTAATAATAAGTTTCAGAAACATTCATCATTTTAAAACATTACAATTATAATACTGTTTATAATTTTTTTGCAATTGCATTATCTCCAATTTTTCAATATTAATAAAACGACGATGTTCCATCAGTAAAATGACATATAGCGATATATATATCAAACAAACTTTGCTGAAAAAGTAGGAATTTCGTAGTTTTAAATTTTAAAAAAAGTGATGGTGTAATTACAATAATATAAAATCATTCAAAAGTACGAATATGGATAAACATTAAAGTTATTTCCTGTAATAAACCATTTCTTTATTGTAATATTTGCGAATATTTTTACTACTGTATATTCACATATTTGAGCCAATCAAGCATTGAATATTCCTTAGAAAAGAAATGGTTGTAGATTCTAAAATGACGACAAAAGAAATGGTTGTAGATTCTAAAATGACGAAAAGATGACCACACTTTTAACATAAATATGACTCTTGTTTGTATCTGCCATTTCTTTTTCCTTCTTCAAAGGCTCATAGCTACCCTCCATTTCTCCACTTCTTCTTCATACACAGGATTTCTGCAGCACTTTTCATTTCCATCTACTTCCTCTCCCTCCTCGTGCAGATTGATGAATTGAAGAGAACAAAAAATGAAGGGAAAAGGAGATGAAGAAGCCGATATTGATCGGCTGCCTGTCGATTTATTGGCCCATATATTCTCTCTCTTCACTTCCTTCAAAGACTTGGCTCAGTGAGTTGATCAATTTTGTTGTTCAGTTTATTCTTGGTTGTGGTGAATTGTGGTTATAGATGTGTGGTTGTGGTTGTGTATGTGTAGGTGTAGCGGCGTCTGTAGAAAATGGAGGCAAGGAGTGAAGGAATCTCTGGCTCGGAAGGAATCGCTGAGTTTCTCCGGCTGGAAAATGGATGATGACTCCACAACTCGACTCGTCCATCTAGCATACAGCCTGAAGGAGCTCGACATGTATTCTTCCATTTCCTGATATATGCATATGATATGTTTGTATTAAATTCTCTTTTTGTTTGTTTTTGTATGCTTATGTTTTGATGGATTTTTTGTAAGACGTAGTTACAAAAGAAGTCATCAAAGAAGTCATCAAAGGTTTCATGCTAGATGCTCTATTACTAGGAAACTGTAAGTTCTGGATTAATATCAATTTGGAACCCTGTGATATCAATTGGAAATCGTAGATCATCAATCAAAGAAAGCTTCTTATTCTTATTTCTTTTCTTGGTGATGCAAAATTGGTAGTGTGTGAAAGAAAGCCTCACCAATTGCATTTGGGTGAAGTGGAAATTCTATACTATGTTTGCAGTCTGGTTTATATATAGATATTTTCTGTTAATTTGGAATGAATGATGTTCTGTCTTGTTAATTGAAATAATTTAAAATAGAAGCATACCTGCATTTTGGTGAGAAATGAAGTTGCTTTATCTTATAATATATTAATTTGGTATGGAACATGTAGATCAAGGAGCCGCTGGGGCTGCCAAATTACTGATCATGGACTAAAGCAGTTATCTAAGGCGAAATGTATTGGCAATCTGTCTTCAATTTCTATGTGGGGTTCGACAGGAATTACAGACAAAGGTGTAGTGCAACTGGTATGCCATTGTTATTTCCTCTTAACTGCTCTCTCTTCTTCTTGTTCTTTTTACGCATATGGAGGAAGTTTCATAGACTTCCCATTGATGGTTTTTCCATCTCTTGTTAGTTGCTTCATCGTTTTTAGTTTACCTCACACTTTTTGCCATTGTGAAGATACCCTTTCACAAATTATATGCCGTGTAGTGAAGGAATATTCGGTGCGTAAAAGGCATTATTTCCCTGTTAAATGAAACAAATATGGGGTAATATGTTTCCTGCTATCTTTGGATTTCTACAGTGAAAACAATTAGAAGTGATCGACTTGTAGGCTAGCATATTCTTAGGGTCTTTCCATGCCTTTCTGTTTAAGGATTGAAAGGCACTGCACTTCTTGATAGTTTTACTATCTTCATCTTGCAACGGGTACTTACCGCATAAACTTCTTATCATCTGGCTGGAAGTGGACAATGATCTGGATTTATGAAATTTTTGGTGAATCAGATGGTACCATTGATGAAAGAGTAAGACTACAATAACAATGAAGCATGTAGAGCACTTCATTTTCCTTACACTTCTGTCTTCAAGTTCTAATTTCTCACTAAGCAAGGGCTTGAAAGGAAACGTAGAATTTTATCTGACGGCCTTGTATGTTGGATAGAATTTCTAGTAGTTCATTATATAGTCCAAGTTCAGAGCGATGAGCATATATATATTGTTGAAGCGCATTCTTCATTCTCATCACTATCCTTTTCAAGTCAATGATTTACATATTTGTTTTCCTGCAGATTTCTAGAGCAACTTCACTGCATCACCTCAACATTGGTGGTACATTTATTACAGACGTGTCCCTTTTCGCCATTGCAGATAACTGTCCTCATCTCAAGGTACTACTATCTTATGTTAGAGAAAAAAAATTCTGATCAAGATGTCTCAATCTTATCATTCAAAGCTTAGACGTTGTGATTTCTGTATCCAGACTATCGTGTTGTGGGGTTGTCGTCATGTGACTGAGGATGGGCTTCTTGCTCTTGTGAATAAGTGCCGTAAGCTAGAGTCCATAAATGTATGGGGAATGAGGGTGCCTTTAGACTGCTTCATCGACCTGCTCACTATCAGCCCGGCTCTTCAAATACAGCCTAAAGGATAGCAATACACGATGAAACTCTCCATGCATGGCCTGTCTATTGAGGATTTACATACAACTGCATTCTGCTTGTTAAACACCATTGTTAGCGAAAATTGACAAAGCCAGGGTAAATTATCTCTGTATTTTTTATTGATATCACTTAATAAATAAAGAAACGTGATTGTTCCTTCAATTCATGAAGAAAGGCATGCTGAGGTTGCTTGTACCATTTTATCTTTGTATGTATAGATTGCTTAGTATTTTGTTAGATGTCAATAAATTGAAGGCGTTGTGACGAACTTGTTAGAAAAATTGTGTAACTTTCAGCAAGCTATGATGAGCACATTGACCTTTTGGATTATCATCTTGCTTTTCTAAGGATGAAACCTCTTCCAATCCTCGAATTGATTAAAATATGTTTTGTAGACCTAGAAAGTTTTTGGTTGCTTGTAACGAATAAGAGGGTGTTTGGCTAAGCGTATAAGCTCTTCAAAACAGCTTATAAGTTCATGCAAGGTGTTTGGCAAAATCAGCTCCTAAACAACTTATAAGCTCCCTTAAAAATAAGTAGCTCAACCCCAACTTATTTTTTCATAAGCTTGCAAGTAACAATGAATTTACCAAAATAACCTTACTATGATTCGTTATAATCTACATATATACTATCGATTTCACCTCTCGTCAATTTTCTCGCTCTAACTCACGATTCTTTCTCAAGCGTATAAGCTAAATTATCCAAACACTTTAACAACTTATAAGCTATTGAAACATTATATTTTATAAGCTCTTGAAACATCTTATAAGCTCTTTAAAATAAGCTTAGCCAAACACCCTCTAAATTGTTTAGATGGATGAATCCGTTGACATTGGCACTTGGCGTACTAGAATGGTAATTGAGGCTTTATGTTAAAAGGTATGGCGTACTAGAATGGTAATCTATGCATAAAGTGGCGTTTACCAATGCCCAACATAACTTGCTAAAATCTTATTTATAATAAGATTAAAGAAATCTCTAAATTTGAGTAGAATTCAGAACGTTGTTAGAAGATTGCTTAAACAATTCTTTATCAGCATAACTCTGGGTTCAAGTAATTGACAACTTTTGCTTTTTTTGATCTCATATTGCTTATCCAATTTAAACTCAGATTGTGTTGAGCTTCAAACCTATTGAACAAAAGAACTTGCTTAAATTTATGAGCTCCAAATACCTTTTTTTTTGTGATGAACTTTAAGTTGAATATCGAGTGACATATTCAATCTGAATAATTAATTGTCTTCTGCAGAAGAAATAGTCATTTTATTTAATATATTACTTTAATAGTCAGTTGTCACGCCATTTGCATTGGCTAACTGGTTAAATAATGAACATGTTTTGTGTCCAATATTGACAACTCTGCAAATGTTGCTTCATTTCATGAGCAGACTAATCTCAACAACAGTCCACTTTTCACTGAATCATGCAAAACTTCCAACTAGTTTAAGCTAATGCATAACTACCTCAAAATACACGAACTTCAGACTATTTTTGTTTTTTCACATAAATTTTAAAACTTATCCCAAATTACAAGAACTTCATCTTTTGGTTCTAATAATGAACTTTTAAACTTATCCCATAAAATACGAACTTTTATTCTGTTTCAAATAAAATTTTTCTAACAAATCCAAAATCGAAACTTATATGATGGCCATATAGAAAATCAAGATGCTTGTTTGGATTTGAGGTTTTCGACAAAATCTAAAAAAAAAGCTCAGGTAATTATGAAATTCTAAAGTTCATGTGCAAAACCAAAAAAATAACAATTTTTTTTGATGCAATTAACCCTTTAACAAAGTTAACCTATCCCCTGTATCAGATAATGTAATTGAAAAGGAATAATTGCAAGTGGAACATAGAACAATTTCACCAATGCAGAGAGGTGTTTGTATGCAATAATACCTTAGGATTACAGTTAATGTTATATTCATGTCTTCCAATAGTGCCCCTATCCACACTTCTATCACAATCTCCGCAGCCAGTGGGACCTGGAAGGAAACCCAAAGATCAGCAAACGACACAGTAAAATGATATCGAAATCATGCCACAGCCCACAGGCGGTTAGAATGGAAGAAACAAACGAGTAAATATACAAAGTGGCGGACCTCATAGCACTTGTCCTCGTCTTCAATGTTGCTCTCTCAATGCCAAACTCTGTAGTTGATTCCTCAATTTCTGCTGTAAGAGAGTATCGTCTTATCTAGCTAATAATGTACTCGAACATTTCTCACCTCAACCAAATTAAGTAAACCTATTCTAAATCCAAAACTTCAGAGGCTACAGCATTAGGATAGGTTTAACTCATTTTTGCACCTCAACAGAGTTTCCATGTTTCGATTCTCATCACAATAAGCAAAAGGTTATGAGGACCAGCAATAAGCATGTGACCGATAAAGCAGGGGCATTGACAGCTGAGGCATCTCCTGATAACTGAACGGACCCAGAGAAGCTTCCAGCAGTGCCAGTAGTCGTGGAACTTGTGTTAGGCATTCCAACAGCTTTGCAACTTCCAAAAGGTGCTCCAGCCTGAAATTAGTATATTTTGAAGGCAAATATCTTAATTCAAATAGAACTTTGCAATCCTATCAAATGAAAACTCTTGTAAACTAATACGACACAAGTTTCCAGTCTTCCTGATGGGAGGTCAAGAAATTCAGAGGGAAGCTTTCCTACTATTATAACAGCATTGTCCAATTATTGAGCAAAATTGTTGCATGTAGGAACCAGAGCACAGTTAAAATTTAGGAGGAATGATTGTGCTGCACCAGCACGAATGGAGATCTTGCTCATCAACAGGGTATTTAAAGGGATCATGGGTCCTGGATTTAATCATATCCAAATGCAGGCAAACAATACTTCCCCACATTTAGCATCATTTTCTATTAGTTAAATTTGTCTAATGAGCTTCTTTTATCCATGAATGCATGATTGTCTAGAGCAAAAACTGGTATATCACTAGAATGCACCTAGAAATTTAGAGCTCAATAAGGATTTTAGGAGAATTCATGATTGGAAGCTATGGTAAAAAAATATAGAACAAATTTTCACTGGCACCATATCTTTTCATACGTAAAACAGATTTTGGATTGCAATAACATTGATGATAAACAGAGGAAGTGACTTTGATTGACGAAACTAAACTTTGGACAAGAAATATCTTTTGAATTTACTAATGACAAAGCATGCAAGTAAACCATGTTTAGTAAGAGAAGCAGACCAACCTCAAATTCCAGTCACAATGGTCTCAATCACCAAATATACTATCCAGCACTGTGTTTAGAAATGCATGCAAACTGTTCTATGCCTAAAGCTTCCACCAGGAACCAGCACCAAAGAAGGTTTCTAGACAAATATGTAACATTCACTTTCTATTATATGTTTTAGATCATTCACGAGTATCTAGAAACCTATGACAAACAGGATAGAGTGATTCGAGAGTTTTAATTTTTGCAAAAAAACAATTCTTTTATCTTCATAACATATTGAAAGATTGACACCCACTGCTTTCCTCAATCAGCTATTCTGATTCTATCCATCAAAAGTAAAACCCCTTTTAAGTACAAAATATGGACAAACCTGACAAGCAGAGACGGTAGCACACCCACACAACGTCTGGCCATTCATTCGATCCAAATCATCAAATACCCCTCCTCCATCACTTCTCTGCAAATTGATACCAAATTATTACTTAAGTAGTAGAATATTGGTTTTAAGCAAAGTTCCACTACCATGTAAAAGTTCACTGCAACAAAATTGGGCATCGTATTTCCAGAAGCTTTGTAGCAAGTCGCCACCATATCAGCAAGTGGAGCAGAATGCTCCTTGCAAGCTTCATTTTGAACTGGAATAGTCGGGAAGTAGTTCATCAGAAACAGAGAGGCACTTCTTGAGTTAAGTGGCTTTGATTCCTTTCTGTTTGGGCACGAGCCAGGCACCACCCCCGGATCTCCCGCTGTAACAAAACACGAAATGAGAACTTGAACTGCGCGGATCAATCCAAATGCAGAAGCAACCAGATATTAAATTTTATACTCACACTCATTTTCCACCATGTACTTCCACTGGTATGCAATTCCTTCATTCGCCTCTTTAGAAGAATCGGATGTAAAAACTAGTAGCCTATAATTATTCTTCACCATGCTGTTGACAGTGGGCCAATCCGCACCTCTCTTTGGCATTTTGGCAACAGGAAACCAATATTTGTCCAAACCAGCATCGGCAAACACCCTTGTCAATCCTTTTGGTGTACGAACATAATCCTCAATTATGATGGTAACAATCTCCGAGGGATTCTGTGTCAAGAATGCTTCCACTTCTTTCAATGTATCGACTGCAGGCTCCTATTCATTTCGTTTCACAAAATGAACAGCAACATCACAAACCACAAAAGGCACAAAGCATCAATGGAGAAAGATGAAAAGAAGGCCCTAGTAGATTACAAAAGCAGTGAAGTTGTAGCATTGGCCGCGAAACGAATGGCAGAGCCAGATATCATTCTCGAAGTCATACATATCCAGCATCAATCCCCTCACTCCATTCTACACAAGAAACCAATTCAAAAAACAAGATCAACGCACTCAATAACTTGATCATAATATATACATAGGCAATCAAGAAAAACAAAGTGAAAGCAGCATACCCTCAATTGATTAGTAACAGAATCTTCTTGATTGTAGAAAGTGACTCTTTGAGCACCAGTTAACAAGGGTGCATCCACAAGTGAGAAAGCATTATGAGTCACCAGCCACGAGTACTTGTTGAAGGGCAGCCCGCTAATCTATTATCACATTCACACACACACACTTAGAATTACAACCACCAAAATTCCAAATAACATGGAATCAGCAACGAATACACATAAAAGTAGAAGAAAAATGTTATGTTACCACCGAAGTAGGGATTGGAGCTTGTCCCCTGATGCAGAAAGGCTGGGATTTTCCAAGTGAGGGGCAATTCCCACAGTAGAGGCCCGGCCCGCAGTCGGTGGCGGTGGAACATGATTCCAGAAGCTGCGAGAAGAATTGAGTTCAAATTAGGAAGAAAATGAGGGATCGGCACAGTAAGAGGGAAATAAATAAAAGGAGAGACCTGACATTCGCCGTTGGAGCAGGCGGTGGTGGTAGGAGTGAAGAAGAGAGCTGTGATGAGTAACGGCCAATAATGGCTCCCCATACCAAATGTAGAGCTGCTGCATGTTCTCATACTGCGGTTGTGGTGTGGACTGGGAAGCAGAGAGAGAGAGAGAGAGAGTGTCAGTGAGGCCGACAAACATAAATAAAAGCATTTTGGGTATGCGAAAAACCAGAGAAATATGAATATTATATATATATTTTATATACAAACCCCTACGACAGAGATTGTGTTTGCGTGATTGCTCTCTGTCTCTCTCTCTCTTTCTTCAACTACAACCCCCCCCCCAACGAAAAAAAGATGAAAATAAAAGTGAAAAGAGAAAGGAAAAGGTAAAAGATAAACACCGGACTTGTCATTTATTTTCAACTATATGTATTTCTACTGAAGGAGGGGAAGTCGTAATTCACTAAATTATGGGCATCGCCGCCTTTTTTGAGTTTAATAATTATTATGTTATAATAGTTGTGTTAGATGATTATTTTGGCATTTGGTGGGGTCCACAAAGAAAAATTTGGACATTATTTTGGTTTCGTGGAGTAGCGGTTGTCACAACTTTCAACTAATGAGCCGTGTACTGATGTTGGTAGCTAGGATAGTTTTACATTTGTATAAACAACAATTGATTTGGTCTAATACTAATTGTCAAAAGTAAATCAAGCGAGGCGTAGGTAAAATAGTGTAAGCATTGACTAATACAGCAAGTTAAAGAGAGTAACAGTGTTGGTACCAAAATTTGTACATGTATCTGCTTTTATAAATCAATGTTCGACGCCTGTAGTACTAGGAGCCCAGCTAAGTATTATTTATATTTTTCCGTCTCTTTAAGCAGAGATAGGAATAGGATCATAGGTAGGAGAATGCATATTGACATGTCAGTTTTTTTTTAAGTTTAAATTTATTACCTATGCATATTGACATGTCAGTTTTTTTTTAAGTTTAAATTTATTAATTCTTAAACAATTGAACTAAATTCGTAGGGGTTTCTTTTTCTTTTTCTTCCTCGCACGCATCATAAAAATAAAGGATTGAAACCATTGATTTCGACGATAGGAGGAGGCTGCTTTAAGTTGTCAATGAAAGAATTTTAAGGCTTTAAAATAGAGTTAACTCTGAAGCTGTATTGGAGGTGGCAAACTTATATGCCAACTCTTTATTTTTATTGCCGCATCATTTCAGTTTTTGTATGTCAATTTCAATCTGTAGGCGCTTTGGTTTCATGAGAAAATCTGACAAATCAAAAAATATATTTTAATTTAAACTTTTGATATCATGTATAAAACAAAAAAATGATCAAAAGTTGGTATATTTTCAAAATTAATCCTATAAAAAAATAGAGCTACACGGCCTGATATATATGCGTTGGACTTGGTGGAGCAAAACAGCATACATCGAACAAGAAGAATACACCATACTTGGGAGCCTGAATGAAGAATTGTTATTAGAGTAAAATGTCATGAAATGTGCTTTGCTAAAAGAATCGTAGCAAGTGATGCATTTTACATAAGAATATATAATTCAAAAGAAAAAAAGAAAAAAAGAAGATGGAAACATGGACTACGCCTGTATTCTTTCCCGCTTTGGCGAAGAGTATACTCAGCAGTAATGCGTAGCCACGAACAAAAAGAATCGGTTTGGGTTACTCTGGAGATGCCTGCCTTTACCTTTATCTCCAGCAACTAATGATTAGAATTTCAACCACAAGTTGTGACAAAAATCTATCTTCACACAGTAGTTATGTGTGCTTTTTGGCGCGGCCATTTGAAGGCGCCCCGTCTTCTCTTTTGCTCCCAGATGCCTCGGGTTTTTTGCCCAGGCTGGAGCTCTGTCTGGCTCGTACCGATAATCATAGAAGATTTCTTCTCCAGCACAAATCCGTTCTTTCGCAAATATACCCACTCTGTGATCTCCGGCCACCATTATCACCTGCCAATTTGTTCAAATATGTTATTGCACACCCGAGCCACATCTTTACCATCATCTTTTGTCACTCAGTTTACCTTAGCATAGCAATTTGGATCTGGTGAATGGTTGGCAAACTTCAGCTTGTCGCCCTTGCGATAAGCATCAAGAACAAACTGACCGTGAATGAAAAATCATCATATTAGTCACTTTCTTCCAAATCCTAATGGAATTGGGTGGGATGTTATTAATTAAATAATTTGGCAGCATAAGAGCTATTCGTGCCTGATCGTTTAGGTTAAAAAGAAAAGAAGAATTCTCCCGATCATATATCTTCCCGCGCTTGTCAGCTTCGCGATGTGAAATTAGTTCGCCAGTATACTCTCCGAGGTATTCATGCTTGCTAACACTATTCTGCAGTTTTAAAGTGTGGGTGAGTTATGAACAGGAGAAAAAGGCAACAAACAACGCTATTTTCTGAAATTATTACCTTCAAGAAAGCTCCCCAGCCAGATATATCAGATCTTCCCAGCAAAACCTAAAATTGATAAAAGGTAGAAAGTTTTTAAGTTATTTCATCAGGCTATTTCAGCAGAGAGTGGTCATACAGTAAACAGACCACAAGAGCTATGCAAACCCAGAAGCATACCTTTTGGAAGACACTATAAAATTATATCAACCTTAATTGGAAATATAAAGCGAAGAGATAATTACCCTCTGCTGTTGTTTTAAAAGAAGCTTCATATTCCTGCACTCGTAATTATCACCTCTTTGAGGAGGTATCCCAAGGGTGCCATCACCACAACTGTCAAGCCAATTCAAATAGTATAACTACTTGCCAAAATGAAAATTAATCTTAAAGAAAGTAGATTTTCATGAATACCACAATCCACCAGATACTGGATTATGACAATGGACAGCAAGACTGATCCGTGAGATACAAACATGTAAGCATAGATCACTTCTGCTCATAAACCCAGCAAATAAATCTACAAAGCCTAGTATCTAACAAGCTCTTTGGTTAAAACTACACTAGAATAAAGATTCAGATTAATTAAATTCTTAGCAATTAGAGTAGACAGAACAAGAAATCACCTAGCACGGTACTCAATTAACTATCAATTGTCACTCCAAGTGAAGCAACCACACAGTATTTTCATACATTCACTATGATGTGCTCCTATGTTGATGGCTAGAGCTGCCATATACCCTGGATCTAATTCCAAACCGGTATATTGTAACCAAGGTTCACCAATGGACTGAGGGGCTCAATCATACAGGTTTAGGTTGATGTTGCTTCGAGAGTCACCAACCCATATCAAACAACATGGTAAAGATGCTAAGTAGGGGACATATATACACCGTTTACAAGTTTATTATGTTCTATATATTTTACAGGAAATCAGTTTTCATAAGACATCAGAATTTACTAGTTTTCCAGAATCAGGTTTTTCTTTTAGTTCTCCACTCCAGTTGTTTCACCTTCCTTTTCATTCCAAACAACTACAAATTCATCAAAAGTCGGTCATCAAACATTCTGTGACAAATGTTAAAAGAGGTTTCTATCAGAAATCTTCTAGAAGTAGTGATCGTATTCATAACTCAAATAAGTTTTGACCTGACACATAATTAAAAGTATTCATCTCCATATTGAGGTAAAACCCAACCCGCCAACAATGTCTCCCTAAGTTACTCATATCTTTAGTATTTCATTCTTTGTGAAACAATTCCCAGCGTAGAAAAGTTTAAACCTACTAAGAAAGTCTTGATGCCTAGATGACATTAAGATCATGTCATACATAAGTCAAATTGTATCCTCCAAAAGTGAGCATTGGCTTTAAAGACCGTCATCTGATTGTTGAGTGTACACTTGCATGTCCCCAGAAAAATTAGCAGAAGTGAACAAAGTCCTCACATTCATGCCAACGCTATTAAAACACATATTGCTAGTGGTGACTGAAATTTGGGGCGCTCAACTCAAATCTTATTCAAAAAGTGTTATAGGAATTCTCTAGAAAAATTAGTTAACCAGCATGCTTCTGTACACGGAAAAATAAAGCAGCCTGCACTTTTCTTTTTTAATTTTGGTTCCACATCAATTGAATTCTAGACCTCATGCCAGAAAACGGACAAAATAATCAGAAGATATAACACCTTATCCAGCAATTTCGGCAGACATCTGGATCACACTCCCTATCAGCAGCAAAGCATGGGCATTGACGACTTCGACACTGGCTCTTGGCACAGTGACATCCTCTGAATCGATTTTTGCAACTCTTTGGACATCTGACAAAGAGAATATCATAGGCCTCAACAGAAATTGGCATTTCATTCAAAATGGATTAAGAAATATTAAATAGATGGGGCTTCAAAAAGTATCAATTGAAAAAGAAATATATGACACATAATAAACAAAAATGATAGTGATATATGATTTTGGTCAACTCATATATTCTGATATAAATTAAAAACTGAATCACAGGAACTGCAGTCAGCTCACCCGCAGTATTTCTCACAGCAGGTACCATTAACAAGACATGGGCATGTCTTCCCACATGCAGTTTGGCATCCACATGGACTGTACTGCCGACAAGGCTGGTCCTTCCTTTCAGAAATCCGTTTCCTGAAAGATTGGTACCCTGCAGATTTCCATGTGTACTTTAAGCGACGAACTCTTCCTTTTCTGCGTAAAAACTTTGATCTTCTCCGTGCACCACCACCCTATATAAAAAAATCATTGAAATTTGTTTTCACAACACCATAAATCAAAATGCAGGAGAGTGAACAGAGAAGGACTTACCATAGTCTCATTACCATCAGCTTTTAGACAGCCATCAGCAAGGACCATGCCATCACCATCTCGAGAGAATATTTTGTTCTCAGAGCGATGCATGTATGTGAATATCTCTGAACAGCTCTTCAAGCCACTCATGAGATTCCTAGCAATCAAACAGCTGCATGAAATACATAGTTCATCCTTAGAGCATAGTCGTGGTGTTTAATGTAAACCAAGCAGCTGGTAAATTGTCAAATACGCTGATGCTAATCTAAAGTGTATAAGCAAGTAAAGCTTGGTGGAACCAACGGAAAATATGGATCATGAAATTTCTGTTCTGTACTTATTCCATTGATGACTAAGGGATCTAAAATGTAATAGCCTGCTCATTAGATGTGACAGTAGAGACATGCAGACAGTTATTTTCGTAAAATTAACAGCAAGCATAGAACACAAGCAAACCAAAGATGGAATTTAACCTGTTTCGGCCAAATATCTGAATGCCCTTTTCATACAGTGCTTTTTCAAATGGTTTCCAACTTTTGTTGTCGACTAAATCTTGTTTATACATATTTTCATCAATAAACTCTTCTTTCTTCAAGGTGTCACCGCTGCTATTCACAGGTTGATTACTCTCGCTCTCATTTGAGGCACCACTAGCAGCCTCATCCTGCAAAGATCTGTCAAAGTCTAGCACTGGAGATTCCTTCCTTCTGGACTTTCTAGAACTTGTACATTTAACTTTTGATGGATTACAATTATCTTCACTTTCTCGTCGATCAGAATCAGATGTTACCATTTTCTTCTGCTTTTTCTTTTTAGCAACAAGAACATTTTCAGCTATTCTCTTGCTACTTCTTTTATCAATGCCAGATTTTCCAGCAGATGCACTCTTCACTGATGATGTAATATCATTATTAGGTTTAACCTCTGATGAAGAAGCACTTTCACTCTGGCAAGACTTTGATTTCTTCTTGAGAGATGTATCTCCTTGCTTCCTCTTTTGAATTTGCATAGAGGCAGCATTAGATGCAGGGGCAGCTTTTTCTTCAAAACTTGCCTGCCTGGAGCTCAAGCCTTCTGATTCAAGGACCTGACAGTTGTAAGTTAATGAGTCCTAGAGAACATAAGTAAAATGACATAAAGGAAAAAAATTTACTTCTACAAAATGTTATTGACTTCTAGTCTTAAAGATACACCCAGAACAATAACAATATCACACGGAAGGCACATCAGAGGAAGTCGCAGGGTACAGTCATAATTGAATGTTTTAGAACCTACTAGTTAAAAGATTACCTAAAAGAGCAAATGCAGATTACTTGTATTTATATCTAGCAGAAGGCATAAGGTACATAATTGGAGCAGACCATTATAGCCAAATAGTTATAAATATAAACTAAAAGCACGAACAAAAAAATACCAATCGATGGCAGCCTAGACCACATGGTTCCTTATCTACATCAGGACAATTCCATGGTAATTGTTTCTCCGCCTGAAGGGGAAAAGACATATTAGGATTCCATCACAACTAGTAACAATTTTGATCGATATTGGTCAGTTAATAGACTTACAGGAAAGCTCAGATCCTGAGAACAGCCATGTAGTCTACAATCAAAAACCTGCCACATAAAGGAGGATAACATACATGGAGAAAATTATGCAAAATGATAAGAAATGAATGAATTTAATACTCGGAGCATCCACCAAAAGCTTGCATTGCTTTTGGTGGCACGGGTTTTAGTAAATTTTAGTAGGCTTAAAGTGAGTGGAGAATGGGTCCTACATTGTTAGTGTAAAGTTGTGGTTTTTTTGCAAATAAGTGGATCGATTAAGGGTAAAAATTGGGATTTATGTGGGGACCATGTCCAAAAGAGGAAAATACAAGCTTTCGGTGGACGGGTCGAAAAGGAATTAAATGCAAGCTTTTGGTGGACAGAGGGAGTAGTTGGTTCTAGATAAGAAAGAGCACAAAGAAACAAAATGAGTCATATTTCTTGCTTACTAGACAACGGCGGCAAAATAGATTATCAAACGAATCGAGAGCAGCATCAAGATCTTTATCAATATAGGGATTCACAAAGCCTTCTGCATTTCCATTGTTCACACGAGACGTAGTATTGTTACTCTCGATATGATCTTCAAATCTTGCCTGTATAAGATGATCTATGGTGGTTTATCTCTGTAAAGACAGCAAAACACGAACGGGAAACAGATGGACCAAAGTTCTCACAATGACCAGTTCTTTTTCTTTTCCAGATAATAATGGAGCATAAAGAGATGCAAACTGGTCAATTGTCGGCAGTTGAAGTGCATACCTTGAGTTCACCAGATTTTCTAGATAGACACTGGCCCAAGACATCCAATGTCATATCAGAAGACCCCATCTGTTTGATGGTCCTTCTGGCAAGTACAGGAAACACATAGTTATTAGGTCCATTGATTTCCAACACAGCCCAATCCCAAACGAGAAAAAAATCAGCAGAACATGAACTCAGAACACTCTCCATTTCCAGGGTAAAGACCATATATTAACACAAAGAGAAGACTATTTACTAGAACAGTGTATAGATAACATATCCTAAAATATGACCCAATCAATTGAAAAGCATGTTTTTATTGGAATTCAATAAATTAATATAGAATGTAAAGAAAAACTACCATGTGAAACATTGCAAACCTTATGCTTGTACCTTTTACTTAGCTTCTACCTAGCTCACAAAAAAAGATGGAGAAGGAAAGAAAAGTTTCACAAGCTTCTACCTTGCTCACAAAAAGCTGGAAACAGACAGAAAGAAGTCTAATAGGCTCCAGATAATCAGTTGAATGTCTGATAGACTATTCAGTTATATGACCAAGGAAAGCATCAGCCAAACATGGAGAAAATAAATAAAAAATTAAAAATCATGCAATCCAACAAATAAAGACGGATGCAAGATAACAGTAGTCATTTTGGCCAATGTTTAGCAAGAGAAAAAAACAAAATGACAGAAAAGTTGGGTGTCACTTCAAGCAAAACGCATGTGCAAGCACAACAAAAATAAAAATAAAGGCCAGAATGAGTCTACAAAATATACCAACCGCAGAATATAATCTTCAGATTCTACAAACTCTTTCTTTTCTTCTTCATCATCAACCGCCTCTTCTTCACTGTCACTACAAATTAGAGCTTCACCACCATTCTGGTCATAATAAATACGCCTTCTGCCAAGCACAGACTGATCCTCTGTCATTCTTTGGTTTCTGTACAACAACAGAATAAAATTACCAGATTAGAGAACCTAAAAAATAGAGACGCGAGCATAGGTAACAAACAAACCAGAAACGAGCAAGAAAAGAAATAATGACGGAAAAAAGAAGCGGGATTACATAAAATATAGCCAAGCATCTCAGAGAGCAAATATCTTCCAAAAACTAACAAAGAATAACTGTAGAGAAATACTTGAATCAATCCACTATGATTCTAGAATTACAATAGCCATAAGAGATTCATATGACGATTGTTTCTCAGTTCAGTAGTTGAAATCATAAGGGATTTGAGTCCACTTTCTGAAGCCATGTCTACAGGTGCCCGACAGTTCAAAACCGTTTAATACAATTTTTGGTTTGAAACTGTAACCAGGAGACATTTTGTGCAGCCTGTTTGAGCATTTAGAAACCTTAACTGTCGGTTTACACATTTTATTTATTTTTCTAATTTTGAATTTACTGCTGAAATTTCTTGATCGTAGATCAACACACAAATGAAGTGACCATTGTTGCATAAAACCACCGAACCAATATTATTGTTTATCATTATCAAATCCTAAAGTTAATACATTATTTCCAATCTTCTCACTTTCTTGCATTCATTTTTTTTAGCTCAAAAGCCTCAAATAATACAATTTTAATTTATTAAACTCATATATAATTCACAATAGAAATCAAGATAATAAAATTACAATAAATAAATAAACCACTGGAATCAGCATCAAACCAACAATATGACGGTTCAGTTTCAGTTCCAGCTCTATTGGTTTAGAGCCGAAACAGCTCTAGCCATCTCATAGACCTCAAAAGGCCTACCACTCTTATGAGATAGGATATAGCAGTTTCACTCTTTCAGTAACATGGTCATAACAAGCACTGATAAACCAACAAGCAACCTAAGTGCATGCCTCATGATTTGTTGAACAATTAACCCAAAAGGACAAAACAAGGAAAAATTATTCAGGAGGAGGCAACACATAAATGTTTTGGCATTACATATGTATTGAGGTACATAGCAATGAGTAAAGCAAAGTTCAACTTCTAACTTATGCAGTAACTACGCATAGATATGTATCATTTTCTACTCTCCATGTTTGTTCACATCCTGTTTGGGCATTTTCTAATGCATGATCAACTTAAATTTTTCCCCCTCATGTAAGTTGAGATCAAGAATAGACAACACTTCAACAAAAACTTTGACTTTCTAGGGAACATAAGAAAGAGGAAGAGGATATTAATTGTGAGAGGTAAAATAAAAGCAGAATGTTCATCACAAATGTTAAAAAGTTACCAAAGCAAAGTAGAAGTGGAAAAAATCATCAAGAAATCAAGTCACTGATACGAATAACGACAGAATGTCCTATGTGTAAGTAATGTCATAAATACTTCTCTGTTGCTTAAAACTACTGAACCGAGTAGCTACAAACATAGGCAAGTTTCCAGAATAAATCAGAACTTGAATACCAAATTATACTAAGTAAAGAAAGAAGTGAACAGGACTTGACTTATATATACAGCACTGTACTGTAGAAACTTCTATCAAAACCTCTACAGACTTAAGCTCTTGTGCCAACAGTTATGCCCCTAGAATTTTCCACTTAACTCATAACTCATAAGGCATATAAAGGATGAGTGCCATAGTTTCAATTACTGCAACATGAAATAGAGAACTACTCACATATTATTAGAAGTTAGAACTGATGCAGAAAAGTGTTGTAGTTAAGAAAAGCATGACTAGATTACAATTTTCCTACCATCCACCAATATTGACTCACCTATCCAAAAAGATCCATGTTGTATATGTTGGCAATTTTTTCACTTCCGGGAGCTTAATGGGCCGGACAGCATTCTTGACTGCAATACTTGATCCCAAAAGAATTGCTGAAGGGGCATACCCATCTTCTTGGGAGCTACTACTTTCATTATCTCCATTGCTTGTGCCAATACCATTATGCATATCAATCGCATCTTTCTGTCTCTTTGCTAGTAAATCTACACCTCCATCACCACAAATAATCTTAAAATTTCGTCTTTCCATTGATAACTTGTAAAGATTTGTTGTAACATCAAGAACTTTCTCGGCATTTTCTTCAATCCGTTTCTGAGAGGCCAAAGAAATAACTTGAAGTGTTAGATGCTAACATGAACTTAGAAATCATCAATAGAAAAATATTATGCATGTCATGAGTGCACCTTTATATAGGCACAGCGGTCCGAAGCAACTTGTGTCTTTAAAGATTCAATAACAGCTATAATCTCCCGTGCTGACGAACAATTTTCTTGGTGGTCAGCTATCTGTCCCAAGTTACAGAAAACCAATTAAGGTGCCATCAGAGACCCAATTCAGACATGAGTAAGAGGAATATATATCTATTAAATTTGGCACATGAGTAAGAGGAATATATATCTATTAAATTTGGCACATAAAGGAAACAAGAATCTTTCAACATGTGATCTTCATTAAACTATGCAACCGAGACCAATTTCAATAAGGAACAACATACAGATTGAAGACTGAAAAGACTTCAAACACAGCTGCTTAGAATGTGAACAGATGGCGGCCAGGTGGCATAGTATCTAATGCCATTACATAGGTTGGACACAGTAACTAATTCTAAAGTCTTGCCTTCTCATCAAATAATTTTTTTCCTAATAAAGTACACTCCAAGTAGGAAATGAAACTAAATTCTGTAAATCAACCTCCACAAGAACAAAATTTGTGACTTTTTGTTATCAGATTATCCTACAGGTCAGTAATGTCCAAAACATATTCTGCTAGAACTTCATGTCATCATTAAAGTCTAACCAAAAGCCACTACGTGCATAATAGTAAACCATTTTCTTACCATGTATAAAAAACAAGAGTATTGTGAAGTGAGACCTCAGCATAAAATTAAAGTCCTTAGAACTGGCAATCAACAAAAAAAAACCTCGCTCACAGCTCAAGACAGAGCCAACACGAATCTAAGCTCCAGCAATCCAAAATCACAATGCACATTCCTATTCAATCACCACCATCATTATCCAAAAGGAAAGAACATTATTGCTAGCGAGAAGGAAAACAGCTGTCATCTACCAAATCTCATTCACCGCAAAAAAAGCAACTAAAAAGATAAACTTGAGGCACAACACGCCGAAACACAGCGGCGAAAGAGGGGCGATTACATGAGGGTCGGATCCGGAGGCGGAGGGGGAGGCCTTGGGGGCCGACATTGCCGGATGAGGAGCAGACAAGGCGGCGGGGCGCTCGATCCGGCAATGGAGGTCGGATTGCAGATCCGAGTCATGCAAAAGGGGGAAGTTGGTGGAATTGGCGATTTGGCGCTTGGAATTTGAAAACCCTAAAAATGGATATTGAGGAGGTGGCGGATGTGGTGGGCCTGACAGAGAGGCGCTTTTCAGCGTTGGTCGCTTCCCATCCCACCCCCTTTTTATGTACTTCCCTTTTACTTTTCTTCGCCGCGCTTTTCTTTCTCGTCACAATCACTCGCACATTATTAAATTTGGGAATTGCCAGCAAAATTTATGATTTACCCAACAATTTTATAAACAAAACTTATTGTCGTATAAAATCACTAAATTGTATTGTATTATAATGGAATCTTTCTTGTCATAACCTTAGCAATAAAAACATATTTTTCTAGATACTGTAGAACAGTTGTTCAGAGCTCATCTACCATAGAATAGTTGAAATATAAATACCTGGCAAATAAAGACAATGATATTAAATAAGAATTTAAGACAAACTTTAAATTATACAAGTTGCACATTTAAGGTCGGGTCTCATTAAAATATATGAAGCAAAAATCCAATAGAAAGAATAGAAAAAGAGTAACCGTCTAGTAAACAAGTTATACATTTAAGGTCGGACCTCGTCAAGCATAAATTCTCGTAGAAGAAAAAAATTGTAAATCCAAAATACAAACTTCTTGATACAAACATGGGCCAACCATCCTCCAAACTCGGACTTGCCATGGCATCAACAACTCTATTTTTCTTGTAGAAACTATGAAATTCATGTCGGAATTGTTATCCATAGAAGAAGCCGACAAAATAAGAGGAATCAAACTCAATTGTCCAATGCAGTAATGATTGGCATTAGCTTTGTTGCCATCAGAACAAGGAAAATAACCATAACAAACCCACTACAATTTCAGAAATATCACCTGTCGCTGCTGCTGAAGGATCACATTGATATTTAGGACTCTCATATTTTGCATGAAGGAAATAGGGTTGCAGATCTATGGCCTCCCCATTGCTTCCCTAGATGGTTGGTGGGATCATGCTCATCCGGATATTGTTAACTTTGTTTTATAGGACTTGTATTTTCCTTTTTAACTCATATGGTTTTATAGGTGGGTACTGTTTTTCCTTTCACGGTGTTTTTTCCACAAACTTTTAATTGAAGAGGTTTTCATGAGGGTCGACCCTACGTCTTCTTGTTGTAATTTATAGGGTTTTAGGTTTTTTTTTTTTTTTTTTGTTAATATTTTTCTTTCTATCCTATGCATCCCCATCCCCATTTATCTAATTTCATACGCATTTCTTTTATTCCCATGATTTTAACGGTAGGCATGTCTTTAATGCCAATGACGATGTTGGTTATGAGTACTGAAATGAATATTCCGACACTGTTGCTGGTTAAGAAAATAATTGTGACATTTGTATCTTTTTTTGATATCGTAGAATCTGCACCGCCACTTACCTTAGGTACAAGATGTAGAAACCCCACGATCCTGCAATAAGCGCATAAACCACATGCGACATGTGAAACCACACTTGAAAAACCAGGGTGTGATGCGCCAAACCCATAAACGTTTGGTGGGGTTCAACTCATGACCTCTCTACCACATGTGTGTGACATTTGTATCTAATAAATATGGGTGAGTGTCCAGTTATTTGATCGTTTTGACAAAAAATAATCAAATCAAATTAATCAATTTTTAAAAATAACCAAATCGAACGGTTTTTTTTCGATTAAACAGAACTTTTAACAAAAAAAAATTGGGAATAAATAAATAAATAATATTATTTATTAATATAATATATATAAAAATATTTTATATGTTATGTATAAAAATATTTTGCAAAAAAACAATGATTATTAATTATTATATAATAAATACATAAATATTATACATTGATATAAATAAATAATATTATATTTTAAATTATATATTGACATAATGGGAGAGAGATAAATGAATAGGATTAAGGGTGTTGATATATTAAAATTTTAACTCTAAATGAATAAATAATATTATATATATTTCGATTTTTGGTTATTCGGTTCAAAAATCCGAATTGACCGAAAATCGAATTACCGAATTTTAATTCGAGTTTAACCGAATTAATTGAACCAAAATTAATTTTTCGATTTGGTTCGATTCAATTATTCGATTTTTAGATATTTTGCTCACCCCTACTAATAACGTTTTATTTTGCTTCAATAACACATTCGTAGGGTATTAGCACATACATTGATCACATTAACATTATATATATTGTATTAGTTTCATGATATTTATAATGTGGTATGTTGTGTTCATAGTATATTTCCTTCAGATAGAATTACATTTTAAATTAACGTTATATATTGATACTTTTAGCATGGTTGAAAACGACATTGTATATGCTGTATTTTAGGCTTACATTTCTAATATAGTCAGATTTTAGGCTTACATTTTAATATATTCAGATTATTTTGTCCCCGTAAGGCCTGTTTACTTTTAAGGATTAGGCTGGATAAATAAAATTAATCCAGCCAATTCCAATGTTTACTTTGAAGGATTAATATTGTGGGATAACCCAAAGTCCTTAATTATTTTTAACTCCTCCTATATTTTTCATTGACTTTAATCCTATTGAAATGGGTGGGATTAGAGATATCAAAAGAAATAGTTATTTATGTAATTACCACTCGGCCCATCACCTCTACGCCTTTTCACATTTCATTTGTAGCTATAATGTATCTTATATTATATATTAAAAAATATCTCAAAAAGTTATTTCTTTCGGCATAAATTAATTTTATTTAAGAAATAGACAATGAGTTTATCCCGTACATGGTTTATTTATTTAATCTTATTTGAAAAAATGCGCAATGAGTTTATTAATCTTATTTTAAAACTAGAAGGGTAATTTGGTCAAATTGAATTTAATCCACATTTAATCAACCATAGTAAACCCTAGATTATTTTTATCCCAATTTTTATCTTCCAATAATTCTTTGTAGTAAACAAAAGATTAATAAATAAAAATTATCATATCATCCATTTAGTCCTCCAAATAATCAATTCTTCATAATGCTTATCCTTAAAAGTAAACACCCCTAAATATTGTATTTTAGGCTTACATTTCTAATATATTCATATTATTTTGTCGCCACTTTATTTTTATCAATGTTTTTTTAAGTCATTGAATGTGTGATTTATCCTATTGATACTATTAACCGTTCTAATCATTCTATTGAATCGTTGGAATGAATCTCCAATCACCGTCGAACTCAAATATATAAAGCCATATAGAATCATAATGGCCATGAATAAGCTACAACAGAAAATACATTTTTAAATCATACGTTTATATGCAATAGACTACATATCATATAAGGATGGATAAATCAGTTTTTTTTTTTGAATTTATGGGGAACCCGCAACCATTAGCTCAAACCTATAAAGACATTAGTAGAGTTTGAACATGTTACTTTTTAACCACGGACAACCTATTTTACCACTAGATTGTTGTGAATTGACATAATGTTAAATAATCCACATCTCCTCATATTTCCATAAATTAGGTAAATGGACAAAATGTTAAGATAATCCAAATATCCTCATATTTCCATAAATTAGGCCCAATCCCATTTAGTTTGTGTTGCCAAGTGGCCCGTGAGATAATCCACATCTCCTCATATTTTTTCATTCAAATATAACATCCACAAAACCAGACTTGCCAGCTTCGGCAACAGATATGAAGGCGGGCGGTGGAGTGGTGTTCGGAGTTCCACGCGCCTCCGCGATTCCCGCAGTTCTCTTCAGCCATCGTCGCCCCACCGTACGCTGCTACTCCTCATCTTTTCCGGGTATGTTAATCAAATCCCGCCATTTTGTAACTATACGTGTAATTTTATACAAAATGCAGAATTTATGACTGCACCCGCGCGGTTTACACGCACTAGTGTGTGAGATTTTGGGGTTGTTTGAATGCAGATCATGCTTCATTCATAAAAGATGTCGCTTCCGCAAAACCGCCGGAGCATTTGAATCAGCTTCTTAGAATGCTTCAAGTCAGAGGTATGCTCTTACCATACTCATGCTTTACTTATTATGTCTTATTTTGCCATTGATTGAGAAATAATTAGGACTCGTGGGTTGGCAGTGAATCTAGCTTGGAAATAATTTGATTCCTTGTTCTAAAATTTCTGTGTTTGGTTCACTCAGCAGACAATTTTTATATAACAAAACTTTCGCGAGTTCTGATTATTGAGCCTAAGGTAGATATTCCAATTATTTGTCAAGGATTTAACTAGCTTTAATTAATTGATTATGAGTAGGATTGAGCCGTCCAAATCATTTTTAGTTCAAAAAGTTTTGAGCTTTTATAATTTTTAAAATTTAACGACTTTTCAATTTTGGCAATTTAACGTATTTCTTTTCATTTGTGCAATTCCAAATTTCCAATCTAGATTACTTTGCTTCGTTTTATTCTAATTGTTACATTACTTTTCTCTGTATCAGCTAGTCACATATGTTTCACTGCAATGCGAACTTTTGTAAATAGTGGTTCGTGTTTGTATTTTATACATATATATATAGGAGGGTTAAGTGAGAACCATTTTTATCGTGAGAATGCGAGAACCAAAAAATGATGAATTCGGTGTGAAAGTTGATGAATCCATTGTAAAAGTTACTGAATCCAAGAAAAATGGAATTTTCACTTCTCATGGGATTCGAATCCTAGGTGAAAATTCCGAGTTTTTGAATCCAGTAACTTTATCAATGGATTTATTAACTTTCATAGCAAATTCTTTTGTTCATAACAAATTTTTGTTATTCTTAGTTCTCACATTAAAAATGGTTCTTATTTGAACCTTACTTTCTATATATATTCTCAATTAGTAATTTATCTTAGCAAATATAAATTGGATTTGTAGGATTGTAGAATATATTGTATGTATCTTAAAATTATAACACGGTTGGGAGTAAGAATGTGATAAGAGATATATGCACTCTATAATAACTTAATTATTACATTTCTCACTTCATTAACTTGAACTTGACATTGGAATCAAAATCATGATAGTTTTATGGTTTTTTACCAAGCACGGGATATCACATTTCTAGAAGTCATATTTCCAGACAACTCTACTTTCTTGCCATCCAGATGAGCCCTTAACATTTTCTTCAAAATGCTACACCATTTGAACTAAACCAGATACTACATATATTTTAGAATTTGTCATGGTCATTTGTGATTGTCTTGGAAGGTCTTCTTTGGTCCCTGGTGAGTTGTAAATTGTAATAGTTGGTGTCTTTTGCTTTGTGCTTTGAGTAGAATGACGTTCATAATTGGTCCTGACGTTCATAATTGGTCCTGACATACTCGTCGTCTTTGTTTTGGTGGGTATAGGGTCTAATAGAACCTCTGAACAAATGTATATGTGCTAATGTTGTGGCAAAACTTTGTGCATCATTTATGAAAGTTGGGTTCGTTGGGTTTTGATTTATATTATTATGTTGATTTTCTAGAAACTTGTGAACATTGTGTGATAGAAGGAATTATAAAGGAAATCGGATTTGAATCACTGAAAATCCGCTACGCTATAACTGTAAAATTTTGAAATATATACAAAGGCAAAACTGCTAATAGGCTAGTCTCTGAGAAAACATAAATCTACAGCTTACAAAGTTGCTAACACGACTTTGAGGTAGTTAAAACTAAAAGTTTAATATTTCAGCCAGTATCCTCCAGCTACTTCACTGCAATTCATCATAAGGTTAATATAGCATGAAGTTGTATATGCATGATACCATTGACTTTATGTTTTCTCTCTAAGGTCATGCTCCAATTACTTGACTTTACAACTGCGAGTTTAAAAAGAATATTCCTTCTTTAGGATCTTAGGAACAAACTGAGATGTTCTCAATTGAAACTTGCTCGCATTTATATGCAAACAGAAACCTAACTTTTAGCTGGGGAAAAGACTGAAACTTGTACAATCTTTTGATTATTGAATTTATGTGATGGGCCACATCGCTTGTTTACTTATGCTAAGAGTAAATTGTATCAGTTGTGTGTTGAAAATTTTGTGATTTCAGTAACCACCAAAGTCTTTTTCCATCTTATATTGTAACAGGTGAGCAAATTATTTCTCCAGGGGCAAAGCAAGGTTTGCTTCCACTTGCTGTTCCCCTCTCCAAAAATAACTTAGGTACGTCAATGTGGAAATTTGAGGCTTTTATGGAAAAAAATGATTTCCTTAAAATTTTAAATCATCTTTATTTTGCTGATTATAGGTTCTGTAACTGCATTATTGCGGTGGCCAACTGCTCCTACTGGGTAATCTCCATTTGTTATAAACAGCTCAATGTTATTATTTCGATTATTAATCTCTCTTTCACATATACAAGGATGGAGATGCCAGTAGTAGAGGTTCGTGAATATGGGGTTTGGCTTTTGGCTAAAAATGTGAGTAACCTGTTTGATTTTCACGTATTATATTAGAGATACATATAACTGAGGAATTCTTCTTTGTAATCTTTCACTGTATCTTTTGCTAGTTTGTGTTTTCATTAAAAGCATAAGATGTAAACTATCTTGCCATTCTCAACAGGTTGAGCAGTTTATCAAGAGAATCTTAGTTGAAGAAGATGCAAAGAACCCTCAGGAGAGGAATGAGGAGTTATTTTATGCTTCAGCTGATGCAGGGAATAACTTTTATGAGAAGGGTGATTTTGCTGCGTCTCAGATGCCAAGCTTAGAGTCATATCTTTTGAAGAAGGTAGCCAGAAGGAAACTTTACTCAGCCTAAATTATAGCTTCTTTAACAAAGCATTAATTCTATTCCAGGTAGGTTTGTTTCCAGACATACTAGAACGCAAAGTGAAGCAGCATTTTGATAAAGGAGACCATGTAAGATAATTTTGACAAAGCAGCATTTCTGAGTGAACTGGCTCTTATTATGTTTTGGTGATACTCAACACATGCTGGTGCAAGGTCTCAGCTTTGGTGACTGGGGAGTTCTATACTAAAAAGGAGCACTTTCCAGGATTTGGGCGTCCCTTTGTGTTTAATGCCGAAATTCTGCTAAAGTTTGTAGTTTTGTTCCTTAACAGTACATTTAAATGACTTAAAGCTTTGCCGAACTTCAGTTGTACTTACGCTTTTATTTCTCACACAGAGTTGGACGAACTTTAGAAGCCAAGGATGCCGCAAGGGGTGCTCTGAAATCACCATGGTGGACACTGGGCTGCAAGTATCAGGTATCTGTCATTGAACAGTTTCTGTAAGTCATTTGTTAGTCATGTTCCTGAGCTCATATTTTATGTCGCTTTTCGGTTATTCTCATTAGGAAGTTGCTGATATCGCTCAATGGGAGGATGAGCAGATTGAGTATATAAAAGAGAAGGTGACAGATGAGGGAAGGCAAGAGGACTTGAAAAAGGGAAAGGAGCCTGCTCAGGTATTGAGTCTTGCAACTCCGGTTTTACTGAATGGTGTTTTTCTTCTGAATTTCTTATTGAAGATTCAATCTACATTCAGATTGCACTGGACGAAGCTGCTTTCTTGTTAGATTTAGCGTCAGTTGAAGGGGCCTGGGATGCATGTGTGGAGAGAGTTGCTGACTGTTACAAGCAGGCTGCGCTTGACGATATTGCCACTTTTATTCTTTACAGAGATTAATTTTCTCCATCTAACTTATTTTGGCATTTATTTGTTTTGAGCTTTATGCTGGCAGTTAGCCAGTTTTCCTTAATTTTGTGTACATGCTTAAGAAACTATTCTACGTTTTTGAAGAAAAACCAAAGTGACCAAAAGTTTCTGAAGAGCCTCTTACACATTATGATTTCCTAACACATTACGTGTCAAACTCCTCTATATCTCGCTCTTTCTCCTTGTGTATTATATTTACATGGTACAGCAAATCATAAATGATCAGCAGACCAAGATATTGTATTCACAAGCAGCGTACTACAGAGTTGCACAAAATTCCCAGCAGTGGCAGCACTGATATATGGGTATTCTTATCCTCCTCTCCTCACTCTCATTTATTCTGCGTTGTTTGTATGCAATCCATCTATCTGATGGCTAAATTTACAGCCTGATGTACAAAAAAATTCAAGCCTTTGTTAAGACTTCACCCTCTATATAGGCACTAGAAGAATAATAAAACAGGATTAGAAGTTCATTTTCTGGCTTCATTGTAACATTGCAGATTAAGAGAAAGTGTTTTCTTTCTGCCACCTTTCTTTTGCCACATAAACAACTTCTTCAAAAAAATTCTTCCCTCTTTTTTCTTGCCAGGGACAATAGCCATGGAAACATTTGCTTTTGTGTTTGCCTCGCCTTTGATACCATCAGGATCAGTAAACTTGCTCCTCGACTCTGTTGCAGCATTAGTACTCACAGTGGAATTGCTGTTTCCATTTTGAATGTGATCTGTGCTTATTGGAGATGCACCAACTTGATCACTGTCTTCTGCTAGCATGTTATCTAGTAGAGACAATTGCTTACTAAGGATTCTCTTCGGAGTTGGTGTGCTAGTACTTACACAGTCAGCCGGTGTATATATATGACAGTATCAAAAACAGCTGCATCCCTTGGTGAAGCCAATCCTTTCAATTGCTTTCCAAGATTTAGGATAGTTTCTTGACACTCGGCCAATTTCTTTGAAGCTGCACTAATCTCCCAATCCTGGCAAATCCTAAGGTAAGTACGAGTTAAGAAATCACTACAGTGCATTACGTATGAACAGCATGTTTTTACTCTTTATGCTACTAAGACAAGCAAATTTCCTGAAGTTCAAAAGGATGAGAATTGAGAGATACTTCTAATGCATAGTTGGAGGGTGTTTGACTAAGCTTATTTTAGAGAGCTCATATGCTCCAACAACTTTAAGATCAAGAACTTATAAAATGTAATGCTTCAAGAGTTTATAAGTTGTCACTTGTCAAAGAATGTGATTGAATTTGCAACAGCTATCTATAATGATGCAAATTTGAGATCTTTGTAGATCATTTCTAATTCGGAATGTTGAACAATGGATGGCATAAACTTACATCTCGAAGTTTCTTTTCACAGGGTCCATCGTCCTGACCTCTGTTGCTTCTCTTGCTGAAACGGCGAAGTTAGAAAAAGAAAGCCCAAAAATGTGTTTGCACAGAAAGATTAGAATAAAATGTACCTTTTTGGCTGTCTCTTGGTCACTGCATGTTTCTTCCTATATCTCAAAATAGTTACTCTTATCTTCTGGATCATTCTTCAGACATGATATGTTTTGCAAGCGTTTCTCTGCTCATGATTAGCGTCCATGGATTTGGTCTCTTTGTTGGAGTATGGAGCCTGAAGGGACGGTTCACTCAAGTCCGATCTCGGTGATCAAACTCGCCGCATAGTTGGGTAGGGGTCTACCTCCTGAGCCAAATTTTTGGGCTCATGTTTTTTGACCCAGACAGAACCCTAATGGACTTAGGGTTAAGAGTTTGTTTATTGTCTATTTAAGAGTCGTTTCTCCCTATAATCTGTATCCGAAAAATATAGTGAAATCTTTGGCTTGGCATTGCCCCCAGACGTCGCAAGACGAACTGGGTAAATAGTTCTTGTGTTCTTTATCTTCTGTCGTGATTGTGGTGTGTGTTTTTCGCAACACTACTGGTCCTCTATCAACTTCCAATTTTTGATTTGATCTCCAATATTTTCCATAGATTGCAGCGCAGTTTCCTTCTCGGGTTGATTCTTGAAAGATTCAGCCTTAAAGATTGGTGATTGAGCCCTCCCTTCAAAATCTATAGTTGACAAATCTGCATTTACTTGTTTGATAATCATCTTTTTGGCCTCTTCTCTTTGGATGCTCAGTCTATTAGAATCTGTCGAGTGATTAGCTGATCCGCTATCAAAGTCGCTCTCACTACTTGATTCGTCCCACTCCAGACGACTCCTAATTGCATGCTCGAATCATCTTGAAGGGAAAAGCAGTGGTTCATCACCCAGTCCAAACTAGAAGCTACAGTTTGAACAAACTGTTCCATAATAGATTGGCTTTTCCATTCAGCAAATAATTGCAAGTTTGGAAAATCTGTTGCAGAACTTCAGATAGTTCAGCTGATTTTCATTGAAACACTCGAACCATGTAGCCTGTGGCCATTGTCAAACTCTTGTATGGTAAACGTTTATCATCCTCTGCCGCACCATTTTCTTGAGGTAATATATTTATTCCTTCAAGTAGCTCAAGAATCTTGCATATCTGTACGCTCACATTACTTTCCGATCTCTGAACACTCTTGTGGTCGAGATATCATTGCCATTTCCTGTATCTGATGCTTCTAGGTTGAAGATTTATTCTAGGCTTGCCTGCTTACTTTAGGGTAATGTGTCGTGCATCAAGATTGCTTTGACTTCTGTTTTCGTTTAAATACAAGAGTCCGAGCTATTATGCTCTAAAGCAACCTTCATATCCTCCAATACTTCATGAGGGCTTATTTTCGATGCTTGACAGTACTCTAAAAGCATCTTCAGCAAGTCATCCAGCCGCTCAGGAAATCTGTTGGCTGAAGTGTCTCCAGACTGAATATCATGGCCTGAAATCGAAGTTTTTGATTCATTGCTATGAACAGGAACCATCTCACTAGAGATTGTAGGCAACGAACGCCCTCTGGAGGGACCAATAACTCCATTACCTTCCTCAGAGGAATGATGGGAACTTGTGGTTGGATAATCAATTCAAACTACGGCCAACTTTTCCATCTCAGCAAAGTCATCCATGAGATTCATTTCCGGAGTTTCCGTGTATCTTTTAGATGGCGTGCCCGACTGCTTCTCATCTGAAATGCTCAAGCTCTGATGCTAATGCAGAACCCGAGACTCTGCGCAGCTAGCTTTGTCATCACTGCCCAAGTCAGACAGGTCTGCCAGTGACGCTCCTTTTTGAACGATCTTTCATCTTGTGCATCGCCTTCACGAGCATACGTGTTGCTGGAATACTGTGATTGGCTTGATTTCTTGTTAAGTTCAGACTGAAGGCTTCTGTTCTGTTCTTCCATTGTAAGCAGCTGCTCGGTCAAGAATTTGATCCTTGTAGCAACTGCTGCATCATCGACGGAAGTCAGCCGAACTAATCATGTAAGAATTTGATCTTCTTCTTCTAGTTCCAGCTTGATCCTTTCCAAGCATTTCGACTTCATTCTTCATTTTGTCAAGGCTGCAGGGCCAGACAACCGTCTGCGCACAAGGAGACACAGCCTTTGGCACTCGGACTCTAATTTGTCAACTTTTTTCAGGCTCTCTTGGTGTTACTTTTGATCTATCTCTGCTGTGCGGCGATTGAACTCAGTCTCCTCGTTCCGATTGTCGAGTTCCTTCTCAAGAACACGAACCTCGTACCTGAGTGAAGCCTTTTCTTTCTGAGTTATCTAATCTCAGGACAAGGGCATTCAGATCAGCTTCGACCTGAAACCTATACTTGCTTAACTCTTCAATGATCTTTTCCCTTCATGGTAGAGCGTTACAGAGTTGGGAATTTTTGGATTCTAATCGAGCAATCCTCTTGTCAGCTTCTGCTAGCGTTCCATTCAGAGCAGTCCGTTTCTTCTCAAACTCTTCTGATGCCTTCGCCACAGCTCCAGCTCCATGAATTCGTCTCTCTTGATCTTCTCGCACATAGTGTAGCTGCTGCATGCATTCCTTCGAATTGTATTTCAATCATATTCACTTTGCACTCATCAATTCCTTCTCAATGTCCTGAGCAAATGGCAAAAGTTGCCAATGAGTATCATCTCTTCAAATTAAAACAAAATTAATTAAATACTAATTCCAAACATGATTTTCACTATAAAAGGACAAAAATATGCTTTAAAAAACATTGAAAAACTATATTAATTATGAGATGAGTCAAAATTTAAATGCAAACTCATATCCAATATACATATATATATATATATGTATATATATAAAATATGCATTGAAATAAGAATTTAAATTCGATTTCTAACCCGTCTCGCGGTGAGACCTTCACATACAAGTTTATATAAAATATACATTGAAATAAGAATTTAAATTCGATTCCTTACATGTGGTGAGACCTTCACATACAGTTTTTTACTTTTAATGATTCAACAAAATTGAATTAAGTATGAAAATTTTAAAATTGGGAATCAAAATACTTTTCAAGACAAGATTTATTGCCAATCGAACTAGTCCTTTTATTTTCCTTAAAGATCTTATCTTCTTGAACATAATCTCTATACAACAAGATTTATTACCTTACTACTTTACAATAATGATGGTCATTTTTAACACGAAACAAAAGCACAATGTAAATACATATGAAATTAATAGATCATTATCCATTTTTATCATGTGTGTGTCCTTATTGTGTGGATTACAATAATCTTATGTCGTATTCGTGTTGAATCTATGTCATATTCATATAATATAATAATATCATATAAATTATTAATATTATTTGTTACTATTTATTTCTTATTAGGGGTTGAATTTATCGTGTTGTGTCTTTATATGTTGTCATCGTGTCATGCCAACATGAACAAAATCGTGTTCATGTAGTGCTCGTACCATGTCGTGTTCGTGTTGAGCATACACTTAATAAGTCATGTTCATATTTAATCTTATCGTATCGATATAATAATGACCACACACACTAATTGTCAATCGTACTTCACAAGGTAAACTGAATGCTAGAGGAGTGAATACACATTATGAATTGTATACTAATATATATGATATAAGAGAAACAAATGAATATGTAGAAGCACAACATGAATAACAATTTATTGCTACTAAGGAGCTTAGTTGGGTCAATTCACTCAGTTTTGGGTCACTTCAGTCGAGCTACTTGATTCGAATCAATTACGAAATTTTCAAGCTAGATTTTCAGTTGTAATCCTATCTTTCTTGATCTATTAGAATCAAATTATCGGTTTTAAACTAAATTGACATACTTAATAATTAAATTATCCTCATGACAAACAGTGTTAGAAAGCTAAATAACATTTTAATTTAATTGTTAAACTATCTTTATGTACCATGGATAACGGGGATGTGATAATTTGTTCACATCATTATTCAGTAGGTTTCATATTTTTTGTGTGTGTGTTGGCGCAGTGGTAGAGTGGTTAATGTCCGAAATAAAAGGTGCTGGGTTCGAGTCAATCAGTGACGCATCTTTAAAATTCTGCATTAAATTGACCAAAAAAAAAAAAGTTTTCATATTTTGTATACATGTGTATAATTCTAGCGATCCCAAAAGCATTCTGCCCCGCTTCTGCACTTGTTCTTCTCTACTTCTTTCTTATCCCTTATAAATAAATCTCACTCTTTCGATTAATTAAGTTGATCGAAATGTAATTAAGCAAATTACCATGTTTTACTTGGATAGGATAAAATAAAATAAAAGAGATTAATGAGATAGAACAAGAAAGACCCTAAAATCAATCCCAATTTCTAATATTCTAACTCTTTATTTGAAAATTCTTTGTCACAAAACCATCTTTGGGGGCTAGAGAAGGAAAAATATATGGCTAAAGCAAAGCATCAAAAGCCCAAACCTAGAAAACCAGCCAAACAGACCCACGTAATAAATCAGTATTACTGCTAACAGTGATGCCATTTTTGTTGATTTTTTTAAGTTTTGGGTTCTGGCTGTCGGGTTTTTTGATATTGTTTTGAGTTGTGAACAGAGCAAAAAGCGGGGAAGAAAGCAAAATGATGTTTCTGAATTGCGGGAGCAGCTTGATGTTTTGGGTTTGAAGATAATTCAGGTGACTGCAGATGGTAATTGCTTTTTCAGGTGCGCCCGTTTGAATTTTAACGATTTTGGAAGATGAGTGTTTCTCTGTGTTGTGTGATTTGAGCGATGAATTTGACCGGATTAATTAACTTTTATGGTGGCAGAGCATTGGCTGATCAATTGGAAGGCGATGAGGATCAGCATGAGAAGTATCGCGGCATGGTGGTCGGATTTATTAAGGTGAATTCATCAAAGATTGAGTTTTTTGCTGTTTCAGACAAACTTAACTGCATTGGGCTTCTGATCTGTAGTAGCTTCTGCATTAGTTTCTATAGTGATGATGATGTTTGTTTAATGAGATGTTGGGGATATTTGTTGTTCTATGGTTATATGGAGTTTTGTGATTTGTGGTTGTTCTTCGGGGTTTTTCTCATTGTGGAATTGTTTGAGAAGGTGTTTGGTCAGAGTTTGTATAGGAAACTGTCAGAAGCGAAATTCGTGGAAACACGGTTAGATTGCCATTAGTATCTTAGTGAGAGAAATGTTGGGCCTAGAAATTTTTAACTTTATATGGTGGTAACGACTATTTGTAGAACTGTACACATTCAATAAGTTTGTTTTAACTTAATTTTGCCTTTCAGTGCCATATTACTGATTGACGAGTTACATCTAATAGAATAACCGCGAAATGTTTGAGCCTTTTGTGGAAGACGAGGTTCCATTTGATGATTACTGCCGATCTATGGGCGAGGATGGTACTTGGGCAGGGCACATGGAACTGCAAGCAGCTTCTCTTGTCACTCACAGTAACATATGCATTCACAGAGTATGTTATGATTCCATGGTTCGAAACAATGGAAATGGATTTTTCAAGATCTCACTTTTCAGCAGCACGAGTGCCTTTTGTGCTCCGTTATTATGGAATATTGTGTTAGATTTTGTTGATTGATTAGTTTTCTTATTCAATTATTTGCACAGAATATGTCTCCGCGCTGGTACATACAGAATTTTGATAAACATGAAGCTCTGATGATTCATCTGTAAGTCTGTCGATAATCCATATTTTAGTTATAGTGATTTTCTCATTTTTAATGTGTTTTCAAGAAGGAAATGTGTAAGAAAGCATATTGCATCATCTTATTAATTCTTGACATTTTTGCCGAATGGATGTAACTTGTAAGTATACATATTTTTCAGTTTCATGCTAGTGGACTTCCTTTTTGTGTTTGGGTCTCTTTTGCTTGTATTATTCTTGTGGAGCATTTTTTTTTTGGTCAATTAAATACAGAATTTAAAGACCACGTCACGGTGGACTCGAATCCGAGACCTTTGGCCTCGAGCATTAATCACTCTACCATTAGGCCTACGTCGCACACCCTTGTGGAGCATATTACTAATTCTTAATGTGCATTGCATTTAAAAGGGGAAATTTCGGCTTACTCTAAGAAGAATAAAGTTCCAAGTTTAAGTTGCATATTTCAAATCATTAGGTCCTGATGCAAGTCAATATGCTTTCTTACCAAATTACCTTCTTGAAAACGGATTGAGATTTTTGAAAATGGGAAAGTTATGTCCTTATATACCTGGTTTGAAGGGAGTTGACAAATTCCCTATCAAGTTGTTTGTACAATTGGTCAATACAACATCTAATGCCATAGTTGAATCGTGAAACCTTTAGTAATTGGTTAAAATTAGTCTTATTTCACATTTGGTATGAAGGATTGAATGTTAGGGAGGTTTGAATTTTGAAAGAAAGATAACCAATGCTCCATATTGAGTTGATTTATTTGCTCAAAAAAATAGCTTACTCCATAATGAGAGGGATGTCAGTCCAAAAGCAGCCCTCTGCTGCTTCATGTATGACATCTCACTGCCAGCGTGTTCTCGCTCTTCAATAATTAGAAAATTAATGAAGAGTAAGATACTTATCTCCATTAATTGCAAACTAGCGTATGATGTCAGAACAAGATACATATTCAATTGACCAGTTATTCGGCGTGAACTCTTATGATCAGTATTAGAAACTGATACCAAAGAAGGAAACGTAATTAAATCAAGGTGGAGTCAAGGGATTCGATACAGAAGGTTAGAGTAAAATAGCAATAGGGTGCTGAAAAAAGAACTAAAACAATAAACTCTTGAGGCAGACAAACAATTAACTCTTAGGCTTCGGCCTGCCCAGCATTAGTGACAGTCCTAACTCTAAAAATTGCATTGGATTGCTGAAAAAGAACTGGAAACATTTCAGGCGAAGTTTGACCTGCAGTAATGCTGTTCCTAACTCTTATAAGGTTTCACGATGATCCCTACTATTCTAGCCCTATGAGGTTACTGATAACCAGAAAGCAATAAAAATGTATTGAAGGGTTCTGCTAACATTAGTTAGACACTTAGACCCACCCTTTTATTCAATCTATAATATATTCTAATATTTAATAAGATAACTATGGAAATAAATTCAGAAAAATCCGGCTTGCAAATCTTTTCATATCTCCCTTCCTCTGCGCTGCTCCTTCACTGGCGGATTGCTCTCCAGGTGGCAATTTCATTGGCCTGTTTGAAACAATTACTGGGAATCTACTGGACTTAACATCTTGACATATAATTCTGCTTTTGCTTCATAAAGTTTATTCCATTTTTACCTAAGTTTCATCCTTTCTACTTCCCTTAGCTCACAAAATGCGATGATGAGATATCTTGGAGAATTTCCTTCCTTGAAAAATAAAGTAAAATTATTTACTAAATTTTCTAGTGGCAGTATCTTTTCTCCTGTTTAAGTTAATTTGTTGTTGCAGATATTCCTGCATTAGCTAGTATGTTCTACTAGCTTGTACTTTCATACTAGATCGCCTCCTTGTATCTTTTTACCCAATTGCTAAATAACAAGCCTAGTCACAATAATTGGAAAACTATTCATGTATTGCTTTACTGTTTGTTATCATATTCTTTCATATATGTTATTCTTGCATTAATTGACCAGTATGCTGTTACATCACTGTAATATTCTCATTGGAAGCAAATGTCTAGGTAATTTATGTTCTTAATTTGAATTTATGTGTCGATTCTGTCTGGGAACTAGTCTCTTATAAGCTCATATAAAATAAAATTGCTTGGTTCAAAACCATTTAACTTGTAAAATCGTCCTAGTAGCACATGGTTATGATCTATGACTTGATCTGTCCTTTGATGCATGGTTTAATATTGAGAGTTGTAGTTTCAGCACCCTTCCATTCTTTAATTTCATATTTTAGTTTTCCTAGCACAACTGTGAAGAGGGTCATACAAGCACGGCTAGTCTTCGTGTGCTTGAGATTGAGGTGTTATGATAAATGGAAAACAGGACTGTGCCTGTTCATTTAGATTTTAGACTATCTGTTGTCTGACTAAGCAATCAGATGTTAGTTTATATGTAGCATTTGAAGTCAATTTCCGACTTTCTCAAATCCTGGTATATCATTATTTATGAACCAATATTCTCCCATGTAGTTTTCATTATACCTCTCCCACTTCTGAAAGAATTTCCAGCAGATCTTATTTATCAAGTATGCTTCGTTTTCCATCTCTGAGTTTGCTTACTCTTGCAGTTCTTACCATGACGGAGAACATTATAATAGTGTCCGCTCAAAGGAGGACACATGCTCTGGACCAGCTAGGCCAATTGTTATAAAGGTTTTCTCTCATTGGTCTCAAGGAATTGTACTTCACATTTAGCACACATTACTTTCTAAAGGAATTTTAAATCCCATTTAGCACACATTAATTTCTAAAGGAATTTTAAATCCCATTTAGCAAATCTTCCTATATAATTTATCTTTTTTAGTTCGAAATCTGATAAGTTCTAGCTATGTCAAAAAGGGTGATGCTGATCTTTCAGCAAAATCCAATCAACCAAAAGCAGCTGCCAGGAATTCCAGAGAGGATTGTCGAAGGAATGCTTTATGTGAAGAGTCTATCAAAATGGTGAAGGCTGGAAGTAGATGCGATGATGCTAGTAAAGTTGATCAGGTGATTATGTTAAAACGAGCACACCCATCTCCTCCATGGTGCATGATATAGCCGCTCTTATCCCAGACCCCAAACAGGAACCATAAAATGAACTATTACAAACCAGATATGAGCTTGCTATATCAGTTATTCTTGTTAAGTTTGTTTTTTATGTATTTAATATCCAATCTAGGCTCTACAACAAGTGGGTGGGGATGTTGATGCTGCAATAGAAGTCCTTGTGGCTGAAGAAGGATCTTCAGATCATATAGTTGTTGAAGCTGACTCTTCTCCGTTAATCGGCACTTCTAATGGAAATGGTTGGTTGTTTCCATTGTTCACCTTTGGTACTCTGCAACTGTTCATTGTGTTTTGTATGTGCCTGAATAATTTATCCTTCCTTAAGTATCTTTGCACATGTCATGCTTGTTGTTTGAAATTGAGGCTTTATTTCTACAAACTAATGACTAACGGCTAATGATTTGTAAGAAAGCTTGAATATTTGGTAAGTGCTATTACAGTATGCAGCAAGAAATTGTTATCTTTCTTTGGCAATTAGAACATGTAAGATGTGATCGAGCTATGTGTGATTTGCTACATGCTTATTATGTCCAATAACATTCTCATTCCTAATATGCATGGTTTTAAAAGGCACTTCTGAGGCGCGCCGCGAGGTGCCCGAAAAATGCTTACAAGGCGGTTCGTCACTTGCTGCGAAGTGCGAACGAGGCAAGCGCCTCATCTGCCTCGTGGCGATAGCCTCACGTTTTAGGGTTTCAAATAATTTTTTCCTGTTTTGGGGCTAAAAAATTGATGGGCTTCTGTTTTTTATACCTTAATTTGAAGTGGACTGTTTTTACACAGCCCTAATTAGAAAATTAAAAGAAAAAACAGTAATTTAAGTGAAGAAAGCCTATGCTCTCTCTGTCAGATTCAAAATACTCTCTCCCCACCCCTTTTCCATCACACATGCTGGTCTGGTCTGTTTTTATACCTAGTTATGATTTTCATGTGTTTTATTATATTTGGTATGATTTTCTTGTGTTTTTATGATTAAAGCCTCTGGCTTATGCCTCCGGCTGCCCTATTGGAAAATGCCTTTCAAAACCTTGCTATTATGACGGTATCATCATTGAAATGGAACTAGAAATACTTTATTTTGGACAGTTTTTCCATCTATTACTATCTTAGAGGATCAAATTTGCACACGTAATGCATGCTCTCCTTATAATTTAGACAGTAGCATGTTATATTTCTCTTTTCAATTAGATTTTTATGATCTTTCTATTGTATTTGAAAAATATTTACTTGCTTCATGTTGTATCTTTGAGGTTTTCCAGATGAACACCAAGCAGATAACTCAGATCAGCATAGGCCACTGGTTCAAGACACAACAATTGAACTTGAATTCTCTGGCAATGATGCAGAGACAAATAACACAAAAGATCCACAACCTGACGAAAAGGTTCTAACATGTGCAAGACAGTGGTGCCAAATTCAGAAATACTTTTTAGCCTCTATCTGTAGTCTGATTTCTATGTAAGTTTGCATCACTTTATTTCTGCAGAAAATCCCGAGGAACAAGGCTTGCCAATGTGGCTCAAAGAAGAAGTACAAGTCTTGTTGTGGTACGGTTGCCGGGAGATCATCTGCCACATTTCCGGTGTATGATTTCTAATGCCTAAATAATTCACAGCAGTTGATTATTTGGTCAATCAATACAAGCTACTCCACTTGGCTAGTAAAATAGGCATTATGCTCATTTATTGTCCAAACCGATTCTTCTCCAAAGATGGAGGCTTAATGTATTTTTCTCGACCGAGAGTTTTGCCATTGACCTTCTATTCCTGCAATCCTCAAATGCTGCTCGACTTCTTCTAGAGATAGTACTTCAAAAGATTGCCGCACTAGTAGAAGATTTCGAACTTCATTTTCCATAACAGAACATATAAAGCAGCAAGAATGAAGGCTGCAAAAAGTTGCCTGAAACTATTGCATATGTCCTTAAATGAGCAGCACCAAGTCGGCCAATTTTTTTTGTACTGCACAGTTGCCAAATTTTCTTAAAGCAGCTTATTGTTATGATGAAGTGCAGCTAGACAGTTGATCTTGTCATATTGTTCTGTACTCCTTAGTTCTGTGTTTGGCACTTAGAAATCTGATTACTCATTTTAGCTATAAATCTCAGTTTCCTTTTTGTTTCGTTTTGCATTAAATTCAAATACGAAAGGTGAACGCTATTCTAATTATAAGTCGGACCTTTAGAGTCTTCTGAAATGTCATTGCAATGGAAGACTAGTTATACAGATACTACATCATGTGTTTATGAAATACCATCCAAAACACTAATCAACTCGGTCTCGGACTACCTATATATTACTTTTGACTCTATATCACTATATTGACAGTCACCAAACAGTTAACTACAGGAAGAGCTGGAAGGACAGAAAGCAAGGTAGAAAAGGTGGCACAATTCTTCTGAATCCCATTCATTCTGATGGAGGGCCACCCGACATGGGTGCACTATGCATCTAACCACATCTTCCAGGTAGCCTACATCTTTTGTTCTTGGATCCATTGCTATTGTGTTATGTTGGATGATTTATCTTGTATAGGTTAGGTGTATACTGAAATTTCGAATGGCTTATCGATTGAAATTCATCATGCATCACTACACATGGCAATGCACTGCATTCATGTTAAGATGAATTGGATAAAATCCAATTAGGTTGTATCTCTTGAGAGAAGGATTGATGGTTTATCCTGTTTTCTACTACAGGCCATTTCTGCAACTAATTCTGCCAATGGAGGTGAAAATTCTTCATCTTATATTCCTGCTAAGGCAAGGCAGGAAACACTGCTTACTAAAATATGGCTCATACCTTTAGATTTGACATAGTTAGAATAGTGAACTTGGAAAGTTTTGACCCTTTAGGTTCTAGTATACCTGTTTAAAGTGTAAATCAATCGTTTTGAAGTGGAAATATAGTTTTAATTTATTTCAGTTCTATAAACGGAGAAAGAAGTTCATCACCAAAGAACCGGTCTGGGCCGGGCTTCTTAGTAAATTTATAGGCCTGTTCTGGCCCTTGGGAATTTTCATAGCGGGCTTGGTTTCCCGAATGATTAATGCAAGTATATACTCTACATTAATTTGTATGCACATGATTTTTCAGAATTCGATTTAGGGGGTGTTTGGCTAAGCTTATTTTAGAGAGTTTATAAGCTCAAAGAGCTTATAAGATGTTTCAAGAGCTTATAAGAGGTAATGTCTCAAGTGCTTATAAGTTGTTAAAGTGTTTGGATAATTGATTTATAAGCTAGAGAAAGAATCGTGAGTTAGAGAGATAAAATCATAGTTAGAGAGATAAAATTGACGAGAGGTGAAGTTGATAGTGTATGTGTAGGAAATAACGAACTATAATAAGGTTGTTTTGGTAAATTCATGATTGTTTATAAATTTATGAAAAATAAGGTAGGGATGATCAACTTATTTTTAGGGGAGTTTATAAACTGTTGGAGTTTATTTTCACAGCTTATAAGCTGTTTAGGAGTTTATTTTGTCAAACACTTTGCAACAACTTATAAGCTATTTTAAATAGCTTATAAGTTGAGTCAAACACCATCTTAGTTACTTACCATTACCAATGGCACACTTATAAAAAATGGAGTTAGTATGCTCTTAATATTCATGTAAATTAAATTGATTTAAATTGAAACATTAAGGACGCAAATTCAATTAAAATGAAATATACAGCAAATACCTCTAAAGTTCACATAAACTGCTCCTCTTCAAGTATTTTAATTGCTAGAATTTAGTGTTACTTTCATTCCGAATATTCTAAATGAATCGGTGGTACATACAGACAATAAAGCTTGAAAAGACCATTTATATAAATTTATGTCATGCTTGCTTCACATCGATTCATGTGAACTGATGAACTCACAGAAGTCCAAATTGTTTACATCCAGCAGTCCCACAACATAATAATTGAACTAGTATTAGCTAACGAGAACGAAAGCATTTTTGTCCTTGGCAAATTTGATGATACACTTTAATATATTGTATACTTACATTATGATACTGACATGTGTCAGTTTATAAATCATTATCAATATAGATCAAGTTTAATTAGAATCTCTATCAATTAAATACATATCTATAGATAATAAACCTTAATTAAGTACATATATATAATATTGGGATTATAATTAAGATTGATCTCCATTGACGGAGATTTACCGACACGACAGAGGTATGCAAATGCATTCATCAAATCTATCCTTTTTCCTCTACCAATTTAAGCATCTTTCCCCAAACTGAGGCTCACCGACAGAAAATGGCCATGCATGCCATTATAATACTTTAGTATAATCACATTTCTTTTGGGGTTTTTGGTATTATAGTATTTACACGTATGGATGTTAATGGGTGAGTTTTATCTGGATCGATCCGGAATCGTTCAAAACCCATTAAATTTTAAAACATCGGTTCTGGTTTCGATTCCGGTTTCATACCCATTTTAGACCCGGACCGTTTAGATTCATAGTTTGATGATCCGGTCCGGATCCAGTTCTGGTTTTAGAACCGAATCAATACTTATTTATTGATTCTGATCCAAGTAAAACCCGTCTATTGACAAGCTTAAGTTTAAATAGGCTTCTCAATGAGCTAGTTTTATCTATATCGATCTGAAATCACTCATAACCCATTAAATTATAAAACAACGATTTTGGTTCCAATTCTAGTTCTGGTTCCAGATCCGCTCAGATCCGGACAGCTTAAGAACCATAGTTGATGGTTCTGGTCCGGTCCGGTCCGGTCCGGATTAATTATCTAATGAGATGGTTTCAGAACTAGAACCAGAACCATTACTTATTTATTTATTCTGATCCTGATAAAACTCATATATTGATATCCCTATTTACATATAAATGTTAAAAAGAAAAAAGAATTGTATTTTTCTTTCACTTCTCTCCTGATCAACCTTCTTTCTATTGGCTATTACTATTATTTTCACTGGAAAATGACAAATAGTGTCATCATTTATTAGGAAGGAGTCAGATGCATCTAGGAGGTTCTGACGGTTAAGTTGAATGAATAAGGTTGTGACCAATGGAAATTATGTGAATACAGTTGTAAGTTGTTAGATATGGGTTTAAATATTACAAGAAAGAAGTTTGAATCAGTGAGTTACTGCAGCCATGCAGCCATGCATGCAGATTGACGTCGGTGAAAAGAATTTATCCTTTCTGGGAAATTCAAATTTACTTTCGTTTGTCGGCTTCTTTAATTTTAAGTTCAAAATAGAAAGCAGAAGAAAAGTGAATAAATTTTAGCATGCACAGAAATCCACCAGTCTTATTTAAAAGAGTAAATGACAACAGGATCTTTTTTTTCGTTGTTCACAATTATTACGGCAACTTCAACTGTACATTAAATCACTAAATTTAATGTTATTTTCCATTAAATATCTTTTTTTCTTTTTCTTTTCTCCTTTTTTTTTGATAATTTAATACATAAATTTTTAAAGGTTGCGTCACGGTGGACTCGAACCCAAGACCTTTGGCCTCGGACATTAACCACTCTACCACTAGGCCAACACACACACTCCATTAAATCATTTTAATGATGCACTAAGTCTTAGACTATTTTTTGGGTAAATATTACGTCACTAGATTTCGTTCAACACTATTCGCATGCGATAAATTTGGCGAGGGTAAGTCCCATATACTTTTCTGTAATCTTACTCAAAAAATGAATTTTTCATAAATTTAAAATGGATATTAAATAACATTTTTAATTACTTACATTAATCATATATAATGTATTTTTTTATTTAAGTATCGATACATGAAAATGTTGGCAACAAATGATGAAATGATTATGCATTAATTTCTGGGTTTACAAATAGACGTATTTTCAAGATTATTATATATGCTTTAATGCTTCATATATAATCGAATTGAATAATTCAACGATAGCTTTAGTAAGAAAAGTTGTATTTTTATTCCAAATGTGATTTGTCCGTCTTCTATTTGATTTGCAGGTTATTAGACATGAATATAATTTTATCCAGAAGATAACAATTGCATGCACTAATAAACTAAAAAAACGTTGCATTTTAATAGAAAATTGCAAGGATATTATTTGAGTGGGTAATGCTTTCAAATTGAACCCATATTCGTTAAGAAACAAAAGGAATGTAATCAATGTTGTTACGGTACGTACTTCCCGAAGAAAAATGTTGTTACGGTACTCAAATTAATTCGTAGCTCGCAATGTTGAATACGAAAGCAACATTAATGTTAATTATTTGACTAAAACACTATGGTTAAGATAAATATTTTAGATATGTTACCCTATCAATATATTTAATTACTTTTTGAAACAAAATAAAACAAATCAAATCTGTAAAAATTCGCCTTCCGCGCTCTACAAACTTACAACAAACAAACATCAAGCATTCGAAACTTGATTCCCATAATACATAATCTGGAAACAAACTTATTATTGCCAAAATAGTCGATGTTATGAACCCAGATTAAGGCTTTTTTACTCTAGAAACTAGGAAGAAAATTTATTGAAAGCAACATTTCTCTGTAAAATGTGACAGCAAATGAATGAAGATAGCGATGTATTTCTAATAAAAATAGTAATTTCGTGCAAGAAAAATACCAAACACCACAATTATCATGGTTACCCGACCCTATCTCTGTCGTAATCATGAACGAATCTCGATGTATTGGATATTGTGTTACAAAACCTACGTTATTCTGTCAGTGAACACAGTATTATATTACTATATACAAAAAAAATTATCAAAAAATTAATATTATATACATAAAAAATATCATTATAGAAAAGGCACAATTGTATGTTTAATATATATATATATATATATATAGGAGGTGGTTAAAGTGAAAACCATTTTTATTGTTGGGAATAAAAAATGATGAATACGCTGTGAAAGTTGATTAATCCGGTGAAAAAATTACCGAATTAAACAAAATAGAATTTTCGTCTCTCATCAGATTTGAACATAAATTCTGGATTTTTGGATTTAGTAACTTTTCCACCGGATGATAGGGGTGGAAATCGGTTCGGTTAACCGAAACCGAAATTTTAACCGAACCGAACTACATGAAAATCTGTAAACCAAATACCGAACCGGTTGGTTAACCGGTTAACCGGTTCAATCAAAAAAAACCTGAGTTTGCTCCAAGTGAGAATCGAACTCACAATCTCAATGATCTCAATGAAAATAGACATGCACTTACCCAACTGAGCTACGATAGTTTCTTGTAATATATTCATTTTAAGTATATTTATAATTAATCCGTTATCTTAAAAACAAATAGGTTGGCTTCCGTGGGATTCGAACCCGGGCAAAAGCCTTAGGCTTGCGCCCAAACCAACTAGTCTAAAATGAAATTTGATAGAATAATATTTGTAATATATATATATACGAATTTCGGTTTATTCGGTATACCCATTCGATTATCGGGTATACCGATAATCGAATTTTCTAAAATTTTGATACCAAATACCGAACCGATCCAATTTTTTCGGTTATTCGGTTATCCAATAACCGAATTTTCGGTTCGATTATCGGATTATCCAATTATCCAATACCGAACTTTCACCCCTAACCGGATGGATTAATTTTCATATCGAATTCATTTTGTATATAACAAATTTTCACGATTTTTAATTTTCACGTTAAAAATGGTTTTTATTTCAACTTCACTATATATATATATATATATATCATGAAAATATGTTTGGACTATTGCTCTTTAATTTGAGACCTAAAATTTGTATTTTTCAAAAGACTTCCTACGACATTCACACATACATTGCAAGAGATATATGCAAGCATTTATCTCATTTTTTTTTCTCGTTTTCTTTGTTAAAGAAGTGCTATATATAAGTGGGGGTTGCGCTATAAAGTCCTGAAAGAAAAAGCTTTTGTAAAGTTCAAGTTGTAATTGTATTAAAAGAGAAACTAGGTGGCAACGTGTAATATTTGACAATTCAAAATTTGGAATACGTGGTTGTAATCGTCTCGAAGTTTAGACATATGTTTGTTTTTTAGGGGATTTGACATACATTGTCACGAGAAACTAATTAATTGTATCATATGATGGAAGAAAATGAGATTGCAAGAACACAAAAATGTCGGCAATTGAGGCCAGCAAACAACAACAATAATAAATGAAGTTTCACGAAAGAGTTAGAGTTGTCGGAAGTAATTCCAAATTGGGAAAGACCCGATGCCACATTTTTTCGATGTCCAGCTTTCAATATTTGTACCTGCGCTCAGTTGAGATTGATTGATTGTCTGTCTCAACCCCATGCTCCTCTATATTGCTGTATCCAATTGAAAAATAAATAAAACCAACTTACTAATTTATTCATCTTTAGTACTTTAGTGCCACTGTGTATGGAGATTCTAAACCGAATTTTGGATTATTGTTCATTTTCGACCGCGCGAATTGCAATATATAATTCTCCCTTAATTTTTTTCTTAATTTCTCTATATAATAGACCCAATAAATGCCCTTGCAAAAAAATCAGATTCTATCTAAAAATTGAATAAAATCAATCAAAAGAAGAACAAACCTAATTAATTAAGACATAACTATCATAACCCGTCTATTACCTGTCACCTAATATATATATATATATATATATATATATATATAATTTATATATATATATTAAATAAAAAATTTATTTGAACCTTCCCATATATGTATATAAATATAATTTCGCTTGATTCGATTTAAACCGATTTCATCTCCGTAAAAGATCACAAACTGGCCGAAACTAGTTCCGATCCTAAATTTATTAACCAAACACAAACTGAAATTATTTGTGTGTGTGTTGGACTAGTGATAGAGTGATTAATGTCCGAGGCCAAAAGTCTCGGATTCGAGTCCACCGTAATGCAACTTTTAAAATTTCTGTATTAAATTGAAAAAAAAAAAACTGAAATCATTTAGTAACCAAAATCGAATCCAACCAAATATATCGCCTTTGTCCATTCTAATTATGTCACGCATACCCGTACAAATAATTCTTACACTTCCTTGTCGCAATGCGTAGGAAATATTCGTAGTAGCGGGAACATGGATATGGTATTTATTTTTGCCACTAATATATATTTTTGTCAAATATCACACTTTCCAGAGTCGGAGATACTATTTCTTTTCGAAAAGTACATCAATAGCTCTTGTTATTAGAAAATTTTCTATCTAAAAATAAAATGAGATATGGTATATATATATATATATAAGCACACACCAATATATGTCATAAGCTTTCACGATTTTCGCGAAATTGTCCTAACCATGAAGTATTAAAAAAAATGGCCTTATCTTTGAAGTTCTTTAAAAATATTTTAATGTTATATAAGTCATGCTTTGTCATAGTTTGTAAAATGCGGTTGGTTTTTACAGATCTCACCCCTAAATATTTATATGTAAATACATTATATTTATAGATAGATAGATAGATAGATAGTTCTTGTTCAAACTTCACTTATAGTATAATCTACGAACTATCATTGTGAAAAACGATTAACTAAAAATAGAATTTTCGACACCTATGAATTCAAACCTAGGACCACAAATTTATTTGGCAAAGTGATAAATCCATTGTAGAACTTCACTATCTAAGGATTGAAAATGATTCTTAGTTTATATTTTAAAATTGATTTTTATTTGGTCAATTCCTATATATATATATGCATTAATATAATGAATTGTAGTTTATATTCGTCATTAATCAATAAGTTTTACATATTATGAATTTAGTGCAGAATCTACTTTAAAATAGAGCATATTGCTGAAAATGGTCATAAACCGATTTGTCCGGTTGGTACAGGGGCTTAAATGCATTTTCCGCCAACTTCAAGATTTTTTGGCAATTTGGATAAACTTTTGATGGAGATGGCTAGGTGTTACTTTTAAAGAAGGTCGAGTTCACTTTATAGTATGCTTTCCTTTTTCTTTATAGAAAAAAGAAGGTTATGTTTATCTTGGAGGAAATATAATAGTGTCCGGGATATATCTTAATTTAAATACCTTGAAACTAAAAAAAATGTAAATATTCCAATATTCATTAGAAATGTAATTTATTTTCCTTTTTTCACAATATATATCGTTAAATTTCTGACTTCTATTCATTCACAAGTGAAGTTATATTCAAACAAAGGGTAAAAAGTGTTGCGGAAAACACACACCACAATCACGACAGAAAATAAAGAACACAAGAATTGTTTACCCAGTTCGTCTTGCGACTATGTCTGAGGGCACGCGATGCCAAGCCTGAGATTTCAATATATGTTTCGGATACAAATTACATTGAAAAGCGGCTATTAAATACTCCTCCGTCCCAATATTCATGGCACGTTTCTTTTTTACACGTAAATTAAGAAGAATTGTGTTTTATGTGTAAAATAGTGTGTGTCACGAAATTCGAGACACTTTTTAGTGTAAAAAGTGTTTCCTTTTTGAAACGGACCAACTTAATGGGACAGTCCGAAAAGAAAAATAAGCCAACAATAATGGGACGGATGGAGTAGATAATAACCTAACCCTAACCCTAACCCTAACCCTAATCCTAAGGCCATTAGGATTCCGTCTGAGCCAAAAAAATATAAGAGGGCTTGAGTGTATAGTCCATTCAGACTCCATACTCCAACAAAAAGGTTCAATAAAACAACCCTTTCATGTCGAGTTATTTTGTATAGTTGATATGTGCGTGAAACGTTGTACGTTTAATGTATCTTTTGTTAGAAGTTGCACAATATATTATTAATTGCATGTAGCACACAATTAAAATATCACTATATACCTTTTTTTACAATAGTATATAATACATATAACTGGAGTGGACTAGAAACTTCATTTGCTACAATTTTGTATGTTGAGTGTGTGATGAAAAGTGAAAATGTGAAAGCAGTGGATGAAGCATAATTCAAAGCTTTGACTAAATCCCCACCCCATACCCTCCCACTTACATATGTATGTACGTATATACATACCCATAAATACGCATATATTTTGCTGGTTGTCAGCGGCAGAAATCAATTGGGTTTGCAGAATCAGAAAAGAGGAGATGAGATCTAAAGTAAGAAAAAAAATCTTGGGGATAATTATTGTATATGAAATAATAATAGGACAGCATGACATGATTCTTGGCACTGAGCATCACGACACTCTTATAAAATCTTGTACAACATGATTTATACTATTACTATCTTAGGAAAAGAGTCCGACGAACAAATCATTATATATTCATAAAAAATATAATAAAGACAACTTACATGTACAAAAATGGAACCCCAGATGCAATAAGCAAATAAGATAATCGATGATGACGCCCCGGATGATGCAAATCCGCAAATATTTTATTTGAATAATAAGACTATATATATAGTTAATAGTGACCCCGGCCCCTTTAGATTATTAAAATATAGTTTGGTAATCAATGCCAAAATATCTTGATAGATTATGCTAGTTCCAGCACACCTTTGTTTTGGGATAGCCGATGGCACAACAATAGCTAGGGTTTTCTAGTACCTAACCTCTTACAACAATTGGGTTGTCATGTGTGTGGAACCAAATTATTCTAAGATTTGAATGTTCAACGGTTACCACAATTTTGAGTCCACCTGATCAACCTTTAAAATTATCATAATAAATTACCTAAAAAAACTAACAATTGGGTTGTCATGCTGAGGAACCAAATTATTCTAAGATTTGAATCCAACGGTTACCACAATTGTAATTAATACCTGATCAGCTTGGACGATTAATTAATTATCATAATTAATTACGCTACTACTTAGAACAGACATGTATAGTAAAATGATGTAGTATATATAGAAATCAAGCGTTAAACGATGTTGTTCTTACATTTAAATTGTTCTTACATTTAAAACTCAAAGTGACTTGTTATGTTGAATTATATGTTAAATTACTGATTGATATTTTGAAAAGAAAAATGACCTCATTTAAGACATAATTCCTCTAGGACCTATACTGCATCATTTTGGACTATATACATGTATTGTAAGTAGTCATGTTGATGGCACATCAGCTTCGATTTGGCATAATGACAAAAAAATTGTGCTTTTAATTAAGGAAAATACACAATTTTAGCCGATAAATTGACTTTGTGGCAATTTTAACTTAATAAATCAATAATAACTCAATCAAGTCTAATGAATAGATTTTGTGATAATTTTAGTCCATAAATGATTTTTGGCATCTAAAAACATAGTCAATACCGAAAATGGCATACCAAAAGCACAAATCAGAAACGTCGTTGGAAATAAGTTACGGGTTTCATGTTATTTCCATTGTCAATTGTGCTTTTGGACATTGAAAAATCACTTACGTGCTAAATTGTCGAAAAATCAGTTCATTAGGCTTGATTAAGGTATTCTTGATTTATTAAACTAAAACTATCACAAGTCAATTTATTAAGCTAAAATTATGTATTTTTCTTTAATTAATTAAGGCTATTAACCATTATAATTATATTTGATTTTGAAGAATATACCTACATTATTCACCATGCACTCGAAAGAGGAACATAATTATCTAAACTGTCAACCCAATCATACGTATTACCAATACACACATACGGACAAATAATACACTGGTAGACACACACACACACATTATATATATATAATGCGTGTGTTTTATTTGTTTAATTTTTTCATAAAAAAGGAAAGAAAGAAAAAGAAATGAATGAGTTTGGGAGTCCTTTGAAGGTGTAGTAGAGTCAGGTTAAGTCCTTCTCATCATAATAGCCATGATGGCGACTATTCATCACATTTCGCCATTACATCAACTCTCCCACTTCTCTTTTGAGCATTCTTTTCTTCACGTTTTTCCTCTCTCATCACAACTTCATTTTAATCCAAAATAGATGCCTCGATTTGTATCCAATCTATTTATGGCCTGCACTAATTCAGATGAAACGTCGACAATCTGAGTAAAACAGTTAGGTATGTGACCCCCCAACACAAGATCATTTCACCAGATTATTAAAAACAAACCCCGAGTACAAAACAAGCATATATATGGCACAATAAACCCTTTATCAAGAATCCGTTCAAGAATGTTACAGATGGATCGATTTGCAAGTAAAATAAAATAGTTCATGAAGGTCTGATGAGAGGATGGATTCCATTGGTCTGGAGCCAGTTGAAGTGGGCCTGCGGGAATCCTGATGATGCTGCAAACAACGGAGGCCATTGCTGTTGTTCATTTCTGGAGAGAGAATTATCCTCTCCTGCATTTCTAGCACTAGAGAAGTGATGAACCATCTGAGACATATACATACATATATTATTAATTACATTGCAAAATCTACGTTGTTTGTTTTGTAACACTCCAATCTCTCACCGGATAGGCGAGCTGCCTGGGCTTGGGCGAGTGCAGGTGTGTTTGGCTGAGAAGCTGCAAGGTTTCTGTCTCGCTATAGACACACTCTCTTCGCTGGAATTTAATCAATTATATTGTGAATTTTCATTACAAGCATTTCGTTAGGAAGCGCAAAATGGGTTAGGAGTTAGGACATACCTGATCTGGGCGTCTCCAAACATCAGTTTTGGAAGCTGAACTGCCCAAGCTGAGATCAAGGCTGTGGTCTGATGACTTGTTGGAAGGCTCTGATAATTCAAAAATTAAATCTCTGCATAATAACAATAATAATATCTACATCTCGAATATAATCAATTTATGAAAAATGGGGTCCTTATAATTATAACTCACCTGCAGCTTTAAGTTCGTCTTCATAAATGCTGGGATCGAAATTGGTAACCGCTTCCTTTCCATTACATTTGATGGCGGCTTTATCATAAGCCCTACAATTATTATTGTTGATATTATATGTTTTTGTTTTGAATGTAGAATTGTTATGCAGAAGATAATAGAATAGAGATGATGATGTACCTGGCAGCTTCAATCTCCGTGTCGAAGAGACCCAAATAAACATACCTGTTTGAATTATAAATTTAAAAAAAAACACAAATTTGATGAGAATTAGAATTAGCTTGAATGCATGTAAATTAGAATTACTTTTTGCCCAAGAATTGGCCCATTCTGGCCTCCCATCTTCCACATTTGTGCAAAGTGACGCCTCTGTACTTGGAGCTTCCTCGCGGAAAGCCGGTGCTTTGCCGGCGGAGCACGTGCACGAATTCCTCCTTTGTTAGATTGCTCATCTGTAAAATGCATCATTCACAATCAACACTACTTACTACTACTGCCTCTCTCTCTCTCTCTCTCTCTCTCTACCTGTTTTAAGTCATCTTCATATTCCTCCAGGCTGAAGTTTATGTCCGCCTCCACTCCTCGGAACTTAATGGCTGCCCTATCATATGCACTGCAAACACAATTAAATTAAATTAATTTCTTCCATTGTATTCACCATGAAATATAATTAGGGTGTGGGGAACTAACCAGGCTGCCGCATGCGCCGTGTCAAACCCACCTGCAGATGCAGAAACACATTTCAATTAAATCACAAAATCGGTAATTGACAATTTCGAAGCTGGAAAACCAACCTAGATAGACCTGCTTTCCGCAATCCCTGAGTCAGTAACACAAAAGAAAAATAAAAATTAAACGAACTGCACGTGAATCAATTAATTAGAGAATAAAAAATGACAGATTTAATGTTGATACCATATGTGCGACTCCCAGCGGCCGGTTCGCCGGTAAAATGTGACGCCGCGATACTGGGAGCTCCGCGACCTCGGGCCGCGGCGGCTTTTCTTCAAAGGCTGCGCCGCATCCGCCGCAGCCTTCCCCAAAACCTCATTGCTCCGCGGCTCCGACTGGGAGAATTTGACCCCCACCCAGTGTGCCCTGGGAAATTCCGGCACTCCTCCTCCGGCTCCTCCGCTCGCCGTCTCCGCCGGGAAGAACTGCCGCGTCACCGGCGGCGTGCACGGCTCCGACTCTTCATCATCGTCGTCAATATCCTTGTGATGATCCACCGAGAATCCGAAGATTTTGCTGCTCCTCTTCCTCCTGCCGCCCGATCTGTCGCCGTCGTCTTCCTCCGAGGCGTCCTCGACCACCATCACCGAAGAGCTCGAATTCGACATGGATCCGACCCGCTTGCCTCTTGGATCCGGGGAGTCGTTGAGATCCCACATTTCTCAACTCCCAATAAAACACAAGGGCGAAAAAAACAAAATGGAAAAGGAACAAAAGAAGAAAAAGTTTGCAATACCAGAAGGGGGCCTGTTGAAGTGTTGAAGAAAAAGAAGCAAATTATTATTGTGGTGTTCTTTCTTTTTCCCTAGTTCTTGTCAGCACAGTCTCATCAACAACAGGAAACCCCCAAAAAAAACAAAGAAAGAAAGAAAGAGAGGTTCTTGGGGGCTGCAAAAGGGCCTCTCTTTGAGCAGAGCGGTGGTAGAATAGTGGGTTGGCAGAAGATGATCGTAGATATTCTCTGCACCGTGATAATGCTACAAACCATAGACTAGCAACCAAGCTTAAATAAATAAACCAATTCCCTCATAAATCCCCAATTCTTGGAGTAAATGGCTCTTCACCCTACTCTACAGACACACATGTATATACATATATATAGAAATACAAGAGTGTTTCTGTTTTTGTGTTTGAGCGGAGGGTTTCAACTGTAGAAGGACTGCCCTTTTTCCTTTGCAGCTAATGTTCAATCAACTCAAAAATACATGAGAGGGATTTGATTTTTCTATAACTCTTTCTATTTATGTATGTCTGCCGTTGGGTGTGTTCCCAGATTTACCATTTTCTCCTTCTTCTTAACTCCTTGCTTCTACATGTATTTATTATATGTAAGTGTGTGACTTTATGTATGTATCCATTTGTACGTTTTTGCTTGCCATCACCGTTTGGATTCCTCGATTTTAAAACTGTTTTCAATATTAAAATCGGAAAAATTACGAATCCACTAAAATGACTCAATATTCCATGGAATATCTGGATTATAATATTTTCTAAAAATTTTGTCAAAGTTTAAGAAATTTAAATATATAACTTAAATAAAAATAATTTTTCAAAATATCATGAAAGATGGAGAAACAAATAATACTTGTCATTATTTATTTAGTTATGTTACTCCTAAACGACATCGTCATGAATAACGTGTTAACAATAAATAAATTGCACATAATATTAATTTCTGTGTATATAATACACAGTTTGTGCGGGGAATTTCGGCAACCATCTAGGCTTTTGGGTACCAAATAATTGGATAAAGTCTAAAAATTCAAATAATAAATTCATCACGTAATAATTATCAAAAATGAAAGTGTGTTCTTTGAGTGTGAATATATAACTTTCCCTATTAAAATATGTTAAAAAATATCATGAAATTGGTATAAAATCCTGTTCACGATCGAAACCCAAATATCTAAAAGCAGTCCAAATTTCTAGTTTACTTTATAAAAAATAGTTTTTAGGGATAAATGATAATTACACTTCAAGGTTCAATTCTTGAGTTGTAAAAATTGCATAACCTTTAAAATATGCATATAAAAAATAACATTAAAAATGTTGTAAATATGACACAAGACGAGATTTCCAGTCTTGAAAAGGTTAGCTGGACTATGGAAAACTTTGTCTTGTGCCTTAATTTTGAAATGTATACGATTTTTTGGGGCATATTTAAAGACCAGACAATTTTTGTAATTCGATCCAAAAATCGAGCCACTAAATATAAATAAGTTTAGTTTTTTACACTAAAAAGTAATTGTATACTCACTGAAAGTATTAGTATTTTCCAACTTTGAGTAAATTCGAAATGTTACATTATTAGTATGTGTTTTGGATTGGACTAGAATATAAAGACATTCTAACATAGTACTATTATTGTGTGTCTATATGTATTGATATATAAGTATAGTAAATAATCAAGTAGAAACTTTTCCTTGTAAAGTTTTGGTGGATCTCGTTGGGTACGTTCTGGTATATGAGGGGATACACCAATAAGGTAAATTTTAAACTTGACTTGATTCAAGCGACCGCAACATGCGAGGTTAATGATAATCGCGATCATCTGGCGATCGATTCGATTAAGGAAAGTCTTGGTGAGTGATATCGATTAGCAAACCTACTTATCTTTGAAACAACTGGTCAATTGGACTGATAACTTATGTGCTTGAGGAAAGTGGTGGTTACTGGTTTGCTTAGAAAACTTTGATAAAACTTAGCCAAATATTGATTAGTTAGTTTTCAGTTTATCTCTCCAATATCAAACGGATATTGATAAAGAGGTTCAAAACGATGATGTGTTGTTGTATGCTGATGATGAAAGTTCAATAATATATGATATAAATGATGTACTGAATGTAAATAACATTTTGAGTTTAACGTGATTCGAAGGGATTAACTCATACGACCACGGACCGATTGCTCAATCATTCCACTAACTTGAGATTGGTGTTTACGGGTACAAGAGAAAACCTAGACACTGATGTAATTTTGCAGTATCTCACATAACTTGGTGTTTCTTTCTATGCTTGTTGGTGTTAGGAAACCCTAACTGCTCTATGCGAGCAGTCGATACAACTTTCTAGCTCATAGGTGCTAGAATACCAAGCTTTCAGCCCAAACTTCTACTTAATTTTTGGGTTTTGTAGAAAGGGTTTTTCAACTAATATTTGAGTAGACATGGGTATCGGACTCAACAAATCTAGGCTTATGAATATTACAATAAATATCCTAGATAAAAGAAAATGTAAGGAGAAATCTCGAATTGATAAGTATATGTTAACTCTGGAGATATACTGGTATCATAAACTTTCTTCTTCGAAATCATATTTTGTAAGTTTTGGTTTTGAACTTGATTGCTTTGAATATAAGATTGCGTAGCGTTTTGGTTACCTTCAAAGGTTGGATTATGGACATATATATAGGGAGAGATAAGAATAGAGCCATTGGAGGCATTGCTATTCAAATTCTTCTATTTTGTCTTTGAATACTTATCTGTTGAATCCTCGTACGTTGTTGTTAGATGATTGCATCATCATACACTTTAGCTCTACAACTCTGAAAAAGTGGCATGAAGTGTCAGGATCATATGCAGATACACAATAATACGTTTCGGGTCAAACACTCAAGCCAAAAGAAACTCCGTGTTTCTTCAGTAGATGAGACTCCGTGTTTTATCAGCTTTGACTTCGTGCTTAGGCGATCTGACTTCTCCGCCTTTTATCAACATCGGACTTTCGCCTTTATTACTTTGAACTCCTAAGTCAAATGATGCATCACAGACGTAGATATAGTCAGCTTTGGTCTTTCATCAACCAGCTTTGACTATTGATAGACAGCTTTGAATACTGGTATACAACATTGACTTCTGGTACTCAGTTTTGATTGTTGGTATCCAACTTTGACTTTCGCTCAGTCAGTCAATCAGCTGCTTGAAATGATAGTTAGTAATTTCTTCGACTCCTTCTTGTCAGCAACACTTAGTCTTCAGTCTCTGATTTTTAGTCTTCAGTTTTGCGACGTCAATCTTCAATCTTCGACTTCACTCTTATAGCAGAAGTCCATCAGTATTGCATCCCTTCAGTCTTCAGACTTCTATTGACCTTTATTCGCCTCTCGAGACATCGACGCGATCCTTGATCGCCTTCTCTTCGGTTGCACTGGTGCTAATACCCATATCAGTAAGGCTAGACATAGGTACTGCTTCGAACTTCATCAGTCTTTGGCCTGTCCAAGTTGGTAGTTCTGTTGAAACCTGAAACAAAAACGTTCAACTCGAAAACAAGTAAATAACATCTGTTACGTCAGCAAAGCAGTCATCAAAGGTTTTGAGATCTAATCAAACACACAGTTAAGATCTATAAATTCCCGATACTTAGGAATTTTCCCAACAAGTTTAATATAAATTATAGATCTTTGCATAATTTACAATTGTCGTTAAAAGATGTATTATTATGATATATAAATACAAGATGAAAAGAAAAAGGGTTTGGAGCCCATAAGATCCTCTAGTATTATATATCATTGTCATGTATGGGAGAGATTATAATAAATAAATTCTCTCCATGGAAGTATGAATTATATTTCTTTATATACACATAAATACTTTTCTATACATATAATAGTGGGTCTTTTATGTCAATGCCTCTTTACACATACAATAAATTATTAATTAACTTTATGTTAATATATTTTATAGATTGCATTAATGCTTCTTTGTATGATAATTATGAATCATAGAAAGATCAATGATCCACATTGATTTTTAGTTAACATGAAGATAAAATGTTCATCTTGTTCTCACCATATCACTATATTAAATGCAATGATGTATATTAATATCAGAAAACATCATATACAAATTGTGATTGGATTTGGGTTTGGGAGAATTATCTGTTGGAAAACTAGTTTTATGTATATGTATTACACTTTGACTAATATTGTGGTAGTTGATTATTTCATCCTTCGAGAATTATTAATTAAATGGTATAGGATTATTCTATATTTTTTTTGTAGATAATAATATATCTGTTTTCTCAAAATCGATTAGTGGTGAGTGAGAAACAATATGCTAAAGTTGTATATATGTTACATGTGAAAACTTTCAATTGTTGTAACCGCCAAGATATAGATGAAGCATTGATAATAAATTATTTATATATTTAAATAATTAAAATAAATAATGAATTAAAAATATAATTTTAGTATAAATTTTATAACTTATAAAACAAATCTTAATATATATTTTCATGTGTATTATAAAACAAAATCATTAAATGAAAATTAATTAATATAATGAGATATTGATTTGCAAACTAAAAAAATAATAACATGATTTATTAAGTTATCTTATGAACAAAATATCAATTTATATAACTATAATGTATAATTATATAAGTATACTTGAGTTATATAGTTATATTTATATCTCTATAATTATAATTCTAAAAATAAATTACAAATAACTTACATAACTAATTGACTATGAGATAAATATAATAATAATTCATAATTCTAATATAAAGTTCATCTACCTTTATAACTAAGTAACTATGAGATAAACAATTATAATTTATAACTCATAAGTAGATTTTGAAAAGTAAATGTAATAGAATGATATTGAATAGAATCAAATGAAATATTGAGTTGGAAAACTAAAAATATAACATGATCTACTAAGTTATGTTATGAACAAAATATCAATATAGATCATTATAATGTATAAATATACAAGTATAAGTTACATAGTTATATTTATATCTCTATAATTATAATTCTAAAATAAATAACATCTAACTTACTTAATTAATTTCTATGAGATAAATATAATAATAATAATTCGTAACTAGATGAATGGAGTAGATGTATTCGAATGATATTGAATAATATATTAATTTTATATATTGTATAGTCTATATCCAAAATTAGCTAGAATTGGAAATCTTTTTCTGATATGGATCTCGTCCAAAATTAGCTAGAATTAGATATCTTTTGCTTGTGCTAGTTGTAAAAATTTCATTTGGTAATGAATCTTGTTAAACTTTTTATTGTAATTATTGTTTGATTGTGATTGATTGATAGACTATGCATCCTTTGAATTGTGCTAAAATAGAGTTTTAATTCGAGTTCGATCTCGAGCTCGATCTCAAGCTCGAATTCGAGTCCGATCTCGAACTCGAGCTCGAATAGCACATTATCAAACCGAATTCGAGCTGCTCGCGAGCTCAAAAATTTTATAACGAACCGAACTCGAGCCGAATAAAATTTAAACGAGCCGAACTCGAGCTTAGTAGTGTTCGGCTCGACTCGGTTCGTATACAGCCCTAGCCATGATGCACATGAAACGAAAGCTTCTCTTCTCTCTCTTCATCTTTGTTCCATGTTCTAAATATATTAATTCTTAATTAACTGAGCTAAGCTCGTAAAGGTTCTCACTTCATCTTTTAGTTGCATTAGAGAAGCATCAAACTTAACTCTAAAGGCTCGGTTAAGTTCATCGGAGTAAACTCGATTTTTGTCTAATATCGAGTAGATGCTATATTGCCCATGTCATGAGCATTCTTCGTCTTGCGAAAAGAGGGCTATCTTAATTTGATTCATAGAGTTTGTCTTGTTCCTTTTGTTTTGTAATCTCACGTTTCTATTTTGTTATTTAATTTGAAATTATAACACAAAGCACGTGTATTTTTATCGAACGTCTTACTACATCAACACTCGTTCTTTTCATACGCAACTTTCCCATTTTAAGCAAATCCAAATTAAAGCGAATTATCATTCTCATTCTTTTCCCGTCCAAGCATTTACTACTAATGAAAATCGACAGCACCAACACTCGACGGATGACTTACTACTCAATTACCATTCATTAGTTACACTAATTCACATTAATTAATGTCATTTTCATTCATTCAATTCCACGTCACCTCAAAATTCTTCCATCCCAACCCCCTTCTCTCATCGCTGGGATTTTTTTTTGCATGAAATTAATATACCTTGTGAAACGCATAAAGTTATTTCACATATTTATGATGCTAAATAAATTTAAATTATATATGATACATATATTTAATTTTATCAGGAATTAAAAACATGATGAATGTATATTAGTGGAATACATCGTGTATTTCCCCTTCTGTGTTTTCATGTTAGCCGATCATGGGTCCAAGTCAAATATAGTATGATGAATTAATATGGATATATTAATCTCATTTTTCAATTATTCAACCATTTTATTTTAACAAGTTCAATGTTAGCCAGGTTAGTCAACATTTCTATGTTTCGATGCCTTTCAATTCATAGATGTAGATCTCGGACCCATGAATGGGGATATTCCCGAAACTCACACAGAAAAAAGGAAGTGAGTTCGACAAAAAGAAAAGCAACTTGGACAAAAAAAAAGTGACTTGGACAAAAAGAAACGAAGTGGCTTAGACAAATCTTTTTTGTCGATAACCTTAGACCAATCAATCGAATACTGATTAATACATAATTGATCGAACACTATTTGAAAATGGCTCTTCTGTTCAGAAACGAAATGTTCCTGGAAATTCTTGCTCCCATTGGACCATTTGTATCTATATGCATCAGGATCCCGATTCATGAATCTCTAAGATCATCTCACATATCGATACCTATATATCATATTGTCCAACAGAAGACTGCCCAAAGAAAATATATCATTCCGCATGAGTTTCCAGCCTCCATTTTTATTAAAATTATTTAGCTCATATGGCTCGTACAATTTACCTTCATTTGTAGATGTCATACGTTCGGTTAGTTGTGAAATGTTTCATTTTTAGCAATAACAAAATAGGAAAACAAAACTATTTTTATCTATAGAAATATGAAAGCTTATGGATTTACCAGGTTTGGATAAATTATGTTCATCTACATTAGAGTCTTTATGCATCTTTCAATTAAAATACCCATTTATACGTGACAGTGAGTTTTTATTTTACTTCAACGTAATGTTCTTTTAAATTTATGAAATGTTAACTAAAGTTTAAACTAAAAGCATAACCATAAATATAAATGCTTCCCAGATCATACTTGAATAAATTAACATCATATATATTTTCCACTGAGCATTGCATTAAATTAACGTGAAAATTTTAATGCAGTGGTTCATTATTAAATTTTTTAGTTAGGGATCCACCAAAAACAATTATAGTTAAGTACGATACCTTTTAGTTATTTTAAGACTTCCATAAAATTATTAGATAAAACACAAAACCCAGTAAACGAAACATCTCTTTTTATATATACAAAAAAGTTTGTGACAATGGCTAAAATTTTGATGATGTTTGTCGTCATACTGCATCTAAGTAATTGTATAAAGTAACATATTTGCTATCGATCACTGATGGGATGTGGCCCAACCGATCAGGCCCACTAACAGGCCCAAACGAACTGGGTCTAACGTTGGTAGCGGGCCCATGCGGTTAAGCCCAAGGCGAGCCCTAATCAGCCCCCAAAACCCTAGCCCCCAGAACCAAGGTCAGGCGTCACCCTCCACGTGGCGCACGGAAGGCGAAGCGTCCCTGCCCCGGCCAATGGAGGGCACGCCAGGGGAAGAGTCCCGGCCAATGGAGAGATTGGGCACGCCTTCAGGCGCAGGCTCAGATATGTATAAATAGAAGGAAAATTGACGAGAGAAGGGTTGACAACTTATCAATGCTAAGAGATTGTAACTACACTCACCGTACTCAAATCATAGTGAAAGTATTGAGGAATCACCTCCGTGGACGAGATCTCATTAACGATCGAACCACGTAAAAGTCTTGGTGTTCTTTATTGCTTTACATAAATCTCGCATACCACGTAACTAGATTTATCATTGGCGCCGTCTGCGGGAACATCCAACAAGAAAGCTTCGCTTTCCTCTACAACTTAATGGCAAGAACACGCACAACCGCCGCCCACGCCGGGCAACAACCGCTACCGAGGACGACCGTGTGGTCACACGTCGCGGGAAGGAGATCGCAGACGCCTGGCAGTTCACACTCCCGAGGGCAACATGGAAAACGCTCCATACACTCGTGACCGCCCCCCAACGTGGGGAGATGCCGATCTCAACGAGGACGAACAAACGATTCATTCGTCCCACGAGGCCTCGGCCGAGCTGTGACCGAGTTCCTCAACGCCAACCTCGCCAATTCCAAAGCTTCCTCAACCGAGAGAACAAAGGAGCGGGCCCTCGCGGCCCCGAATCGACTACCACAATACCGAGGTCGCCTCCTCCGAAACGGCTACCACCTCGGCGTGATAGCCGAGAACGTGCATCACACCCCGACGTGCGGAGCCGCCACCGCGGGACGAGCCGCCACTCACTGGGCCGCCTCGCGCCATTCGCGGAGCCGCCTCCACCTCATTATGCCGACTGCAGAGCCGAGCAAAACATGAGAAAGAAAGCGAGTCGAACTTCCTGGAGGACGATAGGCCGCTATCGGTCCCTCACCCTCCGTAAAAGAGACGGCAACGATCTCCCGGTTCGACCGCACAGAGAATCATCTCCCTTTCTCCGTGGAAATTCTAGACACGCCCGCCTCAATGGCACGGCACCCAATATCGCCGCCACGATGGCCTAGGAGACCCTCCGATTTCCTTTTCGCCACACTACCACCATAGCGAATCAAGGAATGGAAGATTTTCACATGTGCAAAATCTTTCCCGAGGTGCCGATCTCCAACGCCCGACGCCGGTTCACCTCGCCCGCCGTAACAAGATACACCGCCTGTGACCTCACGGATCGCTCAAATGGCGCTTCTATCGAAGATACCACCCGCAGCCCTCCTCCGACCGCTCACAATCCGCCAGGGCGGACGAGACGATGTCGAACTTCGCCTCGAGGTTCATCAAAGAGTCGCCAAAATCGACGACGAATGATCTCTACATCATCAACGCTGCTCAAGAACGGATCCCACCCGCGATCGAACAAAGAGATCACTGTGGAAAACCAAAGACGGCGAGCAAACTTTGAACTGGTGGACAACTTCACAAAGCGAGACGAGTCGGATCGAAAAGAGGGAGATCCGGGAGCGTAAGGTCAAAAGAAGAAGTCGGATGACCAAGTCGAGGCGCCGATCGCCAAACGCCTCGACAGATCAAAGAGGGCCACTGAGTCCGTGCTCGACTCGCCCAACCTCGCGCAAAGCAGAGCCCCCGCCAAATCAAGGCGGAGATATTCGAGCCCACGCCGAGCTCTTCCCAAAGTCCCTCCTATGAAAGGAGGATCCAAGAAGAGGTTAACAGAGGAGATCGTGACTACCACCGAGGGTACGGTCACGACATCGAGGAATGCGTAAACCCGAGCTCGCAGATCGACGAGCTCGCTGGCGAAGAGCGCCAAGAAGTACCTCGGCCGACTCTGGGTCGGGAATAAAAGTTGCAGGAATGGGCGGCAACAATAAAGGGCCGACCTCAACGACGACCGACCAAGACGACGAGGACGAAGGTCCCAATGTTATAGAAAGCGTGTCTATATTATAACCGGATCGCCCATCGGAGCGACGAGGTCGCCATTAAAGAACGAAGCTTCGAGGCCGACCACCGAGGAGCCAAAGAACAAGCGACTCGGACGTGAGAACATAGTGTTCTCCAAGGAGGATCCGTACTCAAAATTATGCCGCACTGTGACGCCATCACCATACAAGCCGTGGTGGGCAACAAGAACGCCCATCGGTCTATGTCGACATCGGAGCCTCCATCAAGATCATCTTCCGAGTCGCCTCGGATAAACTCGAGGTCGGAGGTATTCGTGTACTCCCCGCCTCCCAATTACGGAGCTTCACCCAGAGGCGGCTCAACCCGAGGCGCCATTACCCTTCCTGCTACGCGGGACGGGCTCCCGTGCTGGCCACCAAGGCCATTAAATTTTTTCTCGTCCAGCCCCTATCCATACAACATCATCCCGGGAGAGATCGCTATACGCCACAGTGCTGCCGTCTGCCTGCTGCACCACCACCGCCAAGATTCCCACCCCTGGAGTGCTTAGCATCCGTGGCGACCAAACGGCAAAGAAAAGAATACCCCACGAGTCTCAACCCAAGATGCGGCCTCGCCTGTGCATAGCAATTATAGAACCCTGAGGTCGACACCCCGGACGACCGACCGGAGCCTTCAACTATGCGACGACGATCCCTCGAAGGTCATCCAGGTCGGCACCCAAGGCCCAACTCACATCCGACAGCATGTCATACAACTTCTGAGGGAATACAGGGACGTGTTCGCGTGGTCCCCGCTCGATATGACCGGAGTGTCGCCCGAGCTCATAACTCATCGCCTCAACATCGACTGTGCTACCAAGCCATCCCAGTAAGAAAAAGAATATTCGCGGCAGAGCGCACCAGTCATAAGGGACGAGGTGACTCAACTCGTAAGGCCAAGATCTTGTTCGAGGTCAAATACCCGACCGGATGGATAATCCACCGTGGTCCGAAAGCTGTGAGGGTGGCGGCGTGCGCCGACACACCGACCTCAACAAGACCGCCCAAAGATTGCTACCCTCCCCGACATTGACAAGAAGGTGGAGGCATTGGCGGGCCACTAGATGTTCAAATTTTCCTAGATCTATACAAAGGGTACCACCAAGTCCCGATGAGTCTTGAGGACGCCCCAAAGACAAAGATTCATCACCGACTCTGTGTCTTTACAGATCAAGATGCCTTTCACCGAAAACTGGGCTACCTATCAAAGAATGGTGGATGCCATATTCAAGGATCACATCGGGCAGATCGTCGAGGTCTCACGCCGACGACATCGCGGTCAAGAGTCAAAAACGAGAGTCGCACCGACCACCTCGTAACTATTCTCCGCCTCCTCGTGCCGGCCAACTCAAACTCAACCCCTCAAGTGTACATTCATGGCGAAGACGGAAAATTCTAGGATGATGGGTTTCAAGAAAGTCCGAGGCAACCCACTAAGGTGAAAACAAGGTTTGACATGCAAGTGCCAAGACCATCCGGAGATCCACAACTCACCGGGTGTCTAGCCGCCTCGCCAGATTCTTATCTCGGCCGAGAAGCCTTCCTTCTTCAAGATCTTAAGGAGAGCTCCTGACTCGCCCGGCGTGAGGAACACCAGATCGCCTTCACGCACCGAAAGAGTATCTCGCCGACCGCCCACCCCGACCGCCGGAAGCAGCGCGAGCTCCTCTCTTAGTATTGGTCGCCTAACGAGGCAATCAGCAAAGATTGGTCCCGGACGAGGTCGGATGACAACTCCCCATCTACTTTATTAGCCGAGCCTCAGGGACCGTAGACGAGGTACACCAAATTTGTAAAAGGTAACACTCGCCTGGTGAACGCCAAGCGACGCCCGACCCTACTTCCAAGCCCATTCGTCTGTGTACTAACCGACCTACCTTTGAGACAAGTCTTGTCCAAGCCAGAGTCATCCGGACGATAGCCAAGTGGGCACTGAGCTCGACGAGCACGACATCTCGCACTCCCCTGCACCGCCATAAAAGGGCAAGCTCGCCGATTTCCGTGGAAGCCAACCACCGAGGTCGGCTCTACCAAATGGAGGTCGCCCAAACGCCCCCACAGCGGAGGAATCCGTCCCTCGCACCGCCCGATAACCGCTGGGCGATGACGTGGACGAGCTCCATGCAAACGGGCAATGGAGCGACATCCTCCTCCTCGGCCCGACAAACAAGAAGTGACCCACGCCCTCCGGCTTACCTTCCCGACCACCAACAATGAGGCGGAGTATGGGCACCGATCTCGTGGACTCCGCCGCAAAGGAATTGAAAGGACAATGTCCAGATCTTCTGAGACTCCTGTGTCACGGTAAACCGTGTCCTAGGTGACATACGAGGCCAAGGAGGATCGAATGAAGCAAGACTGAGAAAGCAAACGAGATGCTAACCTCATTCGTGTACTCCAAAGATTCATCGAATCCCATGGGGAAAACAACCGAGCCGACGCCCTCGAAGTTAGTCACACATCGACAAGTCCACCAAGGAGGAGGTTCATTCCGTAAGTAAAATGGAGTCTCACATCGGCATCATCACCGAGATAGAGCCGAATCGATGTCTCCCATAAAGGCCTATCTCGAAGATGGCGACTACCTCAAGATCGGCTCAAGCCAAAAGATGATGGCGAATCCCGTAATACTCATACACGAGGGCGCACTTCACCGAAAGTCTTACCTTCAACCCTCCCGAGGTGCCTCGCCGTAAGAAGCCGACTACGTGCTCAATGAGATCCATAGAGGATCTCATGGAAGCCACATCGGGTCGCGAGCTCTCAAAGAAGACGCTGAGGTCGATATTACCGCTCACTCGCTCAAGATTCGACCGAGCTCACAAAAGTGTCCGGCGCCGCCCACTCCACGGCCAAAAGCTACCCCAAACCGATCCGAAAGCACCGCAGAGCCCGTGGCCTTCATGCAAGTGGGGATCGACATCGCTGGTCCGCTCGACCGAGCACCGTGTCACCGATACTTAGTCGAGCCATAGACTACTTCACAAAGTGGTCGAGGCCGAGCCACTTCGAGCCTCACAAGGTGAGGATTCTGACCTTCTGTGGAAAATATAGTCCGCCGCCGCATACAAGACATTTCGGTCTCGAACAACGACACCCGCCTGGTCGACAAAAATTTCAAGGAGGTGTGAAGAGCTCCAGATCGAGAACGCTTCACCTTGGTCGCACACCGCAGCGAATGGTCGACCGAGGTGACGAACCGCACGATCATACAAGGATTGAAGAAAAGGCTAGACCGAGCTAAGGGTGATTGGGCTGAAAATTTCCTCAAGTCCTCCTCGTCCCACAGATAACACCTCGACTCACACTGAGAAACCCCTTCACCGGGTTCATTGTGATCGAGGCCGCCATACCGCCGAGATCGCGCATCAAGCCTCGTGACTCTCCACTCGACCACGCCAAGAACGAGGAAGACCGCGGCCAACCTTGATGCTCTCGAGAGAAAAGCAGCTCGCCTTCATAAACGGCCAAGTACAAGGGCCAGTCGCACTGCACTACAACAAAAGGAAGGGTCAAAGCCTCCGCCTAAGTAGGCGACTCGCCCCACGAAATAATGAAGCCAAGAGAGCCGAGGCCTTAACAAGTCGGATCCGACGTGGAAGGCCCATACCTGCTCACGAGGACCTCAAGAAAGGGCTTATAAGCTAGCTCACCTATCCTGCACTTATCCCCGAACTCGCACATCACTCATTTACGAGGTACTTTACATAGCTTCGATTTCAGATCGGCATCATGTTAGTCCCTTTATTGTTTTGCCAAAATACGATGTTGATTACATATTCAATAAAACATTTGTTTTCTAATGAATATTTCACTGCCTCATATCTATGTGAACATCCATTCGATATACTACATCTAAACCTTCACAAGTGAAGCCCTTACGAAGATTTAAAACCCACTAAGTGGTACTCACTATGCGCAAGGCCCGCACTCGCAGACACTATTAAATTGAACGCCTCAAAGGCAAGGCATATGATTACTCATTAAATTGAACGCCTACATGCACGCATACAGATTACCCATTAAGTTGAATATCTATACGCGTAAGACATCCAGATCGGATCTCGCCAAATTATGCCCCTTTATTTGGGAAGATATGCACCCAGACACGCCTAAATGCATTAACGACTACAAACCGAGTTCCAAGTCATATACAAGTCAACCGGCTTCCGAGCTCGCTCATACCCTTTATTTGGGAAGATATACATCAGATACAGCCTAAATACATTTACGACCAAAACGAAGTCCCAAGCTATGTTTGTATTCTCTGGGGAAAATATACACTCGGGACGAGTCTAAATACATTTACGACTACATACAAAGTCCTAAGTTATATACAAACTTATTCAAGCCCGAGCTCCACCGCCACGACTCTGTCAAGCTACACCAGCCCCGCACAAAATCCCTGTGTCGGCGACTGAACTCCTCGAACGAACTCCTGCCTTCAACCTACCAACGAGGCCAAGAACCCAACGACCCGCCTCCCGGCGCTTTGACGGCCTCTGAGGCACCCTGTCCCGAAATTGGGACCCCAAGATCCCCGAGGCCCGCCTGTGGACACTCGCAGTGTGCTCAAGTTGTTCGACCGAGGAAGAAGCCCGGGCCGAGGTCGCCGGCCGTGCCCCCGCTCACGATCCGACCTCGCGCTCCTAACCGCCTCGACCCCTGCGGACTCGACGCCTCTTTCTCCGACCTCCTGACCGCCACGAGACGCACTCGATAGCCGACCAAGTAGCCTCAAGACTTCGGCGTGGTCAAGATAACCGCCCCATCATCGGGTCCTTCGACTCGACACCGCTGGGTCGGCAATGGTCCGGCTACTCGCCTCAAGGCACGACGCTTGGACGATCTCTTAGATCTCGAGGTACTTCACGAGGAGTCGAGGTAATCCTGAAGTTTTTACTATTCGCCCTCCTCGTCCTCAAGACCATCCCTCGCCGAAAGCGCATCAACCCGCCATCAACTTCTGAGATGGTCGAACCGCCAGATCGGCGAATCACCGTCAGATTTTGCGTGTTTTCGAGGCTCGCGCTAGCTTCTCTCGCCATCTCGAGCTCCTCCTCACATCGCATCAAACGTCCATGAACGACGCTATGCACAAGTCCGCCCTCGGACTTCAGACGCAGGATCCGCGACTTAAGAGTCTCGCTCTCGCCGAGACGAGCCACTGCAATCAGCCTCATGCAACTTCTTCTTCACCGGTGGACGATGCCGAGCCGACGTCCATACGCCAAAACTCGGGCCGGCTCGCGCACCGGCTCTTCCAACAACACTTTTCGTCCTTTTCGCCAAGGCACTCTGACTTCTTTTAGTTTGGCCGCCAAGTCATGATCAAGTCCAAGTATTGAGGGACGATGTGCTAGCAATAAACAAGAAGATACGATTTCAAAATAGTGTGTTTATTATTCAAGTGGAAATTTTACAAGGCTCGTGATCCTATCGACCCCGGCAGCTCAGCCTTATTACATCAGTCCACCGACTCAGCCAGGTCCGGACCCGCCGACCTCTTGCCGTCCCCTCGCCGCTTCCCGGGTTGTCCCTCCACTGGGAGCCCGGACCTCCTCCTCCTCCTCGGCCCGCCCGCCAACACTGCAAGTAGCCCAAGCTGTGATCTTCATCCTTCAGACCGGGCGACGACCTCACCGCCGAAGGGTCGAACTCGACGCCAGGCCTCCAAGACCGGAAGGAGCCAACACCGAGATCACCCGGCGAAGCCTTGTTCAGCCTCCTGAGGTCGACTCGGTCCACCCATGCTCGACCTTGTCGGTCAGCATGGCGGCCGCCAGCCTCCCAGTGATCCGACACCACCTTCGGCTTCAACACGGCGGCAAGTTCGGCGATGAAGCCCGAGAAGCCTCCGACCGATGAGCTTGCCGGTGAAGGCCCTCAACATCGCCCCGACCGCCAGAAGGCACTCATCCCATCGGCGAGCTCCTTCTTCGCGCCAACACCTCCTCGCCTCCTCTAGCTCCCCGAGCCTCCACCAGCCTCTTTTTCGAGCTGCCCTAGCAGCCTCGCCTCGGCTCCGCCGCTGGCCGCAACAATGCCTCCAGATCGCGCAGCAGCCGAAGCCCTGCCCAAGATCCCACATCGAGCGTAGCTTTGAGATGTGACTCAAAGAATACGCTGCAGTCCCCGATCATCGAGCCTGCTTCCTAAACACAATACAAGTTAGCACATATCACGGAGCACGAAACCGTGCACGGAGGGCTTTATACCGTGGAGGGCGGCCGAATCGAGCCCGCACCACGTGCTCGAGCAAGGGTCAATCGCTCGGACCTGACTCGACCCCGGCAAAGGGTTTCGGCCACCACTGATCGAGATCACAACCTTCTTCTGCTTGCAATCCCGCCCGCCTTCTTCTTCTGGAGGCTCCTTGCTTCACGGGAAGACCTCCTCTGCAACGCCGCCCACCGCACAAAGAAAAGAAAATCGCTAACTCAAAGCGAGGTCTGATGTACAAAACAAGAGAGAAAGTGGTGCCTCACCCATCTCGACCCTCACCTGTGAGTCCCTGACTGTATGCTCAACCCGGCGTTATTGAGGTCGCCCCGTAAATTTTACAGAGACCTCACCGAGCATGTTGAGCTGCTCCTCATGTAGCCGAGGGTTTCAATTTTATATCCGGAATTTACCCAACCCCCACTTGTAGCTCGGTGCCCATCACCGCAAAAGTATTTACTTTGCCACCGCAAACCTTGAGGGTCAATGTAGGAAAACGATGTTAACCTCGCCCGAGGATCCATCTGGGTGTTTAATTCACCATACATTGATTATAAACCCAAGATGCGCCTATATAATTAAATCGCAACACGCTGGGGTTTTCACGTGTTTACCTCGATCCAAGAGGTCGATGAAACGAGATGAACGGATCGAATGGTCGAGACTCGTGCTTTGACCTTCCGGATCGTATCCCGCTGCCCAATCTCCAACGCCGAGTGAGGACGATCTATGGAGAATACTACGTAAAATCACCCTCTTGTTCACTATAATTTTCAAAATTTTCTAAGGAGAACCCTAGTATTTTCTAAAATAATGCTCTGTCAATATGAAGATTAACCTAGACTTTATCTCTTACCTTATATTTATAATGCATTACCATAATCCCATAAAGAAAGGATCCATGCATATCCCATAAATATAATTATATCCTTATAGGATAAAGAGAATAAAATCATTACCATAGAGAGCTTGGAAGAGGGCGCCGATTTTCATTGTAGTAACGGGCCTGGATGGGCCAGCCCAGGGATCAAATGCAAGGAATAAAGATGGGCCTCAAATAAATTAATTATCTTATGTTCAGCCCAGAACATAAATTAATTTATAAACATTTATTCATGCCACTAGAGAATAAATGCCGACTTACCCTTTATTACCGGGTTGAGTCGGGCTTGCACTTAGACATTACGAATCCTCAGATTTAAGATATCGAACGTCCATTAATCATTTCTAGCAATCGATCGCTTAAAACGACACAACTTCATTTCCTAAGTAGTACCACTCAACCTTATTATTGTACTCGAGTTAACTCAACCCGCAGGTTTAGTACAATAAACCTTTTGAGCTCCTTAAGGGACGCCATCATCCTAAACGGATACGTGACTGACATGATAACTAGCGTGACATACAAGATCGCCACCACCCAAGACGCGGAGAATTGGTTAGAACATATAACCCTCACCCATAACAAGTCAAAGTGATGGACAACAACTCATACTCACCTAATACCTTATCGAGGTTTAGATCATCGTGAAGTCACCGAGATCTTGGTTCTTCACGACGGTCGAAGAAGAACACATCTCATCGTGATCCTTCAATACGCCGTAGACGCATCAAAGATAGACAAGCAACTAAGTCAAGTCACTTCTTATCTATATCGCAGCCTCAAACCGACAACTCGCCCTTAAGTTGTCTCACCAGAAACTTTTATATCTCATTAAGCTTGACCAATCATACGCACTTCGTGATCTTCTACACACCGTATGATCTAACTTATATATGAGATAAGGGACATGATATATGCAATCAAGTATTCAAATCGATAGAGATTGTAATAGTGGTAACAGGAAACATTGTATACAAGCTCAACCAAACCGCTTTCAAGATACAACCAACAATCTCCCACTTATACTAAAGCAAACTTTAGTATACAATGTGTCTTTCTACTAGCTATTACAAACAACCATCACTTTGCTTCTCCCACTTATACAAAAGTTTTTTCTAAGTGGGTGCCATCAAGCGCAATCCAAGTCCTCTAACGTGTCCATCGTAGACTTTTTTGCGGCGTGCTCTTCGTGAATGGATCCGCTAGATTTTCCGTCGATCAATCTTTTCAATCAGACGCCACCGCTCTAACGATTTCTCGATGACATGGTACTTTCTCTATGTGTTTGGTCGCCTTTAGGGTCCGTGGTTCCTTCGAGTTTCACATCGCACCGAGTTATCACAAGAACTATGATACTTGGGCAAACCAGTACCACATCTAGATCCATGAGGTAGTTCTCAACCATACAGCCTCCTTAGAAGCCTCCGCCGCTACATATTCGCTTCCATGGTAGAGTCCGCAATGCATCGCCGCTTGCACTCCGCCAGATACGGCTCCACCTCCCAAGGTAAACACATAGCCCGAGGTCGACTTTTTCTCATCACGGTCGCCTTGGAACCGAAGTCTCAGATAACCCAAAGGCATTAGACTATCTCGCATGGTAAACTAGTTTATAATCTCAAGTCCTTTTCGTGTACTGAGTATATGCTTTATCGCAACCCAATGAGCTTGTCTGTGGTTAGATCGATATCTAGCTACTATGCCACCGCACAGCGTATATCGGGCCTCGCATAGCATTGCGCACATGAGACTTCCTACGGCGGAAGCGTAAGGAACTTGTCTCATTCCTCTATCTCCTTTGCAATCATAGGTGACGCGCTTTAGATAAAGGAACGCCATGTCCGAAAGGTAGCAATCCTTTTTCGCGGTCTCGCATACTAAAACGAGTAATCACAAGATCAATGTAAGACGCCCGAGATAAGCTCAATATTTTCTTCGCGATCTCTGTAAACCTTGATCCCAAGAATGTACGCGATCTCCTAAGTCTTTCATTTGAAACCGATCGGATAGCCAACTCTTTACGCCTCGATAATGCCTTCACGTTGTTGCCAACTAGAAGGATGTCATCTACATAAAGTGCAAGAAATACCACATCACCGCTGACATCTAACCGATACACACAACTCTCGCTAGGCAACTGGTAAATCCATAGACTTTACTACCTCGCCAAAGCGTAAGTTCCATGATCGGAGGTTCGCTAAGTCCATAAATGGACTTCTTAAGCTTCCATACTAGATGCTCTTCACCCTTTACCACATAACCTTCGTGTTGTCGATATAGATGTCTCTACCTTCCTCAAGGTAACCGCTTAGAAAAGCGGTTTTAACATCCATTTGCCAAACCTCTAGTTCAAGTGGTCTGCATGGCCGTAAGAATTTCGATGGACTTGAGCATTGCTACAGCTTAAAAGGTCTCATCGAAATCGATGCCCTCAACTGAGTGTACCTTTCGCCACAAGCTCGGCTTTAAAAGTCGAAACCTCTCCATCGGAATCTCTTCCTCTCAGTATATCCACTTACTACCTATGGCTTCCTCGCCATCCGGTAGAGGTGTCTTTCATATACATCCATAGCCGCTATGGACTCCATTTCTAAGTCCATACGTGTGCCATGATCTTGCATCAATATTCAGACGCCTCCTCAGATGTCCACGGGTCGATTATTGCATGTTCGTCTCGCCGACTAAACCAAGATTCACCCACTAACATAAATCGCCGGGCTGACGAACAACCCTCCCACTACGACGAGGTTCTACAGCACAATGGCAACGGTGGAAGCAGATACTTGTGGTTCTCTAACTTGCACAACTTCTGTGTAGGTACCACTCAGACGGTCGGTATCTCCAATGAACCTCCACCCACTTCAATTTCTTGAAGTATCCGTGTCGATCCTCCCACTAGACTCGACATCTCGCACCTTTCGCCTAATCGGTGGTGGAATACGATCATCTTCAATTTTCAAGAATGATTTCAACTTTGACTTATGATTTTCATATAATCCTCTTCTAAGAATCGGGCATTAGTGCTAATAATGACCTTCCGATCCTGGGACTATAGAATAAACCACCTTCGCCCTCTAGATAGCCAATAAACAGCTTTGCGCCGGATCTAGCCTCCAACTTGTCGCCTTTCTTGTTCAAAGACGCAGCCGGATCGCCCATATCTTTATGTGGTTTAAACCGGCTTGCGCCAAACCACAACTCGAAGCGGGTCTTTTCGATCGACTGACGGTACTAGATTTAGCAAGTATGCCGCCGCCTCTAAGGCATATCCCGTAATCTAAATAGGCAATGTAGCATAACTCATCATAGATCTAACCATTTCCAAAAGAGTCCTATTTCTTCGCCCGACACACCATTTTTTGGTAGGTGTCTTGTGAAGTGCTACCGGGATGTAATCCCACACTTCACTAGATAGTCCATAAACTCGTTATCGAGGTATTCGCCACCGCGATCGTAATCGCAGCGATTGATACTTTTACCCAGCTTCGCCTCCACTTCCGCCTTAAACTCTTTCAATTCTCAAAGCATTCGCACTTGCGCGTGAAGGTAAATGTATCCGCACTCGAGTAATCGCCAATGAAAGTGACAAAATACTGCATTCTCCACGAGCTTTGTGGACATCGGTCCACATAGGTCGAATGAACTAACTCCAACATTTCGCTCTATAACCCTTCGCTTTGAAGCGGTCCGGTCGACATCTTCCTTCTATACAGATTCGCAGATCGGGAACGGAGTAACCGTGAGATTCCCCAACGCCCATTCTTAGCCGCCTTGATCCTATTTAGATTGATGTGACCTAATCTAAGACGCCAGAGAAAAGTAGAGTCATCTTATGAAGAAAACTTTCTTTTAGGGTTTGATGAAGATGCAACATAGTTATAGGTATTATGTTTTGCGTAAATAGTATAAAGCTTAATTATATAAGGTGCCAACACGTATAACTTCGCCATTTCTTATGATAGAAACACCACTATCAAAAATAATGTAATATCCATGAGTAAATAATTTCAAACAGAACAAGGTTCCACCAAAATCCGCACATATAAAACGCCTTTCAAAACTAAAACTGTTGTCCCAAAACATAAAGAAACATCTCCAACCGCAACAGCCTCGACTGGCCTGCCTATGGAGATCGTTATCTCGCCATCAAACAGCCCCTTGTCCGCAGGAACCCCTCGCAAGGTGTAACAAACATGATCGGGCTATACCAGATCTACTACCCAAGAATGGGTAGAACAAGTCGCTAAACATGTTTCCGCCACTAAAGCAAATAGCTGCACTGAGCCTCGAGCATAGGGCACTGGCCTTCCAATGCCCGCCCACCGCACTCAAGCACTGCCTTCTCCTTCGCTTCTTCTGCCTCCGTGGCAACCATGTTCTGCTCCCATTACTCCCACTATTTCCTCGCCTCTACCACCTTTGGTACCCCTTTTCTATTTCCATTTTATGATGAAAATTTTGGGCCCTTAGATGTGCTAGCAAGAGCACGTGCTCTTTTCCCATAACTCCTTCCGCAAAGAACGAGATCATTAAGCAACCGACTAATGTAAACTCGGTCTTGCTCATGATCGCATTCACGCGAAAGTTCTCAAAAGACTGGCAAAGTATTGAGGATGATATCGACCTTCACACCGTCAATACCTCCTCCCAACCGATCAAGACTATCCATGAGACGAGTCATGGGAGACATGTTCATGGACCGAACTTCCTTCTTCCATCTTACACGCCAAGATTTCTCTCATTGTGTGGAAGCGATCGTCCGATCCGATCGCCCAAACTTACCTCGAGACTTGACCAAATATCGTCCGCTCACCATCGATCGATGTCAGCACCGCAAGCTTTCGACATCGTAGTCATCATATAGCATTTAGCCATATTGTTCGACTTATTCCAAAGTCTCGCTGACTCGCCGCTCATTAGTCGACGCGTCAAGAAGGGCATCGGTTTAGGAGTAGTGAGGACAAACATGTGTTCTTCAAATATAAGAACATATTCCATGTTTCGCTTCCACTGATGAAATTGGATCGATAACGGATTTTGCGCGAGCATATTGATAATCGGCTTAAGAGACATATCCAAACGATAATGTAAAACACATAAGCATACGATCGCAAATAATTCGTGAATAAAAATATTGTAACCTTTTGATAAAACAATATTAATTGAAACCTCCAATCGCCCAAGGAATCCCACACGCAAGCCACGCTGTGGACATTTACATGAACCCCCCACTGCACTAAAATATACCTTTAGTCGCTTAATTTCAATCCATGTCAACTTATCCTTATGACAAATGAAATTAATGATCGACCTTACTAGACCACATCACTATCGCAAAGAAGGACTTCATGAAGTTGTACTTGAAGTGATGTCAAGCAATGACCACAATTTTAACAATAGAAGATGAATTCTTAGAATTGGTATACTCACCCTGACCATACCGCTTCCAATTCAAATTCTTTTGTTATCTCATTTTATATCTATCTCTAGAGAACTTATGAAAATCGCACATGCAAGCTTCCGCGCTGTGGATCGCCATACACGAAACTCCCACTTCTCAATAGATTTAAAATGTTTTATTTAGAAATCTCATCTAACAAACTTATGATAAACAATGCAAGCAAGCCACGCTGTGGATCGCCACTCACGCAAGGCCTCACTTTGTTTAGAGATCAAAAGTGGAGGTCTTGACATTTTAATTTGAAAATTAATTTGTCGGGTTGCTTGCTTAGTCTTTTATTCAAAAGGTTTGTCCATGCAGATCACGTAATCCTAGCATGCTTTTCTATAGAACTCAACATGTAAAACATGCTCGCAGTAATTCTAAAATATGCTTGATAAACGCGATAAACCTAGCATGCTTACTATGCGCATCCAATTACGTAAAACACATAAAGGTTTGTCAACGTAATATAAACATACATAGCATGCTACCGCATAATTTAAACATCCACTACATGCATATGAATGATAAAAATAAAATAAAACGCTCATCGCGCCCAATCGTGAAACCCGCACATTTAAATCTAATCTATTACATAGATTTACAAAGCATGCATTAAACTGAAAACGGCCTCGCGTGCACCCGCACGGACCGGATTCAACAATGGGCCTCGCGGCACGGGCACGGACCGAAAACTGAAAACGGGTCCGGGCCGGGTCGCCCAATTCGTGCCGGGCCGCGCTAGGGCAAGGCCCACCGCCCAGCCCCATCGCTCGCCGCCTACCGCGTGTCCTCGCAGTTACCTCGCGGTCGCTAAGGCGACCGCGACCCAACGAAAGCGACATGCGTGGTTACCGCCGAGCGCCAACGCCTCGCCGAGAGACGCCGCCGCCTAACGGCCGAAACCGCGATCGCGAAGTCCGCCGTGAAGCGCCGGGTTTCGCGCCAACGCGCCCTGCCGCCCCGCTAGCTCGCACGACGCCGCAGCCTCGCGGTAATCTCGCGATCATGAAGCTCGCCGCTAGGCGCCAGGATCTCGTGGCGAGAATGCGCGCCTGCCGCCGCAGCAGCCGCGATCGCTCTAGCGATCGCGAGACTCGCCGCATGAAACCACCAAGACGACAAATGAGACTGTTTTTCCCGCCGTTGCTTCTTCGTTCTTTCGCTTCGTTCTTCTTTACGTATAAGATTTACATAATAAAATCTAATCTAACCACGGATTTTCTCGTGGTGTAAAACAAAACCAACAAAACAATAAACGAGCCACGATGAACGATGATCCACAATTATTAAAACGCACGAATAATCAAACGTGAATTAATCCAACAGAGCCAAGATTCGATCCTGTGCTCGATACCAATTGTAGGAAAACGATGTTAACCCTCGCCCGATGATCCATCTGGGTGTTTAATTCACCATACATTGATTATAAACCCAGCATGCGCCTATATAATTAAATCGCAACACGCTGGGGTTTTCACGTGTTTACCTTCGATCAAGAGGTCGATGAAACGAGATGAACGGATCGAATGGTCGAGACTCGTGCTTTGACCTTCCGGATCGTATCCCGTTGCCCAATCTCCAACGCCGAGTGAGGACGATCTATGGAGAATACTACGAAAATCACCCCCTCAAGCTCACTATAATTTTCGAAATTTTCTCAAGGAGAACCTAGTATTTTCGAAAATAATGCTCTTAATCAATATGAAGATTAACCTAGACTTTATCTCTTACCTTATATTTATAATGCATTACCATAATCCCATAAAGAAAGGATCCATGCATATCCCATAAATATAATTATATCCTTATAGGATAAAGAGAATAAAATCATTACCATAGAGAGCTTGGAAGAGGGCCGATTTTCATTGTAGTAACGGTCTGGATGGCCAAATTTGTGGATCAAATGCAAGGAATAAAGATGGCCTCAAACAATTAATTATCTTATGTTCAAACCTGAACATAAATTAATTTATAAACATTTATTCATGCCACTAGAGAATAAATGTCGACTTACCCTTTATTACCGGGTTGAGTCGGGCTTGCACTTAGACATTACGAATCCTCAGATTTAAGATATCGAACGTCCATTAATCATTTCTAGCAATCTGACCGCTTAAAACGACATAACTTCATTTCCTTAAGTAGTACCACTCAACCTTATTATTGTACTTGAGTTAACTCAACTGCTGTGGTTTAGTACAATAAACATTTTGAGCTCCTTATGGGACGCCATCATCCCAAACGGATACGGTGACTGACACAGATAACTAGCGTGACATACAAGATCGCCACCACCCAAGATGCGAGAATCTTGGTTAGAACATATAACCTCACCCATAACAAGTCAAAGTGACGGACAACAACTCATACTCACCTAATACCTTATCGAGGTTTAGATCATCGAAGTCACCGAGATCTTGGTTCTTCACGACGGTCGAAAGAAGAACACATCTCACCGTGATCCTTCAATACGCCGAGACGCATCAAAGATAGACAAGCAACTAAGTCAAGTCACTTTATCTATATCGCAGCCTCAAACCGACAACTCGCCCTTGTTGTCTCAATTTGTGAAACTTTTATATCTCATTGCTTCGACCAATCATACGACTTTCGTGATCTTCTACACAATCGTATGATCTAACTTATATATGAGATAAGGGACACGATATATGCAATCAAGTATTCAAACCGATAGAGATTGTAATAGTGGTAACAGAAACATTGTATACAAGCTCAACCAAACCGCTTTCAAGATACAAATCCAACAATCTCCCACTTATACTAAAGCAAACTTTTAGTATACAATGTGTCTTTCTACTAGCTATTACAAACAACCATCACTTGCTTCTCCCACTTATACAAAAGTTTCCTTTCTAAGTGGGTGCCATCGCGCAATCCAAGTCCTCTAACGTGTCCATCGTAGACTTTTTGCGGCGGCAGCTCTTCGTGAATGGATCCGCTAGATTTTCCGTCAGATCAATCTTTTCAATCAAGACGCCACCTCGCCTAACGATTTCGTATGACATGGTACTTTCTCTATGTGTTTGGTCGCTTGTGGGTCCGTGGTTCCTTCGAGTTTGCACATCGCACCGAAAGTTATCACAAGAACTATGATACTTGGGCAAACCAGTACCACATCTAGATCCATGAGGTAGTTCTTGAACCATACACCTCCTTAGAAGCCTCCGCGGCTACATATTCTGCTTCCATGGTAGAGTCCGCAATGCATCGCCGCTTTGCACTCCGCCAGATACGGCTCCACCTCCCAAGGTAAACACATAGCCCGAGGTCGACTTTTTCTCATCACGGTCACTTGAAACCAGTCCAGATAACCCAAAGGCATTAGACTATCCGCATGGTAACTAGTTTATAATCTCAAGTCCTTTTCGTGTACTTGAGTATATGCTTTATCGCATCCAATGAGCTTGTCCGTGGTTAGATCGATATCTAGCTACTATGCCACCGTGATAGCGAGTATATCGGCCTCGTGCATAGATTGCGCATACGAGACTTCCCACGCAAGCGTAAGGAACTTGTCTCATTTCCTCTATCTCCTTTGTAATCATAGGTGACCGCGCTTTTAGATAAAGGAACGCCATGTCCGAAGGTAGCAACTTTCGGGCGGTCCAGCATACTAAAACGAGTAATCACAAGATCAATGTAAGACGCCCGAGATAAGCTCAATATTTTCTTCTGCGATCTCGGTAAACCTTGATCCCAAGAATGTACTGCATCTCCTAAGTCTTTCATTTGAAACCGATCGATAGCCAACTCTTTACGCTCGATAACACTTCACGTTGTTGCCAACTAGAAGGATGTCATCTACATAAAGTGCAAGAAATACCACATCACCGCTGACATCTAACCGATACACACAACTCTCGCTAGGCAACTGGTAAATCCATAGACTTTACTACCTCGTCAAAGCGTAAGTTCCATGATCGGAGGCTCGCTAAGTCCATAAATGGACTTCTTAAGCTTCCATACTAGATGCTCTTCACCCTTACCACATAACCTTCGTGTTGTGCGATATAGATGTCTCTACCTTCCTCAAGGTAACCGCTTAGAAAAGCGGTTTTAACATCCATTTGCCAAACCTCTGGGTTCAAGTGGGCTGCTATGGCCGTAAGAATTTCGATGGACTTGAGCATTGCACAGCGAAAAGGTCTCATCGAAATCGATGCCCTCAACTGAGTGTACCTTTCGCCACAAGCTCGGCTTTAAAAGTCGAAACCTCCATCGGAATCTCTTCCTCTCAGATATCCACTTACTACCTACGGCTTCCTCGCCATCCGGTAGAGGTGTCTTTTCATATACATCCATAGCCGTTATGGACTCCATTTCTAAGTCCATAGCGGTGTGCCATGATCTTGCATCAATATCTTGTATTGCCTCAGATGTCCATGGTCGATTATTGCATGTTCGTCTCGCCGACTAAACCAAGATTCACCCACGAACATAAATCGCCGGGTCGACGAACAACCCTCCCACTACGACGAGGTTCTACAGCACAATGGCAAGGTGGGTGCAGATACTTGTGGTTCTCTAACTTGCACAACTTGTGTGTAGGTACCACTCAGACGGTCAGTATCTCCAATGAACTCACCCACTTCAATTTCTTGAAGTATCCGTGTCGATCCTCCCACTAGACTCGACATCTCGCACCTTCGCCTAATCGGTGGTGGAATACGATCATCTTCTAATTCTTGAAGAATGATTTCAACTTTGACTTATGATTTTTCATATAATCCTCTTCTAAGAATCGGGCATTAGTGCTAATAATGACCTTCCGATCCTTAGACTATAGAATAAACCACCTTCGCCCTCTAGATAGCCAATAAACGACCTTGCAGGGATCTAGCCTCCAACTTGTCGACTTTCTTGTTCAAAGACGCAGGCCGGATCGCCCATATCTTTATGTGGCTTAAACCGGGCTTCGCGCCCAAACCACAACTCGAAAGGGTCTTTTCGACCGACTGACGGTACTAGATTTAGCAAGTATGCCGCCGCCTCAAGGCATATCCCCGTAACTAAATAGGCAATGTAGCATAACTCATCATAGATCTAACCATTTCAAAAGAGTCCTATTTCTTCGCCTCGACACACCATTTTCTTTGTGGTGTGCCGGTGAAGTGCGCCGGGACGTAATCCCACACTTCACTAGATAGTCCATAAACTCGTTATCGAGGTATTCGCCACCGCGATCGAACGCAGATGACTTGACACTTTTACCCAGCTTCGCTCCACTTCCGCCTTAAACTCTTTGAATTTCTCAAAGCATTCGGACTTCGGTGAAGAAGGTAAATGTATCCGCACTGAGTAATCACAATGAAAGTGACAAAATACTGCACCCTCCACGAGCTTGTGGACATCGTCCACATAGGTCGAATGAACTAACTCCAACATTTCTTTCGCTCTATAACCCTTCGCTGAAGGGTCCGGTCGACATCTTCCTTCTATACAGATTCGCAGACCGGAACCGAGTAACCGTGAGATTCCCCAACGCCCATTCTTAGCCGCCTGGATCCTATTTAGATTGATGTGACCTAATCTAAGATGCCGAGAAAAGTAGAGTCATCTTCATGAAGAAAACTTTCTCTTTTAGGGTTTGATGAAGATGCAACATAGTTATAGGTATTATGTTTTGCGTAAATAGTATAAAGCTTAATTATATAAGGTGCCAACACGTATAACTTCGTCATTTCTTATGATAGAAACACCACTATCAAAAATAACAGAATATCCATGAGTAAATAATTTCAAATGAAACAAGGTTCCTACCGAAAATCCGCACATATAAAACGCTTTCAAAACTAAAACTGTTGTCCCAAAACATAAAGAAACATCTCCAACTCGCAACGGCTTCGACTTTCGCGGCGTTGCCCATGGAGATCGTTATCTCGCCATCAAACACTCCCTTGTCCGTAGGAACCCCTGCAAGGTGTAACAAACATGATCATATACCAGATCTACTACCCAAGAATGGGTAGAACAAGTCGCTAAACATGTTTCCGCCACTAAAGCAAATAGCGCACTTGAGCCTCGAGCATAGGGCACTGGCCTTCCAATGCCCGGGCCCACCGCACTTCAAGCACTTGCCGCTCTCCTTCGCTTCTTCAAGCCTCCTGGCAACCATGTTCTCGCTCCCATTACTCCACTATTTCCTCGCCTCTACCACCTTTGGTACCCCTTTTCTATTTCCATTTTGCATGAAAATTTTGGGCCCTTAGATGTGCTAGCAAGAGCATGTGCTCCTTTTCCCATAACTCCTTCCGCAAAGAACGAGATCATTAAGCAACCGACTAAGTGTAAACTCGGTCTTGCTCATGATCGCATTCACGCGAAAGTTCTCAAAAGACTTGGGCAGCAGTATTGAGGATGATATCGACCTTGGTCACCGTCAATACCTCCTCCCAACCGATCAAGACTATCCATGAGACGAGTCGTGCGGGAGACATGTTCATGGACCGAACTTCCTTCTTCCATCTTACACGCCAAGATTTCTCTCATTGTGTGGAAGTCGATCGTCCGATCCGATCGCCCAAACTTACCTCGAGACTTGACCAAATATCGATCGCGTCTCACCATCGATCGATGTTGCACTGCAAGCCTTTGGACATCGTAGTCATCATATAAGATTTAGCCATATTGTTCGACTTATTCCAAAGTCTCGCTTGACTCGCCGCTCATTAGTCGACGCGTCGATAAGTGGCATCGGGTTTAGGAGTAGTGAGGACAAACATGTGTTCTTCAAATGATAAGAACATATTCCATGTTTCGCTTCCACTCGATGAAATTTGGATCGGATAACGGATTTTGTGCGAGCATATTGATAATCGGCTTAAGAGACATATCCAAACGATAATGTAAAACACATAAGCATACGATCGCAAATAATTCGTAATAAAAATATTGTAACCTTTGATAAAACAATATTAATTGAAACCTCCAATCGCCCAAGGAATCCCACGCAAGCCAGCGTGTGGACATTTACACATGAACCCCGACTGGACTAAAATATACCTTTAGTCGCTTAATTTCAATCCATGTCAACTTATCCTTATGACAAATGAAATTAATGATTGGACCTTACTAGACCACATCACTATCGCAAAGAAGGACTTCATGGAAGTTGTACTTGAGGTGATGTCTAGCAATGACCACAATTTTAACAAAAGAAGATGAATTCTTAGAATTGGTATACTCACTCGGACCATACCGCTTCCAATTCAAATTCTTTTGTTATCTCATTTTATATCTATCTCTAGAGAACTTATGAAAATCGCACATGCAAGCCACACGCGCGTGGGCGTTTACATGAAACTCCCACTTCTCAATAGATTTAAAATGTTTTATTTAGAAATCTCATCTAACAAACTTATGATAAACAATGCAAGCAAGCCGCGCGTGTGGACGTTTACTCACGGTCGCCTCACTTTGTTTAGAGATCAAAAGTGGAGGTCTTGACATTTTAATTTGAAAAATTAATTTGTCGGGTTGCTTGCTTAGTCTTTTATTCAAAAGGTTTGTCCATGCAGATCACGTAATCCTAGCATGCTTTTCTATAGAACTCAACATGTAAAACATGCTCAGTAATTCTAAAATATGCTTGATAAACGCGATAAACCTAGCATGCTTACTATGCGCATCCAATTACGTAAAACACATAAAGGTTTGTCAACGTAATATAAACATACATAGCATGCTACTCGCATAATTTAAACATCCACGACATGCATATGAATGATAAAATAAAATAAAACGCTCATCGCGCCCAATCGTGAAACTCGCGCATTTAAATCTAATCTATTACATAGATTTACAAAATGCACAATTAAACTTAAAACGGGCCTCGCGTGCACGGCACGGACGGATTCAACAATGGGCCTCGCGTGCGGGCACGGACCGAAAACTGAAAAAGCGGGTCCGGGCGGGTCGTGTCATTCGTGCGGGCGCGCTAGGCAAGGCCAACCACCGCCTACCCCATCGTCGCCGCCAACTCGCGTGTCCTCGTGGGCTACCTCGCGGTCGCTAAGGCGATCGCGACCCAACGAAAGAGACATGCGTGGTTACCGCCGAGCGCCGAACGCCCGCCGAGACGCCGTCGTCGCTAACGGCTGAAACTTCGCGATCGCGAGTCTCGCCGTGGCGTCGGGTTTCCGCCGAACGCGTCCGCCGCCCGCTAGTTCGCACGGCCGCGCAGCCTCGCGGGTAATCCTCGCGACCGCGAGCTCGCTTCGCTAGCGCCAGGGATCTCGTCGCAGAATCGCGCGCCCGTCGCCGCAGCAGCCTCGCGATCGCTCTAGCGATCGCGAGACTCGCCATGAAACCACCAAGACGACAAATGAGACCGTTTTTCCCGTCGTTTCGTTCTTCGTTCTTTCGTCTTCGTTCTTCTTTACGATAAGATTTACATAATAAATCTAATCTAACCACGGATTTTCTCGTGGTGTAAAACAAAACCAACAAAACAATAAACGAGCCACGATGAACGACAGATCCACAATTATTAAAACGCACGTAATAATCAAACGTGAATTAATCCAACAGAGCCAAGATTCTGATCCCAGGCTCTGATACCAATTGTAGGGAAAACGTATGTTAACCCTCGCCCCGATGATCCATCTTGGGTGTTTAATTCACCATACATTGATTATAAACCTAGCATGCGTCTATATAATTAAATCGCAACACGTTGGGGTTTTCACGTGTTTACCTTTGGATCTGAAGAGGTCGATGAAACGAGATGAACGGATCGAATGGTTGAGACTCGTGCTTTGACCTTCTGGACTGTATCCCGGTTGCCCAATCTCCAACGTCGAGTGAGGACGATCTATGGAGAATACTACAGAAAATCACCCTCAAGCTCACTATAATTTTCGAAAATTTTCTCTAAGGAGAACCCTAGTATTTTCGAAAATAATGCTCTTGTCAATATGAAGATTAACCTAGACTTTATCTCTTACCTTATATTTATAATGCATTACCATAATCCCATAAAGAAAGGATCCATGCATATCCCATAAATATAATTATATCCTTATAGGATAAAGAGAATAAAATCATTACCATAGAGAGCTTGGAAGAGGGCGCCGATTTTCATTGTAGTAACGGGCCTGGATGGGCCAGCCCAGGGATCAAATGCAAGGAATAAAGATGGGCCTCAAATAAATTAATTATCTTATGTTCAGCCCAGAACATAAATTAATTTATAAACATTTATTCATGCCACTAGAGAATAAATGCTGACTTACCCCTTTATTACCGAAGTTGAGTCGGGCTTGCACTTAGACATTACGAATCCCCGTATTTAAGATATCGAACGTCCATTAATCATTTCTAGCAATCTGACTGCTTAAAACGATTAATAACTTCATTTCCTTAAGTAGTACCACTCAACCTTATTATTGTACTTGAGTTAACTCAACCTGCGCAGGTTTAGTACAATAAACATTTTGAGCTCTTAAGGGACGCCATCATCCTAAACGGATACGGTGACTCGACATGATAACTAGCGTGACATACAAGATCGCCACCACCCAAGACGCGGAGAATCTGGGTTAGAACATATAACCCTCACCCATAACAAGTCAAAGTGATGGACAACAACTCATACTCACCTAATACCTTATCGAGGTTTAGATCATCGTAAGTCACCGAGATCTTCGTTCTTCACGACGGTCGAAGAAGAACACATCTCATCGTGATCCTTCAATACGCCGAGACGTATCAAAGATAGACAAGCAACTAAGTCAAGTCACTTCTTATCTATATCGCAGCCTCAAACCGACAACTCGCCCTTAAGTTGTCTCATTTGTGAAACTTTTTATATCTCATTAAGCTTGACCAATCATACGGACTTCGTGATCTTCTACACATCGTATGATCTAACTTATATACGAGATAAGGGACACGATATATGCAATCAAGTATTCAAATCGATAGAGATTGTAATAGTGGTAACGAAACATTGTATACAAGCTCAACCAAACCGCTTTCAAGATACAAACCAACAATCTCCCACTTATACTAAAGCAAACTTTTAGTATACAATGTGTCTTTCTACTAGCTATTACAAACAACCATCACTTTGCTTCTCCCACTTATACAAAAGTTTCCTTTCTAAGTGGGTGCCATCGTTTAATCCAAGTCCTCTAACGTGTCCATCGTAGACTTTTTGCGGCAGCTCTTCGTGAATGGATCCGCTAGATTTTCCGTCGATCAATCTTTTCAATCAACACGTCACCTCGCCTAACGATTTCTCGTATGACATGGTACTTTCTCTATGTGTTTGGTCGCTTGTGGGTCCGTGGTTCCTTCGAGTTTGCCATCGCACCGAGTTATCACAAGAAACTATGATACTCTTGGGCAAACCAGTACCACATCTAGATCCACGAGGTAGTTCTTCAACCATACAGCCTCCTTAGAAGCCTCCGGCGGCTACATATTCGGCTTCCATGGTAGAGTCCGCAATGCATCGCCGCTTTGCACTCCGCCAGATACGGCCCACCTCCCAAGGTAAACACATAGCCCGAGGTCGACTTTTTCTCATCACGGTCGGCTTGGAAACCGAGTCTCAGATAACCCAAAGGCATTAGACTATCTCGCATGGTAAACTAGTTTATAATCTCAAGTCCTTTCGTGTACTTGAGTATATGCTTTATCGCATCCAATGAGCTTGTCCAGGTTAGATCGATATCTAGCTACTATGCTCACCGACAGCGTATATCGGCCTCGTGCATAGCATTGCGTACATGAGACTTCCTACGGCAAGCGTAAGGAACTTGTCTCATTTCTCTATCTCCTTTGCAATCATAGGTGATCGCGCTTTTAGATAAAGGAACGTCATGTCCGAAAGGTAGCAATCCTTTCTTGGCGGTGCGTGATACTAAACGAGTAATCACAAGATCAATGTAAGACGCCCGAGATAAGCTCAACATTTTCTTCTTGCGATCTCAGAAACCTTGATCCCAAGAATGTACGCCGCATCTCCTAAGTCTTTCATTTGAAACCGATCGGATAGCCAACTCTTTACGCCCGATATGACTTCACGTTGTTGCCAACTAGAAGGATGTCATCTACATAAAGTGCAAGAAATACCACATCACCGTTGACATCTAACCGATACACACAACTCTCGCTAGGCAACTGGGTAAATCCATGGGACTTTACTACCTCGCCAAAGCGTAAGTTCCATGATCGGGAGGTTCGCTTAAGTCCATAAATGGACTTTAAGCTTCCATACTAGATGCTCTTCACCTTTACCACATAACCTTCGTGTTGTTGCATATAGATGTCTCTACCTTCCTCAAGGTAACCGCTTAGAAAAGCGGTTTTAACATCCATTTGCCAAACCTCTAGGTTCAGTGGGCTGCTATGGCCGAAGAATTCGATGGACTTGAGCATTGCTACAGCGAAAAGGTCTCATCGAAATCGATGCCTCAACTGAGTGTACCCTTTCGCCACAAGCTCGGCTTTAAAAGTCGAAACCTCCATCGAATCTCTTCCTCTCAGATATCCACTTACTACCTATGGCTTCCTTGCCATCCGGTAGAGGTGTCTTTCATATACATCCATAGCCGTTATGGACTCCATTTCTAAGTCCATAGCGGTGTGCCATGATCTTGCATCAATATCTTGACGCCTCCTCAGTATGTCCACGGGTCGATTATTGCATGTTCGTCTGCCGACTAAACCAAGATTCACCCACGAACATAAATCGCTCGGGTTGACGAACAACCCTCCCACTCACGACGAGGTTCTACAGCACAATGGCAACGGTGGGTGCAGACACTTGTGGTTCTCTAACTTGCACAACTTGCTGTGTAGGTACCACTTGACGGTCGGTATCTCCAATGAACTCGACCCACTTCAATTTCTTGAAGTATCCGTGTCGATCCTCCCACTAGACTCGACATCTCGCACCTTCGCCTAATCGGTGGTGGAATACGATCATCTTCTAATTCTTGAAGAATGATTTCAACTTTGGACTTATGATTTTCATATAATCCTCTTCTAAGAATCGGGCATTAGTGCTAATAATGACCTTCTCGATCCTTAGACTATAGAATAAACCACCTTCGCCCTCTAGGATAGCCAATAAACGCCTTTGCGTCGGATCTAGCCTCCAACTTGTCGACTTTCTTGTTCAAAGACGCAGTCGGATCGCCCCATATCTTTATGTGGCTTAAACCGGGCTTCGCCCAAACCACAACTCGAAAGGGTCTTTTCGATCGACTTGACGGTACTAGATTTAGCAAGTATGCCGCCGCCTCTAAGGCATATCCCGTAACGAAATAGGCAATGTAGCATAACTCATCATAGATCTAACCATTTCCAAAAGAGTCCTATTTCTTCGCCCGACACACCATTTTTGTGGTGTGTCGGTGAAGTGCTTGTTGGGATGTAATCCCACACTTCACTAGATAGTCCATAAACTCGTTATCGAGGTATTCGCCACCGCGATCGAACGCAGCGACTTGATACTTTACCTAGCTTCGCTCCACTTCCGCCTTAAACTCTTTGAATTTCTCAAAGCATTCGGACTTGCGGTGAAGGTAAATGTATCCGCACTGAGTAATCGCCAATGAAAGTGACAAAATACTGCATTCTCCACGAGCTTGTGTGGACATCGGTCCACATAGGTCGAATGAACTAACTCCAACATTTCTTTCGCTCTATAACCCTTCGCTTTGAAGGGTCCGTCGACATCTTCCTTCTATACAGATTCGCAGACCGGGAACCGAGTAACCGTGAGATTCCCCAACGCCCATTCTTAGCCGCCTTTGGATCCTATTTAGATTGATGTGACCTAATCTAAGATGCCAGAGAAAAGTAGAGTCATCTTGCAAGAAAACTTTCTCTTTTAGGGTTTGATGAAGATGCAACATAGTTATAGGTATTATGTTTTGCGTAAATAGTATAAAGCTTAATTATATAAGGTGCCAACACGTATAACTTCGTCATTTCTTATGATAGAAACACCACTATCAAAAATAATGTAATATCCATGAGTAAATAATTTCAAACAGAAACAAGGTTCTACCGAAAATCCGCACATATAAAACGCCTTTCAAAACTAAACTGTTGTCCCAAAACATAAAGAAACATCTCCAACCGCAACAGCTTCGACTTTCGCGTTGCCTATGGAGATCGTTATCTCGCCATCAAACACTCCCTTGTCCGTAGGAACCCCGCAGGTGTAACAAACATGATCATTATACCAGATCTACTACCCAAGAATGGGTAGAACAAGTCGCTAAACATGTTTCCGCCACTAAAGCAAATAAGCGTACTTGAGCCTCGAGCATAGGGCACTTGGCCTCCAATGCCCGGGCCTACCGCACTTGAAGCACTTGCCTTCTCCTTTCGCTTCTTCAAGCCTCCTGGCAACCATGTTCTTGCTCCCATTACTCCCACTATTTCCTCGCCTCACCACCTTTGGTACCCTTTTCTATTTCCATTTTGCGATGAAAATTTTGGGCCCTTAGATGTGCTAGCAAGAGCATGTGCTCCTTTTCCCATAACTCCTTCCGCAAAGAACGAGATCATTAACAACCGACTAAGTGTAAACTCGGTCTTGCTCATGATCGCATTCACGCCGAAAGTTCTCAAAAGACTTGGGCGTGTATTGAGGATGATATCGACCTTGGTCACAATACCTCCTCCCAACCGATCAAGACTATCCATGAGACGAGTCATGGGAGACATGTTCATGGACCGAACTTCCTTCTTCCATCTTACACGCCAAGATTTCTCTCATTGTGTGGAAGCGGATCGTCCGATCCGATCGCCCAAACTTACTCTCGAGACTTGACCAAATATCGCCGCGTCACCATCGATCGATGTTTGCACCGCAAGCCTTTGGACATCGAGTCATCATATAGCATTTAGCCATATTGTTCGACTTATTCCAAAGTCTCGCTTGACTCGCCGCTTCATTAGTCGATGCGTCAAGAAGGGCATCGGGTTTAGAGTAGTGAGGACAAACATGTGTTCTTCAATGATAAGAACATATTCCATGTTTCGCTTCCACTGATGAAATTTGGATCGGATAACGGATTTTGTGCGAGCATATTGATAATCGGCGAAGAGACATATCTCGAAACGATAATGTAAAACACATAAGCATACGATCGCAAATAATTGTGAATAAAAATATTGTAACCTTTGATAAAACAATATTAATTGAAACCTCCAATCGCCCAAGGAATCCCACATGCAAGCCACGTGTGGACATTTACACATGAACCCCGACTGCACTAAAATATACCTTTAGTCGCTTAATTTCAATCCATGTCAACTTATCCTTATGACAAATGAAATTAATGATTGGACCTTACTGACCACATCACTATCGCAGAAGCGGACTTGGGAAGTTGTACTGAGGTGATGTCTAAGCAATGACCACAATTTTAACAACAGAAGATGAATTCTTAGAATTGGTATACTCACCGGACCATACCGCTTCCAATTCAAATTCTTTTGTTATCTCATTTTATATCTATCTCTAGAGAACTTATGAAAATCGCACATGTAAGCCACGCGTGTGGATCGTTTACATACGAAACTCCCACTTCTCAATAGATTTAAAATGTTTTATTTAGAAATCTCATCTAACAAACTTATGATAAACAATGCAAGCAAGCCACGCGTGTGACGTTTACTCACAGCAAGGCCTCACTTTGTTTAGAGATCAAAAGTGGAGGTCTTGACATTTTAATTTGAAAATTAATTTGTCGGGTTGCTTGCTTAGTCTTTTTATTCAAAAGGTTTGTCCATGCGATCACGTAATCCTAGAATGCTTTTCTATAGAACTCAACATGTAAAACATGCTCGCAGTAATTCTAAAATATGCTTGATAAACGCGATAAACCTAGCATGCTTACTATGCGCATCCAATTACGTAAAACACATAAAGGTTTGTCAACGTAATATAAACATACATAGCATGCTATCGCATAATTTAAACATCCACGACATGCATATGAATGATAAAAATAAAATAAAACGCTCATCGCGCTCAATCGTGAAACCCGCACATTTAAATCTAATCTATTACATAGATTTACAAAGCATGCAATTAAACTTCAAAACGGGCCTCGCGTGCACCCGCACGGACCGGATTCAACAATGGGCCTCGCGCACGGGCACGGACCGGAAAACTGAAAACGGTCCGGGCCGGGTCGGGTCTGTCTGCCGGCGCGCTAGGGCAAGGCCCACCGCCGCACCACCATCGTCCGCCGCCAACCGCGTGTCCTCGTGGGCTACCTCGCGGTCGCTAAGGCGACCGCGACCCAACGAGCGTACATGCGGTTACCGCCGAGCGCCGAACGCCCGCCGAGACGCCGTCGCCTAACGGCTGAAACTCGCGACCGCGAGTCCGCCGTGAAGCGCCGGGTTTTCGCGACAACGCGCCCTTCGCCCGCTAGCTCGCACGGCCGCAGCTCGCGGGTAATCTCGCGATCATGAAGCTCGCCGCTAGGCGCCGTGGATCTCGTGGCGAGAATGCGCGCCCGTCGCCGCAGCCCTCGCGATCGCTTCTAGCGATCGCGAGACTCGCCATGAAACCACCAAGATGACGGTGAGAGACTGTTTTTCCGTCGTTTGCTTCTTCGTTTTTCGTCTTCGTTCTTCTTTTACGTATAAGATTTACATAATAAAATCTAATCTAACCACGGATTTTCTCGTGGTGTAAAACAAAACCAACAAAACAATAAACGAGCCACGATGAACGATGATCCACAATTATTAAACGCACGTAATAATCAAACGTGATTAATCCAACAGAGCCAAGATTCGATCCCGTGCTCGATACCAATGTAGGAAAACGATGTTAACCTCGCCCGATGATCCATCTTGGGTGTTTAATTCACCATACATTGATTATAAACCCAAGATGCGTCTATATAATTAAATCGCAACACGCTGGGGTTTTCACGTGTTTACCTTTCGATCCGAAGAGGTCGATGAAACGAGATGAACGGATCGAATGGTCGAGACTCGTGCTTTGACCTTCCGATCAGATCCCGGTTGCCCAATCTCCAACGTCGAGTGAGGACGATCTATGGAGAATACTACGAAAATCACCCTCGTTTCACTATAATTTTCAAAATTTTCTAAGGAGAACCCTAGTATTTTCGAAAATAATGCTCTTGTCAATATGAAGATTAACCTAGACTTTATCTCTTACCTTATATTTATAATGCATTACCATAATCCCATAAAGAAAGGATCCATGCATATCCCATAAATATAATTATATCCTTATAGGATAAAGAGAATAAAATCATTACCATAGAGAGCTTGGAAGAGGCCGATTTTCATTGTAGTATGTGAACTGGACGGGCCAAAGCCAGGATCAAATGCAAGGAATAAAGATGGGCCTCAAATAAATTAATTATCTTATGTTCACCGAACATAAATTAATTTATAAACATTTATTCATGCCACTAGAGAATAAATGCCGACTTACCCTTTATTACCGAAGTTGAGTCGGCTTGCACTTAGACATTACGAATCCCGTATTTAAGATATCGAACGTCCATTAATCATTTCTAGCAACTGATCGCTTAAAACGATTAATAACTTCATTTCTTAAGTAGTACCACTCAACCTTATTATTGTACTTGAGTTAACTCAACCCGCAGGGTTTAGTACAATAAACCTTTGAGCTCCTTAAGGGACGCCATCATCCTAAACGGATACGGTGACTGACACAGATAACTAGCGTGACATACAAGATCGCCACCACCCAAGATGCGGAGAATCTTGGTTAGAACATATAACCTCACCCATAACAAGTCAAAGTGATGGAAAACAACTCATACTCACCTAATACCTTATCGAGGTTTAGATCATCGTAAGTCACCGAGATCTTGGTTCTTCACGACGGTCGAAAGAAGAACACATCTCATCGTGATCCTTCAATACGCCGAGACGCATCAAGATAGACAAGCAACTAAGTCAAGTCACTTATCTATATCGCAGCCTCAAACCGACAACTCGTCCTTAAGTTGTCTCATTGTGAAACTTTTATATCTCATTAAGCTCGACCAATCATACGCACTTCGTGATCTTCACACATCGTATGATCTAACTTATATATGAGATAAGGGACACGATATATGCAATCAAGTATTCAAATCCGATAGGAGATTCTCAACCAAACCGCTTTCAAGATATAATCCAACATGGGCCATCTTAAATGGTCACGAGGCGAAAAATAGTACACCCTCTTGTACACTGACATCGAAAATCGCATCAAGCCTTCAAAGAAGAACTCCTCACCAGGCCATAACAAGAAAGCCCTTCTCAACCATCTTGACCTAATAGAATTTGGGGTAAACTGATAGATGGAATTTGGAAATATTCCCGAACGTGCACCCGCCGCCTCGTGGCATCTACGACACCGTCAAAAACCCTCCGACGGAGCCAAAGCTCGGTCACGGTGCCCGGCAGCACCACTGTGCCTCCGGCGGCAGATGGCACTCCTTCCCACCCTCATTACATCGGCGGCGGTCGAGATGATTTAACATCCCCAGCTTTATACCCATCCCAAGCGTAGGGTATTTCCCAGACTCTCGCTAATACTCGAGATCTACCCCCAAGGTATGGCACATAAAATCCCTAATCTCAATAATTTCATCAAGAGGAGTGGAAGAAGAACCGAGAGGAAGAAGATGTAGAAGTCATACTTACTTTTTTAAAGAAGGGCTCACCGCTCAAGATCGGACAAAGATTTCGAACACTCGAAAATTTGGTCTGCTTTTTGCCTCGAGCCAAGAGGAGAAAGTGAACAGCCCTCAAGCGGGCTATTTATAAAGTGAATGGGCGCCTTAAACGGCCGTTTCAACTTCCACACGCGCTCACCCGTGATTGGACGTGGAGTCCACGCGCGCACGCGGTTCGAGTACCCAACTACCGCTGGCGCGTGATGACGACGCTAGCGTAAGATAGACCGCCACCGACCCGAATCATCACACGGACCCCGCGCCCTCCGAAGGCGGCGCCCAGTCATACCGCCTTCCCACAAATAACGAGGCATCCAGATCGGACCTCGGCGTTTATCAACGGACTTCGCCCCGCGAATGTCTCCATCCAGATCGAACCTCGACACCATCCAAAGACGGCTTCTCCATCTAGATCCACCTCTCGATCGGACCCCGATCCTCCGTAAGAGCGGTGTCGCCCGTGATCGGACCTCGGCGTAACCTACGCAGGGTCGTTATCCAACGACGACAACTCACTTCGGTCTTCGACAAGCGGTGCATGCCCGTAACAATGCACCACCCAACCCGCCTCGAACCGATCGCCAATAAACCCTCACGTCAAAAAAGACAACACCTTCGACAACAACTCAATGAGCAACACCTCACCCCAAGAAAGCGCTTTCTTCACTCCACCTCGGCACGATCATTACTCGACTATTCGTGGGCTATGATGGGACGTGGCCCAACCGATCGTGCCCACTAACAGCCCAAACGAGCCGGGCCTAACGCTGGTAGCGGCCCACGCGGTTAAGCCCAAGGCGAGCCCTAATCGCCCCCAAAACCCCAGCCCCCGTAACCAGGTCAGCGCCACCTCCACGTGGCGCACGAAGGCGGCGTCCCCGCCCGCCAATGGAGGACACGCCAGGAAGAGCCCCTACCGATGGAGGCACGCCAGGAAAAGTCCCGCCAATGGAGAGATTGGGCACGCCTTCAGCGCAGCTCGTATATGTATAAATAGAAGGAAAATTGACAGTAGAAGAGTTGGCAACTTATTGAATGCTAAGAGATTGTAACTACACTCAATGTACTCAAATCATAGTGAAAGTATTGAGGAATCACTCCTCCGTGGACGTAGATCTCATTAACGATCGAACCACGTAAAAGTCTTGGTGTTCTTTATTGCTTTACATAAATCTCGCATACTCACGTAACTAGATTTATCAATCACACGCATATAGGAAGATTAGACATAGATTTACACACATGAGATTATGCTTGATTGGAATATCTTGTACTATGTATAAGACATCAATATTATATTTGTTTATATGTATAAATTATGGTAGGAGGAGAAAATCATGATAGATTAGTCTATTAATAAATTAAGATATTGTATAGTTATATCATATATTACGCCGCATACCCTGGAGGTAGGATGTCAATGGGTAGGTTTTATTTTGACCATCCGAACCGCTCAAAACCCATTAAATTTAAAGCGGTTCGGTTCCAGACTCGCTTTAGACCCGGACCGCTTAGATCCATAGTTTGATGGTCCGTCCGGACCGTTCAGTTCCGAACCGTAACCAATACTTATTTATTGCTTCGGTCCGAATAAAACTCGCTCATCGACAAACCTAAGTTTAAATAGCTTGTCAATGAGCTAGTTTTATCCATATCGATTCAAAATCACTCATAACACATTAAATTATAAAGCAAAGATTTCGATTTTAGTTTCGTTCTCAGACGGCTCGTCCGCCTCGTTTCGCACTCCACTCGCATTCGGACCGCTTAAGACTCATAGTTGATGGTCAGGGTCCGATCCAAATTCAGTGTCTAATGGGTCGGTTCCAGAACCAGAACCAGAACCAGAACCATTACTTGTTTATTGGTTCTGGTCCGAGTAAAACTCACCTATTGACATCCCTACTCGGAGGTGATAAATAAAATCCCACAAATCTATTAAATAAACTCTTGCTTTATAAAGAACTAGATATTTATAAAAAATCATAAGTATATATTAGAAACTTGAATCATCTATTGCATTTTAGTGTGACATCTCATATTGTATTCGTGGATGATCGACACCGCAATTCTCCAACTATAAAATCAATTTTTTTGTTGCCACATCAGTTTCTAAAACCCACAAACTTCTTTTCATCTTTCTCTCCAATCATATACTTTACAAAACCAACTATATATAGATTCCGCTATAATATACAATGATTATATCTATATATAAAAGATAAATATACATACAAATATAAAATAATTAAAAATGAAAAAAGAAAGAAAAAGAAGCTAACTTCTTTCTGCCGAGCTGGCTTCTTGTTTTCAACTTTTATCAATTCTCCCCAATAATATAAAAGTTCGGGTTTTTACCTCAAAATTTGAAGACACCACAATATTTGGCAATTCTAAAACCTTAGAATTGTTACATATGATCCATTTATTTATGTATATAGTATATCACGCAAATATTCAATAGATGATCTCTTTTGATATAATACACCTAACTAGGATAGTTAGTTAGTTATAGTAGTTGATATTTATGATGCAGATTTATGGAATTAGTATGAGTAGCTTAGTATGAGTAGCTGAGTAATGAAGCTGAAGAGGGGGTAATGCGCGTGAGGGGCACGGCTGAGGGAGGCGATGGTTTGGATTGGGGCTTAAAAAAGGAAAATGGAATAATTGCAATAAGGGGAAAAGCTTTCCAGAAAAGTCCAGCCCAACAGTACGGAAGCAGGCCAAACGGTTCCCTCTTTTGTTAACTGTAGCTAGCACTGCCCTATATCAAAATGTACCTCGTTATTTAATAGTACAATATGTTTTCCCCACTCTCACTGTCACAGCGCGTCGTCGTCACCTGTATTACTTTTTCTTCTCTTTTCTGAATATGTTAGTTAATTGATCGAGTCGAATTAAGTGAAGATGAATAGAATAATGATTTGCTTGTTACTAAGTGGTGCTCCAGACGAATATTGAAAACTTAAGATTGATTCGCTAATCTAAAGGAATATAATCGAGCTTAAAATACATATAGAGTAACTATAGATTGAAAGTTGGATTAATTTGTTATAATATCGAACTTGATAAAAGATCATAACATAATTGATGAAATACAGTTTTAAATATGACATGTTGAAAGTCATATGTTTACTTTGTGTATGTATAAAATGCCATATAAATATTACTCTCTTCTTCGTCCCACCCAAGATGATCTATTCATTTTCGGATTGTCTCGTTCAAGTTGATATGTTTCATTTTTAAGAAATAATTATCTTTTCAAAAAGATGTAGATCATACTTACTTTTTATCACTTTAATCACTTTATACTCTTCTCCTAATTAATCGTATCAAAAAATGATGGAACGGAGTGAGTACTATATTTTAATTTGAGTGATGCTATTCGGTCATAATGTGACCGGCCATAATCAGCTTTATTTAACGAAAAAAATCGTTTATTTAATATTTGATCTATTAATAATTGATTTTACATTAAAACCATCTTATGGAATTACAATTTTGCCCCCTATCGAATGAAAAATTAAAATTAATAAATTTAATACTTTTCAAAATATGTGGGAAAATGGTATTTATGTAAAAATGATTAACACGTTAATTTAATATCATTATTCCGTTAATTAATTATATTGATAATTACTAAAATATCTCCGTGTGGCCAGTCATAATGTGGCCGCATAACTTTATTGTTTTAATTTTGACTTATTAGAAAAGTTTATTATAATTTAGAGGTGGCTTACAAACTTAGATTAATACAAATCAATATTGGTAGCGATTTGCAAACTCTGTAGCCAAGCTTTACTTAGCTTTCGTTTAGTCAAAATTTAAATAACTAATTAGTTCATGACAAAAACTTGGGTGAGCTCCGCCTCACCGTGAGCTCACCTTTTTTTTTTGTTAAAATGATTATATATTAATTATGGTGAGTAAGGATAATTAGATTTTATTAATATATAATTAGATTTTATTAATTTTTAATTATAATTTTTAATTTAAAATTAGAATTTCTTAATTCATAATTATGGTTTATTAATTCATAATTGAAGTTTATTAATTCATAATTAGGGTTTATTAATTCACAAGTAGGGTTTATTAATTCAAAGATAGGGTTTATTAATTCAAAGATAGGGTTTATTAATTCACAATTAGGGTTTATTAATTCAAAATTATGATTTATTAATTCCAAATAGGGTTTATTAATTCAAAATTAGGGTTTATTAATTCCAAATAGGGTTTATTAATTCAAAATTAGGGTTTATTAATTCAAAATTAGGGTTTAATTCACAATTAGGGTTTATTAATTCAAAATTAAGGTTTATTATTCAAAATTAGGATTAATTAATTCATGATTAGGGTTTATTAATTTATAATTAAAGTTTATTAATTCAAAATTAAGATATATTAATTTAAAATTATTATTCATTAATTTACAATTAAAATTTATTAAACTAATTAATTTTAATTAGAATTAATTTAATTAATTAATTAATTAATTAGGATTAATTAATTACAATTAATTAAATGATTAAGTAATTAATTAGGGGGGTCTCACTGTGCGCGCGCGCACAGGAGACCGCCCCATTCCGCACTTGACTCAACTAACCTCTACGTAACTTTGAGCTCTTAAAACTTATCAAGTTACATACGTATTTATCTCAAAATTTAAACTTACTCAAATTTGACCGAAATATTTAATTAATTATGAAATCGAAATAACTGTTTTAATATTATAGTGCATATCAAGATGTGAACAAAAGTGGAATATATATATGGCATGCCAATGAACTAAGCTTTTTCACATAATGCTAAAACCACTATAAATAAAAACTTAAACGTTTGAAACATTTTTCTTACATATAATATAATGCTCTACTCAATTATAACATGATCCTTCTTTTAATCTCAACCTAGATTTTAATAATTGCGGATTCTAGCTAGAGTACCCCGTTCGAGTGGCTTAACGAATTGTACCCAGCTTGAATTTGTACAAATATATGGTGTTTATTTCCCTATTTTAGGTATAAATGGAAATAAGTGAAACCATTGCAGTGACGTTGCTACATTGAATGTTACTATTATCCGATATGTTTGTAATAAAGAAGAAGAAGTAGAAATTAATAAAAAAAGACATAGTTTTACGAAAGTTGATAGATTTGAATGGCAAAATTGAGATATCACGCCATAGATCAATAAGAGTTGCAAAGGCATGCGCAAATAGGCCATCCCAATTAAAGCCGTATATAACATAATTTTCCACATAAAGAAGTTAAATATTTTAGCTAACTTAGTACAATTCTATCGTCCAACCTCCTAAATAATTTATGGTCCATCCTAAGTAATAATGTTGCTTTATTTTCTTGGATGTGTCTCATTGTCATTGGTTGATTCCTACTCTCTTAGACCTATTAATTCTCAAACCATTAAAAGCCTTTATATAACTATCCCCTAATACTTCTAAACTAGCTAGCCAGCCAGCACCAAAATTACGTGCTTTTCTATTTATTGAAATATTGATATTTGCCAAAATATTTAGCAATATCGCTTTTTCCTTGTTTTGGTTTGTTGGTCGTGTATAGTAGTTAAACATGTTCCGCCGTTGCTTTTATTCGCTGAATTTTGAGAATAAGAATCTTGAAAATGGAGATGTCAAGGCAATCTTTAACATAGTGGTCCGCAGCCATATAACATAATAACAAATATGAGATGTTACGGTGTGGTCTCAGGTTCGAATCCACCATGATGCAGCCTTTAAAATTTCTGTATTAATTGACCAAAAAAATATGAGATGTTGCGGTGAAACCTAAAGAGGTTCGTGGATTTAGATTTCGAGTGAAAATTTAGGGTTCTTTTTATTAGGGTGGGATCGTGAAAATTGGGTGTTTGAATAAACATACATATAAAAGAATTCAACAAAATTATCCTAGATAAATATTTCAAAATTCATATTTTATATTAGACATAGTTTTATTAAAATAATTCAACAGAAATGTTCCTAGATATATCACAATAACTAACCACAAATTTAAATACAAGCAACGAATATCAACAAACATTAAACTAAAAAATAACATTGTTGCAATAAATAAAAGATAAAACTATAAAATTAAAACGAGAACGATAGAACCGAGTGGAAGGCATCAAATCTTGAAACATGGAAATATTTTTTTTCATGAAAAGAGAAGTTTGTATTGAGAAGATAAATTGTTGATGAAGACAGGGGTTTCTTTTCAAATTTAAAGCCCTCAATTTCTAGACTTGTATTTTCTTTTTAATTTCTAGACATGGAGTCTCTTTTCAATAGGATAAAGGCTTTGGTGTATAGATTTTTTTTTCATGTGTACTCTATCCCTGATGTTTTACATGATCTTTTGTCTAGCTCAAGTGACTTTGGGACTCTTTAGTACTTTCTTTTTCTCTTTCGTGAAACTTGTTCATGTCGGAGGTTGACTTCCTAAGTCTTTTAGGTAGCCCTAGCTCTTTGAATCATATTCCTAAATATATAATAGTAATTTGTATTTTTTTTTTGTTATTTATTTATTTATTTTGTTTATCCAGAGAGAGAGAGAGTGTGCATTCTTGGAGTTGATCCACCATTGCGTGAATTCATAAAGAGAAGGTGAAAGTACAATTCACCATGTGAGGAGATGTGTGGAAATCATGTGACAAGAAACAACAACTAAAATTAGAATAAATTTGCCCAATCCAACTCAGCCACGCATAGATTCACTATTATCATGGTTGTCGATTGCCATCTCCACATCATAAATGCTAAAAACTAATAATTTCTTGGAACACATTGCATTAATGAAATACATTGGGCCTAGCTAGATCAGGAGGAAATTCATGCAGCTGAAAACGAATGTATGCTTTACATGCAGACAAAAAAAATTCAATTAAATCATTTTCGCAATTATTGAAAATTATCTATTTATTTATTTTACTGGATAAATAATATTTTAAGACTGCACGACGATGGTCAACATAAAATATTTGGTTTCAAACATTAACCATTCTATACCATTAAACCAAAATACACTAGTACATTAGTCCATTTGAGACGGTTCAATGGTAAAATGGATTCATGTGGCTCAAAATATCACATGTTCGAATTTCAATGCCTCTATAGGTTTTAATCTGTCACACCTGATTTTTCAAGTGTGGTTTAACCGTCCTGTGTGGTTTGCAGGCTATTGCACAAGAACGTGAGTTTACCTAAGACGAATGAATGTAGCAACTACGAGTTCTCCATTAATTCAAAAAAAAAGTTAAACAAAAATATTATACACTAGAAAATTATTTATGCTATGTGATTGGGTCGATGGGGATGATAAATTTTAATAATGGAAGTGGGACGAGGGAGTGTTTTCCCCAACAGGAAGGTGGGCCAGCGGGCCGACCTCATTCTCTCTACCGTAAAATCTCATCCTATTTTAGTTTTGAATTCACAACTAACTGTCTAATGAAAACTCCAAATATAAGATCTCACTCTGTTAAGTAATTTAAGGAGGTGGTTACTGTCCAAAAAAGAAAAAGTGATTGGTACGAGAATATGATAGGAATGTAATGATAATTCATTTGTTCATTGTCATTCTTATTATTCGTATGGTTCAGAATTAGAATCACTTTTTCCTTAATGTAAATTCTTAATTCCCAATATATAAGGAAGAGTCATTCTCCCCGCATGTATGGATTTGTCATTTTCTTTGAACCAAAATATTTAATATAAAATATTTTTAAGTATAATTTTTTCTTATAATTAATATTGTCTTTTCATATTTAATCTAACATAATAGTTTGACATTAAATGTAAATTATGTTATCTGTATATAATTATTTTCATATTGCTTAATTTTTAAAAATAAAATATATACTAAACTTTTAGTTATTCTTTTTAAAATTTTATTTTTTAATGACATGAGATCCATAAAAAATGCCATGCAATTCCACGTGCAACTCCTCAAACGAGGCCTACGGTAATGCACTGTTCCAAATACTGAATAAACAAAAGACAACGACGACTATTGACCAACCACTAAAAATAAAAAAAAAGATACCCCTAAAGCCCATGTAGAGCAGGAATCAACTACAAAACCTAACAACACTCAACTTATAATAATAATAATAATAATAATAATAATAATAATAATAATAATAAAACCTAATCTCTGTGTATCTGATTTTTGTGAAGACATCGACGTCATTTCTTGTGAAGAATATTGAATGAGGAAATAGGTTAGAACATTACTTTCCATGATAAACAGATGACAGAGAACTATCTATAATCTTCAATCACCCAGGATCATATGATTTTCTTAAGCAAGAGCAAGTTATTCTTAAGAACGCTCCATTGGGACAATTTTGCTTGACAAGACTCGGAAACAAGTATCCATGTGATTTTCATCTGACAAGTCATGCAAGTGATCAAAGTTCCTATTGCCTTGTCTCTTATGGAATTTCACAGAAACAAGTGAAAGCATAATGCGTAGATGATCACTCATATAAATGATACACGATCAATAAGTTTAGAAACACATTTTACTTACTTTAACCCAATAATGATCTTTCCAACACAAGCTATGATCTGCCTGGAAAAGTTTAAGTGGAATAAATGTTTTACAAATTGACTATATGATTGGAAAAGAAGTTAAAGCCCCTTCCATTATTCAGATTATTTATAATTACCATAAATATATATTGCAAGTTAATATAACAATTAAGTTTCTGATCATGACGTTTCATTGTATCATCCATGGGAAACGAGCTCATAATAGCAAGAAAGACTCGGTCTGAGATTTGAAAATTACAAATATGGCCAGCAGTTTTCATAGTTTATCGCCAGCTTCTCTATCTAAATTGAGCTTATTCACCACAGGAAAACAAACCTCAAACTCACCTTTCCAGCAAAATTCATAGGTATTATGAAAGCAGGCAGTGCTGAAACAAGTACACGTATATATGATCACAAATTCAAACACGATTGTCATTATACATAAAAAATGGGTAGAGAGAATTAGTTGACCATATTTTAAGCTTAAATCATGCAACCATGAATGGAAGATGACAATAAATACTCCCCCAGAGAGAGAGAGAGGAGAGAGATGGAAAGTAGTCTGCATTCTGCAATAACTTCCAAGTACCATTGAACTCTATTCCTACTTTGAATATAGCCTAGAACGGAATCAAAATTAAATTGAAAATTTGCCAACCATGAAAGGAAGACATCTCCAACTTGTGATGCAGTCAGAGCAAGGTAAACGGAAATACTCGACAGCTGAAAAGAATGAGGCTAAGTAGCAAATACTATTGAGTTTTCTATAGTCATCAGCAAGAGAAATCAGTCTCCAGGACATAATATACAACTCCAAGTTTTTGTAAAATGACGTGGTGTAATCGATGAACTATTTAGATAGTGTGAAAATAAACCATAAATCACAAACGAACTTAGTCCAAAGTCCAAAGTGTTCCTCATTTCTAAATATCAACATAGAGAAGACATATTTCATATCTCATAATGAATCCAGAGGAAGATTTCCATAAGATGGTGAGTCAAGACACGCACATAATGTATATCGACATTGTTTTTCATAGCCTACCAACTTAAATAATGAATAGCATTCCTACTAAAATAACATTCAAATATGTTCTACAAACATAAGAGCAAGTAACAATGTAATAATTTACCGTATACACTAGTAGGCAATGAGCTAGTACTGGATTTCAATCTTGCCCTATCTCCCTGATTTCAGGCCAATGATGAAGTTTATACTTTCAAATTTTCCAACAACTAGGATGTTCTATCTTTCTGCTCATGCTATCAAGATTTTGAATCAACTACTGAATTATTCTTTAGCACCAAGCTGAAATTGAATATCTAAAAGGGATAATCGTGAAGCATGAAAACTCATGCATTCATATCCAGTAAAGTTCATTCCTTACAACAGTTATAGGGAAAAGAAATATCACAGATCAAGAAATTTCTCTTTCTTCCTCTGAAGAACATCACGTTATGGTGCCCACAAACATGTTTACTAGATCAATCAGAAAAAGAATAACTTGCATACCAACAAGAAAGACAAAGTGATCAAGTATGAATGTGAAATACCTCATAGTTTATAGGGAACGACAATGCCGAGGCAGAGAGTGAGCCAAAACGGTGAATACATCAGAAAGAATAGTTCACCCCATCTTTTGCTGGGGTTTTGAGCTAACCACAGATTTGAACTTGAGCGACCCACTTCACCAGCTGCGCTTTTCACCCCAATAAACAGTTCAAAAAACAGCACGAACATACATCCGACTAAAGATTTTGAATTTCAGTGAGAGTAGAATTTTAGCTCCCATTTCTGTCTGCAATTGTGGCTGCAAATACGAGTGAGATTCAGATTAATGGGGGATTTGGCTGATTCTAGCCGCTTCACCCTAGCCGACAATCGTTTTTGTGTTTTGTTTTTTTGCCTAAATCAAGAGGAATCCAATCTTTCTTTTCAATTCAACCTAAATCGAGCTTCTTTTACAATGCAATAGTCGAGGAAAACCAGAGGCAGATTAATGGAGGAGAAAACATGTTGCATATACAAGACTGAGAAAAGACAGCAAAAACTGACTAGAAAAATTGGAAGATTGGTCTTACAGTTTGAAATATGGGTGAATTTGGGCGATGGAGCGTGATAGATGCAAAGCCCCTGCCAACCGTTGGTTTGCCGTTAATGACTATGCATATCTATTATACTAAAATGAAATTGTCTTACTCCATTTAAAACGTTTCCTAAATTCCTGCATGCATGTAACTATTTCGATCAGGCAGCTCAAAATTCTTCTAAGCAAACATAATTTAAATTAACAATTAATTCTTGTTATTTCATTCTTTTTGCATAAATGGAAGTATGTTTCTCATTGCTATAGAAAAAAGTTTACAGGAGAAAAGAGGTGCTCCAAATTATGTACCGAGTCAATGTGGGATACAAATCCACAAATTTCCTGATTCATTGGCAGCTACAATGTGAATACACAATTCCAATTCTAATACACTTTCTACTAGTGAGAGGTAAGTTCACTGTCTTAAATTACATCATAACTACACTTTTTATCTGTTTTAATTGGCTACTAACTAATACTTCCTCCTCCCTCCTTGATATATATTCTTAAATTTTGTCTTTTCGAGTTTTAATAAATGCAATGAGTGTAAAGTGAGTGAAGAATGCGATCCCTATAATAAAATATGTTATGAGAGAGAAAAAGTTGGGCATCGGTGGTTTTTTATAAATAAATGGGTTGAATGTGATGAAAATGTTGATTTTTAGGTGACGTCTATGTTTATAAATAGAAAGTGAATGAATTTTGTGGACGTACCAAAATAAAATTAAGTGAACAAATATCAAGGAAGGATATAGTCTATTTTAACTCAAACTAATCTAAATCAATTTTATGAATTGAAGTAAAATAAAATTAGTTTTTGTATGAAATTATTGGTGCTTATCTATGCGTAACTACATCTATTTCCTTTCTATTTTCCGTACATTAACATAATCCATACACAACAGTAGAAATTAGTCAAAACCGTAGTGAAATTCGTATGAAAGATACACTATTTAATCTGGCTTCAATCAATTTTGTAGTTTAGAAAAGTTTCAAATTATTAAAAAAATAAAGACATATACAGTGAAAATATTACGGAAGGTCGCTACATCGAGCCGAGGATTTTCCAGCCGTGCACATTCATGGGGTTTATTGTTATCTGATTAAAAAGCTGGATAATTATGTGATTAATTTTGTCAATAAATATTTTAGTTATCACTTTTTAATAATATTTTATATTTATATTTATATTTTCTATTATAATTTTATTTTCTACTATAATAATGAAAGATTATATATTAAGAAGGCTAACCATAAAATTTGAGAAGTTGGAATACCACACACACATATATATATATATATATATATATATATATATATATATATATATTCTATGATTTAAAATTTTATTTTAGATATAATAGATTAAAATAGACTATATAGTATTCTTTTTATATTTAAAATTTTTATTTTTTAATCAATCAATATTATATATAGATATATTCTATGATTTAAAATTTTATTTTAGATATAATAGATTAAAATAGACTATATAGTATTCTTTTTATATTTAAAATTTTTAGTTTTAATCAATCAATATTTATAATAACTATTATTAATAGTCTTTAATTTTTTTGAGATGTGTATCAACATTATTACATCTTATATTTGATTATTTAAATAATTTATAAATTTAAATATATTTGGGTGATTAATTAACAAGTTTGACCTAAGCATGAGTAACAAATTTTAAACAAATTCAAATTTAAAATGTACGTGTCTGATCCATTCACCTATACGAAAGTGAGGAAGAAAAATCAACAATCAACTTCCCAGTTTTAGATGCGAATAATCCAAAATATCCCCATCTATTAATTACTTCCTCCTCACATGTTCAATTTCTTTTGGATACAGATATTTAGGAGAAAGATATAAAATAATTAAATTGTTAAAAAGTGGATAAAGTTCATATTTTTTGAAAGGATAATTATTTTTTAAAATAGAATGAAATATTTGTAATGAAACAATAAAAAAAAATTGAGATATTTTAAATATTTACTTTTATTAAGTATATGATTAGCCACACTAAAATCCACAAATATCCCTTTCAACATTTAATATTTATTTGAAGAAAACAAGAAGAACATATCTACTTGTTTACCTATTATAACCATCAAACTCCGGTTTACTCTTCGAAGTCTCCGTCGGAGCAACACTCATTACTCCGCCGCCCACCGCAATCATCGCCGCCGCCACCACCACCTCTTGCAAAATCTTAACCAAAATGACCTCGATATCAAGGCTGGAACTTCTCCCTCTCTCTCTCCTCCCTCCAACCTCCTCCGCCCCACCCCACCACCAGATCCCCTCCCGCTTCATATGTCGACCCCCGAAAAGACAAATTCTCTCCACCATTTTCTATGCGCCCAGCTGCATTTCGGGCCCTATCCGACCCATTTTCGTCGCCGCCGCCGCGTCGACGTTAACTGATAATTCTGTTCCTGTAATGCTTCTTTATCCACTAAACCGATTACCCCTCTTCTCTCTCGATTAATTTCGTTTCCTGTTGCGCAGCCGCGAAATGGAGTATATAGAGTGGGTGATTTTATGACGAGGAAAGAAGATTTGCATGTCGTCAACTCCACCACAACTGTTGAAGAAGGTATCTAGAGGAAATCTATATCCTACATAGTCTCCATTAAGACTGATTGTGTTGATAAAATTTTGATCCCTGTTGAATTTTCTGTTGTGGACAGCATTGGAAATGCTTGTAGAGAACAGAATAACGGGTTTTCCTGTGATTGATGATGATTGGAACTTGGTAAGTTCTTGTTTATCTCGCTTGCTTTATTTTCTCGTCGCCACCCCTCTCATCATCATGGCACTGTATCTTAAATCTTTCATTTTTTTTGGGTGAACTTATAATTGGAGAAAGTTCAAATGGGGATCAATGGTTTTCTGTGGCTTAGTTATGTGAATTAGTCCTAAAATAGAACGTGAAGCATCATACTGTGTTAGCGAAATACGTTAGATGAATGAATCTTTTTGAAGATTTGGTATATCGTGATTTCATGAGACTGAAATAAGCTTGAAAATGATGATGTTAATAGTGATGATCACGAGTTATTTGTAACTTAAATTAGGGAAACTGGATGATGATGCTTGAACTTATTGTAGAGTGGTAAATTTGAATTATAAGGTGCAGATACTTCTGATGAAATTTACATGATTCACACAACCCAAAATTGTGCTAATATTTAGATCAAATTCTTCTCCTACCACTTAAGCAAAATACACAATGTTGTCATCAATGCATAATATTTGAAGAAACCCTTTGAAAATATATATGTTCATAAGCTAGATGGAATGCATCAGTAATTGAAGGAAGGAATTCATAGGATGTTTCGCTGAGAGTAAATGCAAGCAGCAATCTGAGGTTTTGTTGTCTAGTAATAAGCAACGAGTATCTGCTCAAGATCAGCTGATTTGAATAGGTTTGATTAAATTTCTGTCATTAAATAAGAAGTAAGGTCTTGTGAGGAGCATGTAGAATACTAAAGTCATTTCCATGGAGAGATGTCATACGTCAACGAGGTTCTTTTGTGGTTTTGATTGATATGCAGGAGAGAAGGATAGAGTAACATATGAAATGTAAAAGTGAATTGTGTGGCTAACAAGTAACATTTCAGTCCCATAGTGGTCTGCCTTTGTGCTGGGAGGAATTAATTGCTATCGCTGCATGGGCATGAAGATTTTTATTAGTCTTACTGAAAAGAGCGAACATAAATTATTTTCTTTGTGCTATAGTATTTTATAATTTCTTCTAATTAGGAAAATTGTAATTTGAAGTGGCTGCACTGCAGCTGCAGCATGATCTCATATGTCACCAAGCAGTAAAAGTTTTTTCACTACGTGATCTATTTGTTTGCTTAAAGTGATCATGTAGTTTCTTTCTGTTTCGTGTTCCTGTATCTTCGGGATTATCTAGGATTTAATTAAACCTTCAGTATGCTGGTTATGTGATTCTGAAGAATATGCATGTTCTATTATGCAGGTTGGTCTTGTGTCAGACTATGATTTATTGGCACTGGATTCCATCTCAGGTTCCTCCTTCTCGTTTCATAAATTCGCATGATATACTCAATTTACAATTTTCGTTCTCTGTAATTTTGAAAATTTGAAGTTTTTGCCGATGTTTTTCCTTGAATAAATCTTTCATATTTATTATTGTTAATTTTTGTTTCCTTGGGCATGTTATGATTGTCAACTGGAAATATTTGCAGGTTCTCTCATGTATAATTGTTGCAAAGATTGATATACGAAGTAGAAATGTTCCTGGGGTTTGTCATCTAGTCAATCCTACATTTCTTTCTATTATGCGTTGCGTTCTCTTTCTATCCACATGCATATAAAGACACTTCATCAGGCTAACAAAAGTTGGTTGATTATAAAAAAAAATTCTAATAGAGATTGCTAGTTGTTATTTTTCATAATTGTGCAAATAAACTGAAAGCTGTAAAATTTACTTTCTAGGTCGTATGTTATAGCTATTGATTGGTTATGATTTCATATTTATTCCAATCACAGAATGTATATGTGTTATTGACACTGCTGCTATGTATTTTTTCACCGTGAAATGCATGAAACGAACTGGCATATCACTAATACGTAAAACTGACAATTGGTGAAAGTGAGGCTCTAGTATCGTGAAGAATATATCCTGGACTGAGTCAAGCATTACACTGAAAATGAATTCTTCAAATGAAATACTCCTTCCATCCCGCCGAACACGGCTCATTTCTTTTCGAAACGGTTATTTAGAAGAAGGGTATAAAGTGGTTAAAGGGATACAAAGTAGGTAGGGCCCACACCTTTTGAAAAGAGAAATATTTCTTAGAAAGGCAATGAGCCAAGTGGGGTGACACATCCGAAAAAGAATACTGGCCAAGTTCGGTGGGACGGAGGGAGTATGTTTCTTGATTAGTCTGTGTCCATATTGATTGATATGTACAGATGACCCCAAAATTTCTTCTTCTCTTGCTTATAGACCGAGAAAATCAGTTATTTGGTAATTAACATTAGAAGATATGTTCTATTATCACCATCAGGTACTGAAAGGACCGACGTAGGCATGTTTCCTGCAGTTGACAGCACTTGGAAAGTAAGAATATTCTTCTTGTGTTGTTCATTAACTGTCTTGTACAATCAAAGTTCTTTCCTTTCATGATGTTTTTCATTTGAGTCGTCAACTATGAGAACTTCGAGGGAAATTAAGGGACTGGGAAAAGAGAAAATTGCTGAAAGTGCTACTTCAATACCACCTATACACTATTGTGTCAATATGTTACAGAGAAAACAAGTAACTCAATCCTGATAGAGGAGGTTGAGAAGTAAGCACTTCATCTTTAACACAAAGTTATGTGTTGACTCTTGGGAATGGAAGTTCAATATGGGGCTCGAAGGGATTGAGAACTGAATAGATTTAGTGATAATTTCTTCATATCATGGTCATGGGATCTTTTACACAAACCTTTTATGGCACTAGGGTATGAAAAGGACAACCCGTGAGATTAGAAGATTCACATGTAGGACATCATATGGTTGGCTTTCTTGGGGTGTTAGTATAACGCTTGTAATGTTTTATGTTTGTCCAGTGCTAAGTGTAAAGTGGTAGCATTTAAAAAAATTCAGGTTAGTTGCTTAAACAGATTAGCATGTCGGAACAAAAAGAAAACACTCTGCACGACGATTAAGAGATGGGATAAAATATCGTATCTTATTCTACTAATTGACACAAACTTCACTCCTGAGTGGGCAAACTTGGGGAAAAACTAATTTTTCAACAACTGAATTTATAAGAGTTTGACAAGGTTTAGAATCTGTTATGTTACACTTCCAAATATTATCCTGTTTTCACTGTTAGAAAAGATTGACTTTATTTTTATCTTATGTTTTATTATTGAAACTACGTAACTTGCATGAAACATAACTAATCTAAAGACTTGAGTTCGAAGAAAATATACTAAAGATATTTTCAACCCCCCAGAAATGCAGGAAATAACATTGAAAGTTTTGAATAAAATGAAATCAAACAGCCTGGTAGTTTGTTTATGCGTTAGCAGCTCGAAAACCAGATGCAGCGAGAGTGCGAATTGAGGTCTGTATGATCTTGAACGTTGTTAGCAATGACATGAGTTTCTATTTGGCGTTTTGAATGTTACATTGTATGTAAGGTCCTTTCAGAACTGATTATCGGACTGGATTTGTTTGCATCTCTGTGCGCCTACATGCAAGTGAGCATGTGCTTCTGCATGTGCATGTGCATCTACATTTTTATTTTAGTGCTGATGGTACGACCATACTTATTATTTTGGCATTTTTAATAGTTATTCCCGACTCTCTCACACACAGTCGGATATCATAGATGATTGCCTAATGCAGTTCTGATGACCAAAAACCTTGCCTTAGGATTTTCACGAGAATTTGTACAATCCCTTATTCTGGATAACTTCTGCAGACATTCAACGAAGTACAGAATTTGCTTACCAAAACCAACGGACAAGTGGTTGGTGATCTGATGACACCGGCACCAGTTGTGGTTCGTGAATCCACCAATCTTGAGGATGCTGCAAGGTACGTGATTCTGGTATATTGGCCGTTTCTTTTTGTATTTAACGATGTGGCAACTCAACTTTTGAAGACGCATCTTGTTTCTAATGTTCAGATTGCTGCTTGAGACCAAATACCGCCGCCTTCCTGTTGTGGATGATGACGGTAAGCTGGTAAGAACCTGTCACGTTGTTTCCTCATGAGCGTGTTATCTTCTTTTCTTCGTCCTTTATTGGTGGGATTGGTATGCTTAAATATTTGAATTTGCAGGTTGGGATTATCACTAGAGGAAATGTTGTAAGAGCTGCTTTGCAAATCAAACGAGCCATTGAAATGGCAACCGCAACGGCATAGCAGAATTTGGTGTGTTAGTCACCACTGCAACGGCATTACGCAATAATGGTTATACTACAAATGCATTATACAAAACCATGTTGCATGCATTATTGTTTAGTTGGTAATACATAATTTATTGCTTTTAAATTTATCGAATTTTTTTCGCCCAATACACTAAAAACTTTTTAGATTACTATAGAGTTCACTCAAACCGCAAGGATTTCCCTAGATTGGAGGCAGTTGTGGATGATAAGTTTTGTTTTTACCTCTTTACCCTTATTTACACTACAACTCAAATTTTGTTGATATGTGTGTGCTTCACTTTTTAAATCTTGGCCATTTATTACACATTGATCAATGGACTAAAGCGGTTCTTAGTTCCTATATTAGGGATTTCTGATGATGAAGTTGATAACATGGAAGGATAACTCAAAAAATAGATTTTAAAAGTCTTCAAACAATCTTGAGTTTCGATGTTGTATAGATTTCTACATCTCAGTTACAATCTCATGCGACACATTAGAGGCGACAAAATTACAATAAATCGAAAGATAGTGATATTATTGAAATACTTTAAACTTTGGATCTAATTTACAAAAAGGTCTAAAATTTGAGATTTTTAAATTGCAATGATCTCTTTTTATAACACCAATTAAAAAATCACAATGTAATTATCAGTCATCTAAAGTTAATGATGTTTAAGATAATGAATTTCGAGCTGCTTAGTTTAAGTAAATGGCTCTCAATGATGAAATGGTGGTGTTATACAAATTGGTCTGATGTGGAGCCTTTGGACCATGTATGATGGGGATGCATGGCGTCTTCGATTTTTTCTATTCATCCTATAATTTTGGCCGGTGGTTCAACCGTGGAACATTAATTTTTTTATATATAGTTATTTTGTGGATGGGAAGAGTAGCTTATCTTTTTGGTTGTGTTGACTTCAGTTTTCTGGCATTATCAAATAAGTCGGTACTCATTACATCATTAATCTTCATAAATTTATATACTAGTCCATGTTTGGGAATCGTTTTGTCCTATGTAATATTTGTATTACAATATTTATGGCCGCTAATTGCAAAATTTTACTCCTAATGGATTTGCAGTTCCACTATTCACTTTTGATCGACCTATGGTCAAATCTCGGATTATTTTGGATTTAAAATATCCGATCCGATCCGAAAATTTAAAATTTTGAAAATTTCAATTCGATCCGAACTGAAAATCCGAACCGAATTTTAAATTTTGATTTGGTTCGGATCGGATATTCGATTTTCGGATATTTTCTCACCCCTAAAATCTCCAGCATTAATTTCGAAAGGAAGTAGAATCTCACTCATTTCAAAATTAACAATGTCAAATTTAAAAATAATTGTTGAGAAGTACAAATATGTGTAAGAATTTGTATGAAAATTGGATATGTGATATGATTGTGATATTAGGGTTAGTTTTGTCAATTTGAGTGTTTTCTATATATTCTTATGAAAATAGATATTTCTTATATATCAGTTATGAAAGTATACAGAAATAATTTTGACCTTTCTATTTTGACTAGGAAACGTAAAATATAAGGAATGGATCTATCCTCATGCATGTACCAATCACTTTCACACTGCACCTCCACAAATTTTGATTCATCACATTTTGACAAGGATTATTAAAATGAAGCTACGAGATAGAGCAGGTGAAACCTATTGGAGTGTATTTTGCTATCCCTATAAAAAATAAATATTTTTAATCCTTGGTAGACGTCTTATCGGAAAATTTAACCTAATTAATGAATACGATGTTGACAAATAAAACACGTCAAAGACGTGAAATGATTTTTATTAGTTGAAATTTTTTGTCAGTTCTATAGAAGTGTTCCCAATTACTCGAAGTTGAAATATATATCCAGAAAGAGTACAGATGTCCAGAAATTTTGTCTACTTATATCGCGAATTCTTATTTCCCCATTTCTATTTTGGTATATATTTTTATATATGTCGATAGATACTGGTTTGACACATCGCCTGCAATTATTATTAATATATATTATATTTATGTAATGGGCCAAGACATCCTGTACCCAGCATTATTGTGATATGAGAAAAAGGAAAAACTATTAATTTACATGGAATTCATCATCAAATGGGGGGGACCTGCAGAACTACAATCCGTTTGATGGAGTTTGTCCAAAATCTCTAGAGGCCACCGGTTAAGAAAATATATAAATTATACTGTGCACAAACATTTTTCTGTTACAAGAATATGTCGTATATCTTGTCTATTCGTAACACATACTCACTCTATCTCATTCAAGACGATCCATTTATTTTTGGCATGGTTATTTAGAAAAATGGTATAAAATAATTAAATTGATAAAAAGTATGTATGTCCCACACATTTTGAAGAGATAATTATTTCATAAAAATGATACAGGCCATCTTGGGTGGAACGACCCAAAAAGAAAAACAGGTCATCTTGGATGGGACGGATGGAGTACAATAATATAACATTTGTAAAATTACAATTCAATATTTTTGTGTTTAGATAATGTTGGAATGAATGTATAAAACGATTAGTAGTGAAAGAAGATCGCGCCGACACGAACAAACTAGCAAGTGCATTAGTGAAATACCATGCATCATCAGTTCCTTGAGATATTTTGGTAGTAAATTTGATCGCCCTGAGATTTTGCTTGTAAGAGTACTTACATCTACCTCTGTCAAGGTCGACCAAATTTTCCAACAAATCAAGATAATCCAAACTTCATCATGATATGTTTCTCCCAAGATTCTCGAAACAAAATGAATTAATTAAGCATTTTGTAAAGACTTATGATTTTTAATTTAACAGGTCCCTTCACAATTTTTAGCTCCTGGTTAGGTCATCTAGTTCTGAATGAATTTTGTTTTGGAAGTATTTAGTAACTAGTTAAATAATACTTGTGACATAATAAGTACAAGTTATGAATAATATTGTAAATAATTAAAATACTTCCTTACTTTAATAACTATATATTAATCTGCACCATTGATTTTTGTATGATTTACAAGTGTTATAAAAAAAATCATTATTGTACTATATAAAAAGCATTATTTAGTGCGGATATTAATCATGACCATCTATATAATCAAGATTATGGGCCAAACTGATTGTTAGCTCATATATATATATATATATATATATATATATATATATATATATATATATATAATTTATAATTAATTAATTATATAATAATTTTAGATACAAAAATCTTAAATTAAAATAAGTAAAATGCTATAGATATATCAAAATCTGTATCTTTACACACTTTTATATTAATATAACTAGCAAGATGGTACGTATTATGCATGTAAAAGTATTGAATTTAAATAATAAATATATTTTGAAAGATAGAAAATCTTATTGTAAATTTAAAAAAAGATACAAAATGATTCAGATTTAATATCAAATGTATAATATATATATATATATATATATTATACATTTATAATAATATACATTTTATTGTAGTTATAAATAAATAGATAATTATAATATATCATAGTATTACACTATTTCCATAAATTTAATATCTAATGGGGATATAAGACAAATAAAATTAGATTTTGTAAATTAACAAGGTTATTTTTAAATACATATTAAAATTAAATTCTGTAAACGATGCTATTTTAATATAGGTACAGATATATTAATTTTACAAAACCTCTATGAAGTATATATAATCCACCCCCAGAACATGTCCATGAATGTCTAAGAACAATTTGAGATTTGGATTTGTTAATGGTAGGACCGTATCTAGTTTAGACATTTTCTGGAGGCTGAAAGACATCAAATTCAGTCGATGCCGACCATTTTAATTTAATGTGAATAGTTAATTATAATGTGAACAGTAACAGAATTATTGAATTATAATTTGATGTTATCCATCCTGGCTGCAATAATGAAGATCGCATAAAACGGTAATCCAAGTTGACTTGACATGGAATTCTGCCTCCGAGATGGGCGGCGGCGGGCGGCGCTGGTGGCGGGATCTTCACTTCACTAGCAAATATGGGAATTAACTAGAGAAAACAAAACCAAAAAATAGATCATATTCCCTTCACTCTTTCCACGCCCAAAACTCTCAATCGTAATTATCATCATCATCACAACAACAATAATACAAGCATCGCATGCAAATAAATATATAGACAATATCTGCTCTCTTCTTACCAATATATATATATATATATATATATATATATATATATATATGCTTTAATAATAATAATAAAACATAGACTTACATATCCACACTAGTTTAACTTAATTGACATAGTCCCAAAAAATGTTCTATATATCCAAGAAATTATACAAGAAAAAGAAAAGATGGTCCGTGGCTTGTCCGACCATGACACTAGAAAGACTAGAAAACAAGATTTAATTATAATTATGTAATTAAGTTGAATAATAATGATTTTTGTGGGTGATGACTGTTGATGATTTGTTCACCAATACTCATCAATAGCGGGGTCTTCGGGCTTGGGCTTCTTGTTGAGATCAATCTCGTCCTGAAACCAAGAGGACGGTTGCATCACCGATTCGTCGGCGATTGCATGCGCCAGGCTGGCGTCCACCCTGGCCCCCACCTCGGCCGCCTTCTGCCGTATGGAGGCGGCGGAGAGGTCCTTGATGAGCCCCGCGGCGGAGACTTCACCGGGGAAGTTGAGTTTGGCGGTGGGGCCGCGGAGGTAGTAGACGGCGGTGTCGTAGGCCCGCGCCGCAGCCACGGGGGTCGAGTAGGAGCCCAGCCAGATTCTGGACCGCTTGTTGGGCTCCCTAATCTCCGCCACCCACTTTCCCCACTTGCGCATCCGTATGCCTTTGAAGGGTTTGTCGCTCCGCCGCCGGCTCGGGGTTCTGGAGGCGGAAGCGCCGTCGAGCTCCATGATGACTTATATATGAAGAGGAGATATAGATATCAAGAAAGATGGAGAGGCATGGTGGATTGGTGCAGCTTCTTGTCGTCTGGGAGTTGGGTCTCCCCAAACACCAACTCTTATCACCCAAAATAAACTGGATTACAAAGCGAACCGACACACCTCAATCTCTCTTTCTACCAACTCAGTTTTCTCTCTACAACACATGAATTGGATTTTTGTTTGCATATTTATTAGAGTCTGCACATTTATGAAGTAGAAAATTTTATTGCTATTTGAGTTTGGTGAGCCCAACCCCAACGCAGTCAGAGTAATAATTAGTTGGGACTTTATGGATTTTAATACCATCCAATACAGAATTTACATCTCGTAAAAATCAGTCCTAATATGAAAAACTTAATTAAAACACGTTTATATATATGATACAATATTATATATATAATATTCTTTTTATAAGATCTACCATATACTATTATCATTTAATTTATAGGTAACAAAGAACAAATATTCGATTAGTATATAACTCATGTTGTGTTAATTATCGTAATATGGTATATGGACAAAGAATAATATTTTATAAGAAAAATAAACTGCAAAAAAAAAGAGAAAAAGTGAGTTCCCTTCAAGAAACAAAAGGTAGACGGAATTAGAGAACAGCATCCAATAATATTTTCCAGAGTAACCTTGCTTGAAATATCCACAGCCCAGCGACTGAATGGGAATAGTCTCTATTTGAAATTAAGATAAGAAACTTTCTTAATTTTATAATGACTCCTTTAAAGTTTAATCATCCACTGGATTAGAGTCTAATAATTTTGTAGTCGTTTATAAGTGGACGACATCCAACAGTCTACGTACACAAACGAGGTCCATCAGTTCAAATATATGCTTGCCTTCTTCAGATGTCTTTATATATTTCTTTTGCCCTATACCTTCCTTGCCCTAATTAGAATCTTGAAAGATTCGTATTTGGATAATTGGTGACACTAACAATGTGACACAACAGTCCGCCATGTTTCAATAAATTTTCTACTTCGGTTATGGCGTAAAGTTTCTTCACTAAATTCACGCTTCAGATCGTCTGTGCCAAAATTTACATTTCCTACTCGAATCTTATTACTTCCTTTATCCTACAATCTTGGTAGGGTTGACAATTCGTACGTGTCGGATCGTTATCGTGTCGACACGATAACGGCACGACATGATAAGGCCAAATACGAACACGACTCGTTAAGGATCTATCCGACATGAACACGACACGAAATGTACTGACACGGACACGACATGAGCACGATACGAACACGAATATAACACGATTTTTTTCGTATGGACACGACACGATAACGACACGAAACAATGAATTCAAATCAAAATTAGAAAATAAATTAATAAAAGAAATAAAAATATATAAAATATAATTAAATTAATATTCAATATATATAAATATTATCGAATTATACGAAAACGACACGATCAAACACTAACACGAATGCAACACGAAAATTATCGTGTTACACGAACACGACACGAAATTATCGTGTCCTTATCGTGTCGACACGATAAGGTTGAACATTAACCCATTAATTTCGTGCGTGTCCGTGTCGTGTTCTCGTGTCGAGTCGAAAATTGTCAACCCTAAATCTTGGCATGTATTCCTTTTTGAATTGTCTCATTTAATTTGACTCATTTCATTTTTAAGAAATAATTATCTCTTCAAAATATGTATATTCTACCTACTTTTTATCACTTTACAATTTTATATTATTCTCCTACCTACTTTTATCCATTTAATCACTTTATATCATACTCCTAAATAACCGTATCAAAAAAAACAAGCCATAGTCGACTGAATTGAGGGAGTATTAATTTACTATTTTAATAATATATATTATACAAATAACAATTATCATAATATAATAAAATCTAATGTAACATTTATTATTAGAAATTGAAGATTAAAAAATTAGTATACCCTAATTATAAAATAATCAATCATAATAAATAATTATTAGTTGAAAATTGATATTAAACGCTAAAAAACTATTTATATGTTCTAATTAGGTTACATAAATCCTAATTGATAATAACAAGACTAAACTAGAAATCGAAACTAAAGAAAAATAATGTAAAGAAAAACTAAAAAACTTTAAGAATCGAACATGATGAGACACCAAAATGTGTGATAAAAGGTGTGCGTGTGTTGGTCTAGTGGTAGAGTGGTTTAATGCCCGATGCCAAAGGTCTCAGGTTCGAGTTCACCGTGACGCGACTTTTAAATTTCTGTATTAAATTGACAAAAATAAAATGTGCGATAAAGGATCCCAAGTAATAAATTCTTAAATGAGTCTTTATGAAACAACGTGGAAACCATTTCATAAAATGATTAATTACGTACGTTATATTTTTCAGGTGAAGAGCAACAATGGAGAAGCCACATAAATTAAACTTGAACTTTGCAATGTAGTTAGGTTCAATATAATTCATAGATGATTATTGGTATACAAGAATGAAATTAGATAGAAATAGAATGGACTTTAGAATGGAGTGATGATATGAATGGAATGAATGAAATATATGATTTTTATGACTGGCATGTACAAGGAATGAATGATATGAATGAAATAAAATAAATGAAATAACCATTATTTTTATAATTTATGTTATTGTTATTTTAATAAAATGTTTATTGGTTTTATTTTTATGTTAATATTTTTAAATATTATTATTAATTAATTAATTAATAATATTTATTATTATTATCATCATCATCATCATCATCATCGTCGTTTTTACTATTTTATAGTTGTTGTTATTATTATTATTTATTATATTAATAATACTATTAATATAACTATTTATTATATTAATTATTATTTATTATGTTAATATTATTAATAACTATAATTTTATCACTATTATTATATTATAATTACTTATTGTTAATAATTACTATTTATTTATTATCATAAATATTACTATTTAATTATTATTTATTATTGTTATTAATTTTATAAGATAAAAACTAAATAGGAATAATTTTGTTAGAATAAATAAATAAATTTGGTTAATCTCGTGTTCATGGGAATAACTAATACTATGGCTTATGGGGTAGGGAAGAAATAATTAATCTCATGTTCATGTAAATAAGCATTACTTTGGGAATGATGATTCCAACCATAAAAATTTTACAGGCCATAGGATTGGGAATGAAGAAATGAATCATCATTCCATTCTCATTCAATTCTTGCATATCAACTGACACCCTATAGTTATAGATATGTGACTTATCATGTGACATTGACTCATATATACTTATAGTTATATTATTTAACATGCAACACTTAGAATTTGGGCAAAAATTTATGCCTTCAGATATATTATGCATTCACTAATTAGAATTTACTAATTCTCAATTTGAATTTTAAATTCTATTTAGAATTTAATTAGGGCAGGGTGCCTCTAGAACTTTATATTTGACAACTTACAGCAACTCAAATGCTAAGTACATTAACAACAAACTAATTATTAAGGTCCCCCTTTTTTGATATGATGGGGACCCAAACCACTATTTATTGTACGTATTGAGTAAATCTCACGTTCATATACAAACTTTTCTTCTTTACACTCCATCTAAAAAAGAGCTTATCTAAATGATACCGCCTAGATTCAATTATTTGGGCGAACGTATCTAAGTGCAAGATTATTCCGATATTCAAAATGTGTAAAATATAATATTATGCCAAAAAGGACAACATTTTTTTGATGAAGCAAAGCATGGACGTTGTCTCACACCAAAATGCATATTGATTGGCCGCCGCTCCCTAATACTCTCTCTCTCTCTGTTTCACATTCCTTAGCATTTTGTATTTTAGTGTTTTTCTTCTTGTTATATAAATCATTTAGTATTCTTTGGCGGCAAGAGGGACAAGGGTATGATTGTAAAACACACTTAAGCAAATGAAAATATTTGAGTGGCTTCACTTTTAATTTTTATAATCTTTGATTTAGAAATAAAAGTTTTGAATATTGGTATGTAGTTGTCATTATTTATGTGGATGGGAGAAAAGAATTTATAGCATAATGTTAATTAAATGTGGCGAAATAATTGCTATTGTCATCTGTCGTTTGGTAAGTTTAACATTATTCAAGAAAAAAAGAAGAAGTGGAGGCTATATGGGGGACCGAGTTTGGGTCGGTGGATGGATATATACCGTTTCTCTCACTGACTTCTCCGACCCTCCACTGCCTGCTCAACAATCAACAGTTTTTTAATAGATTGACAGTGATGTTATGTTATTCCTTTTTATTTTAATTCATGAAAATTCATTCACTATTTACTGTGTATATTAAATAAATTTCATGTTTTTATATAATAGTCAATAAACCATATAGGTAAACCACATATTCCGATATAATAATCTGTAAATCATATATATAAATCCCACATTCCTATACAAGTTAAATTTCACGTCGTGCAATAGCCTGCAAACCATACACGTAAACCTCACGTTCTTATACAATAACCTACAAATTATATAGGTAAACCTCATGTTCATATGCAATAGTCTAAAAACCATATAAAATAGATAAACCACAATTAAAAACTAAGTGGGTGACAAACTCAAACCCATAAAAATATTAATAGTATTCAAACCTATAACTCTTTTACTACAAAATCTATTTTACCACTGTAATGTCTCAAAGTAACAATACTTATTATTCTTCTTTTTCTAATTATGCGTTTTTCTAAACTTTAAACTTAGTCCATCTTCGACCCAACCGCAAAACCTATTTTGCAGTCAATTTTCATCTTCAACATAACTGCAAATCTAAACTCAAAATGAGTTTTGATAAAGTTTCTATCTCCTCCAAACTCATATATGTGTTTGCACTGTTGTTGAACGCAAATGACTTTTCACGTTGATTGTATTTGTATAATAATCCATGTTTATATTGATAATTTTTTTGGTATATCAGAAAATAAAATAAAAAAGTTGCAGAGTAGATGAACAGGGAGGGCAAAAAGACTAAACGAAGAATAAGATGGCAAATAACTAGGGCATTTTTATATTAATTGTTGGGCTTTTGTTGGTTCATGGGCTTCAATTGTGTTTACACGTAGCCATGAGTTGTTGGCATGTTGCTGCTTTTTTTTTCTTTTTTTTTTTGAGGTACATTAAATTGAATTGTTAATAGTTTTATTTAGTTTCTTTTATATTTCTTATTATCCGATTCTCTTTTTATATTGTATAATAACTAAGATATTTTATATTAATAGTCTTTTTTAATTAAGTTATATAATTTTATCTTATTTAATGAATAGATAATTTAGTTATCTTTATTTATTTACTATATACTAGCTCATTTCGTATTAAATTATTGATTGAATTTTTTTAATAGATTTAATGTGTAATATTAAAAAATATAAAGGTTTATTTTGTAAAAGTATAAAAAGTGATATGAGAAAGAATATATAGAGAATATTCTTGTGAGTTAAAGTTTGTGTTTGTGTATTGAAGATGAATTATTGTTTAATGTGATAATTACTGCAAAATAGAGTTAAATTTAGTGTTGAGTATTGGAGATGGCCTTACACAATAGTTTATCACGAGTAGTGTTAAACTTACATAGTATGTATATATACATATACATGATATTTTAGTTATTTTGTGTTTATTTTTTACTAATAAGTAACTCGATTATTAACGGCAAATGGAAAGTCGACGATAATTTTATTGGACCATTACAAATATTTAGTACTACCCATATTAACTTTTTAGTTTCTTAGATACAATATTGACGAAAAAGCCACCCAATAATCTTGGATATGAATCATGAATAGGGACCCTCTTTACTAATTTCCTTCTCAACTTACTTTATAAATAAAAATAAAACGATACATAGTATATTTATATAAATTATAGAAAAATGTATAAGCTTAAAAGTTTAAAATTTAATAAGATTATAAAAAAATATTTTGTAATTAATATTGGATAATTATAATTAAAAATTAAAACCAAAAATAAGAAAACAGAAGGAAAAAAGGAACGATAATTAAAGAAAATATAAAACCATTTCAAATAAAGTGAAAAGAAAAAGTAATTTAAAATTTTATTTCAAAATCATCAAACTTTAAATAATAATTACTTTCTGATTTCAAATCTTTTTTTTTACATATCAAATATCAAATTAAAGTTCTTGTCGTGATCTTCAATTTAATGTGTATATTGACTATTTTATCAAAATCAATTTACACAATTTTTTGATATTTAAAAATATAAATAAAATCAGTCTCAAAGTTAGCACTCACGTCCAAAAAAAATGTTTGGAAAAATTGAGGAAAAATAATTTTCTTTTTTCATAAATTATGACCTAAAACTTGAGAAATATTGCAAATTTACCGCTGATCAAATCAATTTGCAATCAATTGCAAATTAAAACATCTTTTTAAAAATATATGATAATATAGATATGTAGAAAATTATCAAGTCATTCACCTATATGATAAAGATAAATACTACTAAACCTCAGAGTCATAGCACGGTCAAAAAAATTGTTTAGGAAGATTACAATTACTTATTCTATCCTTTCACCGTTTAAGTTCATGTATCCCGATAGAGAGTGGTTATTAAAAATATATCTCCCTTATAATATAAACTACAAACTAATGAATTTATCTGAATTCGTTGTGTGAGTATTTAAATTTGTTATGAAAAATGATGAATTCAAAAAAAAAAAAAAAATTTCGCTTCCTCATGAGATTTGAGCTCAAGTGCAGGTGTACGAATTCATGCATCAAATGATGAATTTTCCGTAGATCTTTATGATCGAAGAAATAAAAATAATCATTATTTTATTTATTAAGATTGGTTTGTATTGTATCTAATTCATATCCCATATATCGATATTTATAATACGGTGCTCATTCTACCATTTTTTCAAAAGTACCCTATAATTTTTTCAATGAGTTAGAGTTGACTAATCATGTAGGAAATCAAAGTGAAAAGTTCATGTTTTTGTCCTAATAAAAGTTACCATTTTTATTCCCTATTCTTTCAGTATTTTCATGCAAACACCATATGAATAATTACAATGTGGTACTCATATGTTGGAAATTTACGTGATATGAAAAATAAAAAAAAATAAAAAATTATGTGGCAGAACAACATCGAATCACTGTTTTCAAATCCCAAATTTTTTATTTTTTTTAAAAAAACCAATATTTTCTTCAAGTTCACAATCCCTTTGGCCCCATTTCTTTGATACAAAGAGATGGGGTCAAGTTTGTCTAAACAATATTCAGGAATTATAAACCTAAAGAAAATGTTAGGATTTAATTTGAATAGAGTTTATATTCTATGGTGTGTAGGAAGAATGGAAATTGATTTCATATTTATTATCGTCTTTTAACTTGAATAGGGTTTATCTGAAGAATATTTGGAAATTGTGAGCATGAAAAACATATTAAGTTTATTTTATTTTTCAAATTCAGAAAGAATCATATGGTGTGGTCGTTCTCACGTTTTTGTTGTTGTTTATCATTTTCTATGTCGTTATTAATGTAAATTATAGAGGATATATTTGAATTATTAATATAATAATAATGATAATAATAATAATAATAATAATAATAATATTATTATTATTATTATTATTATTATTATTATTATTATTATTATTATTATTATTATTATTATTGAACTATAGATCCTTCATTATAATCATCCATATCGTCAAGGTATTTATATAAAATTACGAAAATAACATGGTAAAAAAGTGATCTTTTTCTTTTGAACCAAAAAATAGAGATTTTTCATATCCGTGTTCATGAATTCTCAACATATTAAAAGATTATTTGGCTGAGCTTATATCTCAAAGCAACTTGTATAAACTGTTTAGGCATCTTATAAGTTTTCCAAAAACATAAGTGTTTGGTACGTGAAAATAAACTTTAATATCTTATAAATTTTCCAAAACATAAGTTTCTCAGTTCCAAATTATTTTTAATAAGTATATAAATAATAATGAATTACCAAAATAACTTTATTATGGTTCTTAACTATCCAACATACTGGACCAACTTCACTCATCTTCAATTTTCATTTTCTAACTAGGATTTTCTCTCTCTAACTCATGACTCTTTCTCTAACTTGTAAGCTCAATTATCCAAATACTTTGACAACTTATAAACTCTTAAAACATTATATCTTATAAACTCTTAAAACATCTAATAAAATATTGAAGTTTATAAGCTTTTTAAAATAAATTTAGCCAAACACCTCTAAGTCAACTCTCAACTATAAAAAAAAATTAAAATGATGTATTTGGAAAATAAAAATGTATATAAGGTAAAAGATGGTATTTATATTATTCTTTGATACAGTTCTTACGGTTTTTTATTTTCACATACCATTTAACTGTTGTAATAAAATAGACCACCTATGACTATGAGTGCATATATTGGATACAACAACACATTACATAAAACTTCACCACTTGGAGGGAAGCAATAAGATACCCAAAATTACGTCACACTAAAATAAGCAAGGCTAAAAAACTAATAACCTTGGCAACCACAGTTTCTTGAGTGGGCTCTTCATATGTCAATCTTGTTAGAACCTATGCTTCAAAAAATATGCCTTGTAATCTTGTATCACATGTTTCCGGCCAATATAGACAGAATGTCACTCCGAACTTCATACCCGACCCGGATAGAATCGGTCCGACCCTTTTTGCAGATTGATCTGCAGCAAAACTCTAGACTCCCATTTCACAAGAGTCACAGGTAGCCATGATCCACATCTCTCGTGCTATCATCCATGATCTCCTTTATATTCGTGATCATCTTCAACACCTGCCACATTGTCGGCCGCTGCTCGGGCGACGTCAGGAGACAGATGCTGGCTATCTCGACCAGCATCCGTAGCCGCATGTCATCCTCGCTGTCATCATCCCTCATCGCGTGGACCCAGTCGGGCATATCGGGAGGTGCGAGGAAGGGGTGCTGGGATGGGGGCTTGCCCGACAGGAGCTCTAACAGCAGGATGCCAAAAGCATAGACATCCGATTTGGCCGTGGCTCTGCATGCGGATTTCCGGATTTCAGGGGCTCTGTAGCAGGCAAAATCGGGATCATCATCCGATGAGGTGTCTGCGAGCATGGAGAGGCAGTAATCTGTCACGCAGGCCTCGAAGTCGGATCCCAGAAGCACATTCGAGGATTTCAGGTTTCCGTGGACAAATTTTGATGCTTGATGGATGTAGACGAGGCCCTGAGCCACGTCTTCAGCGATTTTCAGGCATGACGTCCAGTGAAGAGGCTTCGTCCTCGTTGATCTTGAACCTGAAAGTTACAGAGAGGAATCAAGAACAACTTTATACGCATTATGGTCGTCTGAGCTTCAAAATAACTTCAGTCAAGAAAAAGAATTGGCACTTAACTACAAAGCAGAAAAGAAGAAAGTAAGCAACCCCATCAATAATATCATGGAAGTTGAACCATCTTGCTTACTTACTATGAAACATCCTTCGAGAAGGAAACTCCGAATTATAACTGAGATAATGAAGTTCAAACCCAATGCAGCCACACAAATTTCTCTAATTTTGAAAGAGAGAAAAAAAACATTAAGATTTGATTTCCATGTCACTTATTACTTCCCACTTTAGCTATTTTCAGATGTCATTATGTGAAAAGATGAAGTTCTCCAAAAAAAAAAGTGCGAAAAGATGGGATATTTCTTCACCATTCGACTATAGAAACTTTCTTATGTCTCTTGGGGATATAGATAGACTTCAACCTATCCAATTCAAGGTCAAAAACAGGCTTTGGACTTTCTTTATGCACATTCACTTTGCAATCACCTTGTCACCACTCCTTTCACTTTGCATTTCTTCATGCCCTCAAAAGTCCATCCCCATTACTACTCCTTTTTATATGAATGAATTCCCTCAAGATTCCACGGACACATCCCCGACTTCTGCAAAAGATCTCCCAAACATAACCCAATCGCACAACAGAACATCCTAAAATAACAACGAACTAGAAAATCCTAGCGCCCACTCGTGTCAAATGAAGCTTTCATGCTTAAAACAGTGTCATATCACCATCAGACCCCACGAAACCACACCATGTTACTTTCTTAGGCGTCAAAAGGTACCAAGAAATATTTGACTCAATTTTCAGCAACACAATTGTCGGCAGCAATAATGCTAGTGAGAGAGCCCCATTTTCCATCCAAATCCAAGAAAGTCACTACACTAGTGCAGTTCCATCCACAACCAATAAGGGTAAAGTTCATGTAGCTCCTCTCCCATTTACTTCTTTCCACAGAAAGTAAACAAGAATAAACTAGAATGAAACAGCACGACCCAACCCATTTGAGCTGCATTATGTAAGGCTAACATAAAATCGAAGTAATTAAGCATTGTTTGAGAAATTAAATTACCATGAATGAGATTGAAGAGGCTTCCATTGGGATGATAGTCGAAAATGATCAATCTTTCCTGTTCAGCCTGAAAATAAGCTCTGACCGGAACCAGATTGGGATGCCTTAGCACACCAACACACTCCAAATGCTGCTCGAACGCCTCACCGCTCGTAATGGCGGTCTTGCAGGCATCCAATCTCTTCACCGACACGATCAACTGGTTTGTCATCACAGCTTTATACGTTGTGCCAATGGTGCCCCTCCCAAGCAGCTCCGCCGACGCTCTCATCAGCTGTTCCAACGTGTACAGCTCCTCCTCGCCCGAGCAAAATGTTAAATTCCCGCTCTTCATCACTCTTGGAGGTTTCGCTTTTTTCGTTTCGAAGCTTTCGGAATTTGCGTTTTCAGGTTGGAGCGAGAGGAAAGATGGAACTTTACAGTCTTCTTCGCCGAGATTGCTTTCTACTTTCGCTTGCATCTCTCCTTCTCTCTCTTCCATTTCCTCTCTCTTTTTTCTGATTAACGCGACGAGGCTTAACACAGCAGCTAGCACTAACAGAGTGCCGGTGACTAACCCTAGAATCAAACCGACTATTTTGTGGTGCTTTTTCTGGGCCGGATGGGAAATGTCGCTCAATCCTTGCTGCGCATTCTGCTGGAGCGGCGCCGCGGCGCCGCTTTCGGAGGAGGAGTTGAAGAAAGGGTACCCGCGGCAGGGTTTGCTGATGATTTCGCCGCATAGATTAGGGTTGTGTGTGAATGAAGAAATTTTGAACTTTTTGAGTGTGGGCGTGACGGGAATCGGACCACTGAGATTGTTGTTTGAGATGTTGAAGAGTGTCAGCGTGGACTGGTTCAACGGAGGGATAGAGCCAGAAAACCGGTTCGAGTCAAGCCGGAGGTAACCTAACCGGTCGAGAATGGTCAGATTTCCGGGAGCGAACCGGTGAAATTGTTGTGAGATAAATCGAGAATTAAGATACGGTGGAGGAATAAAAGAGACGGCGGGAACTCGCCGGAGAAGTGGTTGTGGTCTAAGAAGAGAGTCTTGAGGTTGAGGAGGGGGGAGAGGTCAGGGAGTGGGCCGGAGAGGGAGTTGTTCTTGAGGCTGAGGACGCGGAGCTGGTCGAGTCGGCTGAGGGTGTTGGCGGGGATGGCGCCGCGGAGGCCGAGGCTCTTGACGACGTAGCGCACGACGCGGCCCTGGGCGCACTTGACGCCGCGCCACTGGCAGAAGTCGAAGCGCTCGTTAGTCGTGTAGAGGAGCTTGTTGTCGAGGTCGGCAATGGACTTGAACGCCAGCAGCGCGACGGCGTCCGCCGGGAGTTGGGCCAGTGAGTTCGACACATCCCCGCTCAAGGCTGCGGCGGTTAAGCTGTAAAAAATAGCGTGAAGAGGAGCATGTTTTGAGTGTTTTAATGAGGTAAGGTATAAAAGGGGTGAGTTTAGAAGTTTATTAGAAGAATGAGGCGGAGGTTGGGTGGCGGAGAAGGAGGCATTGGGCGGAAATGGGGAGAGTAGTGGTGGTGGGAATGGAATTGCAGAGCAGCTGGCGGAGACAGGCGACAGTGGCTCAAAAAATGTCACGTGAAAGTAGAAAGGGAGTGGTTTTGATAATTGTATTAGTTTTTTTCTTTATTTTGGAAGTTCGTGCAGACCTTATATATTTATTTGGGTTATTATGTATAAATAGACCAAATTTTAGGTCCATTTTTTTTTTTTTATACAAATTTTAAATTATCATAAAATATATAAATTTAATCAGTTTATTTATTTTACTACGATTTTAAATTCAAGTCAAATTAAATCTGATTATGCATCTCGAGAATTAATTATAGATAAAACGATCGATGATATAAATAATATTGTAAAGAAAGGTCCTGAAATATTGTCATTTCATCAAAATAAATCAGATTTCTTGATTTCTAAGGTTCATCGCATCAACCCTGATTAAAATATCACATCTTCTCGTTAATTTCATCTTCTAATTCTCGTTGAGATCAAAACAATTGATATCCTTTCTCTATAGTGTCGTGTATATGATTGACTGGTTTGTCTACAATAAATTTTTGAGATGTCAAATCATATTTAATTTAGTCTAAATATGAAATCATAGTAAAATCACTAAAGTGATTAAATTTGTGTGTTTTGTGATAGCTTTTAAAATTCATGGGAAAAAATAAAATCGACTTAAAATTGATGTATTTATACACCAATAACCTTATTTATTTTTATTTTGAGAGAGAATAAGATATTGAGGGTGTTTGACTAAGTTTATAAGCTCTTCAAAACAACTTATAAGTTGTTTATGAGTTTATAAGCTCATGCAAAGTGTTCGGCAAAATAAACTCATAAACAACTTATAAGTTATGAAAATAAGCTCAACAGCTTATAAGCTCCCTAAAATATAAGTAGTTCAACCCCAACTTATTTTTTCGTAAGCTTATAAGTAATAATGATTTTACCAAAATAACCTTACTATTGTTCATTATTTTCTATATATACACAATCAACTTCACCTCTCATCAATTTTCTCTCTCTAACTATGATTTTCTCTCTCTAATTCACGATTCTTTCTTCAACTTATAAACTCAATTATCCAAATACTTTGACAATTTATAAATTATTCAAGTATTATATCTTATAAGCTCTTTAAAATAACCAAACATCATCATTGTATTGTTCAATAAACTATCGAGGAAACTGTATCCATTAAATTGTGCCAAAAAAATAGGTTGTCCTATTGACCAATCCACACATGTAATAAACAGCATACATGTTTGATCGGCCGCAGCAAAAATGTCATGGATATCGTCTGGTAGAAAATCATTCTTTCTAACCAAGTTCTCCAAAATCAGTATAGACATAAATGGGAGTAGTGATGTCTCTCAAACTCGAATTAGCTTATATTGCTAAGTGTATTTGTTAGTAATTTTACACCACCATCGTGAACTCAATAATGTATAAACATTATGATAGTAGTGTTTGTGATTTGTGAAGTTCCATATCTAACATTTCATATATGGATTATTATATAAGTTGAATTAGAGGGTGTTTGGCTGAGCTTATAAGCTTTTTAAAACAGTTTATAAGTTGTTTATAAGTTGTTGCAAAGTGTTTGACAAAATATGCTCTTAAACAGCTTATAAGCTCCCCTAAAAATAAGTTGGTCAACCCTAACTTATTGTTTCATAAACTTATAAGTAATCATGAATTTACCAAAATAATCTTATTATAGTTCGTTATTTCCTACACATAAAATCTCAACTTCACCTCTCGTCAATTTTATTTCTCTAACTATGATTTTTCTCTCTAACTCACGATTCTTTCTCAAGCTTATAAGATCAATTATCCAAACACTTTAACAACTTATACGCATTTGAGACATTACCTCTTATAAGCTATTGAAACATCTTATAATCTCTTGGAGCTTATAAACTATCTAAAATAAGCTTAGCCAAACACCCCCTTAATTGTGGAGGAGCCGTTTTGTATGATTTGTAAATTATAGGATTGCAAATATGATTTATTCCATTAAAGTGTCTTAAATAGTATCCTTTTCTAGTGAAGTATTAATTTATTAAGATTTTCTTCGATTTCAAGTATTTAAGCAGATTATATTAATATACATTTCATACTTATTAATTAAGATTGATTATATCCATTTAGTGTCTATGGTTTTATATTTTTTAATTGGTAATTAATTATCATGGTTCATAATGTTCTAATTTGGATTTATAATTTATTTTCATATCAATTCTCAATTGATAATTGATAATTGATAATTGTGCTTGATAATCTATTTTTGTTTTTCTAATAATAGTAGCACACGACTAGTATAATAAAAACATGGGATAGATAAAATAGTAACACAAAAACTCATATATATCTGTCCACACTGTGTAAACGGACAAAAGTATCATTTATTTTAAAAAATAATATTTATATAGAACAAAAATATCATCTATTCTTAAGAATGTAATACCTTCTTTTTTGCCAGTTTGCTCGGACTGCTCTGTAGAATTTGTTTCATTATATTCATATTCAAATTCGATTGTTCGGAGTTTGCATGAATTTCTTATTGTCGATAACAAAGACAAATCATCAACCGCATATAAAGTTGACTTGACCATAGTATACCCCATCATAATGCACATTATCGAAAAAAAGACAAATCATCCACCGCATATTGTTTCTCTCCCATCTTACTCTTAAGCCACACACAAATATGATTCACATATCATTATTTATTTTAACCGATATGAAAGGACTATTTAGAGGGTGTTTGGCTTAGCGATTCCTTAAAGGTTTGGGTTCATTATGTTCAGCAAAGTGTTTGAAAATATCTTTAAATTTCTAAAAATAATTAATCCTAACTTATTTTTTCATAAAAAAAAAGGACAAATCATCCACCGCATATTATCTCTCTCCCATCTTACTCTTAAGCCACACACAAATATGATTCACATATCATTATTTATTTTAACCGATATGAAAGGACTACTTAATAAAGCACCACATCGTTACTACTTACTACGTTAGGGTTATTTTAGAGCGTCTACGTGGAGTAATTCAAATTGGTTTTGCACAGTATTCAATTTGAAGATCCAAGTCAAGATATTTGCACCATCAGAGATAAAAATCATATGTTACATTTTTTTGGGACAGTTTCCATTTTCATGAAGTGGTCTCACGTGTGTATTCATTGCATATTCCGTTCTGATGATTTCGGACAAAGAAAACGAAGAAAAATATTGAAATTCATGATACTTAAATTAAGTCAGGTTCCTTTAAGAAAAAGCAAGTCATATTGAAGTTGGATTTATAATTTCCTAAACTTGGTGAAAAATATCGTTACTAATTAGTACTCTTTCCGTCTCACCCAAGATGACATGTATTCATTTTTGAATTGTCTCATTTAGGGGTGTGTACGAACCGAATCGAACCGAATCAAAAAAACCGACCCAACCGATCGATTTCGGTCGGTTCGATTTTGAAAAGTCGGTTTTCGGTTCGGTTCAAATTTTCAATTAAAATCGATTTTCGGTTTTATATTTTAGGTTCGGTCGGTAACCTAAACGAACCGAAAGTATTATTTTTATATATTTATATATTTTATATAATAATTAATTAATATTTTAATTAAATAATTAGGATTAAAATATGTTTATTAAATATATATATAAATATAAATATATATATATATATATATATATAATATATGTTTCGATCGATTTTTCAGTCCGATCGAAACCGATCGATTTTTTTGGTTCGATTTTCGGTCGGTCCGAAACTATAAATCAGTTCGGTTCGATTCAAAAAAATATATTCGGTTCGATTTTCGGTTTTAAAAATTTAGATCGGTCGGTCGAACCAACCGACCGATGCACACCCCTAGTCTCATTCAAGATGGCATGTTTCATTTTTAAGAAATAATTATATCTTTAAAAATTATGGGACATACCTACTTTTTATCACTTTAATCACTTTATACACTTTTTATAAATAGCCGACCGGAAAGAAATGAATCGTCTTGGATGTGATAGAGAGAGTAATTAATTAGGAACTGACTCTTGTCCACATAAAATCTCCATATCTATTATCCTCATATTATCACGTGTTGTTGACGAAAGAATAAATGAGCAGTTATACGTCAAATTTATACAATGACCAAATTAGATAGGTGACTAAAGAGTCAAGATGAGAATTGACGTATGAATTTGTCGTGCAATATACGGTTTTGTGTCAAATTTATGCAATGACCAAATAAGATAGATGACTAAAGACCATGTTTTCTTCATTCCCAAATTTCTATTTACCATCAAATCCTTTTGAAGATTAATTCTTTGAATTTCCCATTATGTGAAAAAGTTAAGTTCTAATTCACGGATGAATTTTCATATATGTAACAGATATTAGTCCGTTGGTGGAGAGATGACACGATCCGAACCCGGCCCAAGAGGAAAGAGTCGCACAAGTTGTTCGACAGTTCGACAAAGCTTGCACAGAAGCTGGCTTCTTTTACGTCGTAATTCTATCATTTTTATTCTTTTCTATGCAATTCTAGAAATATTTTTGTATCAAATTTTCTTAGACTATTCATGCTGGTTAGAGTGTCTGTGGCCGTCAAACTAAATAAAATTAACGGTATCATTTTTCTTCTTTTCTATGGACGCCAAAACCCAATATATAACTACGATTTACGTATCATTATTTACTTTTTCGATGGCCAATTATTCTGGCGTTCGGTGTCTAATTGACAACCGTTAGCAAGCTTAAGACGATAGCTTTGGATTTGATTATCATAGACCGTCCAAAAATATACGTGGTATGATAGAATTGTTAAAATAATGATAATATATGTATTAATTTGTAATTTTCATACATTGTGATACAATTGTGAAAAAGTTCAAAAATATTGGTCATCAAATGGTATTTTCCTTATTTATTATTTTTAATGTAATTCTATTGCTATTTGATGTTTTTGTTAATTTGTTTTTTGTTAAGAGATGTGAGTTTGAGTTTAAAATTCATTGTGCTTGACAAATGAAATTTTATAATTGAGATTTTAAACGTAAATCGTCTTACAATCAGACTTGCAACTTATTTTTATATGTTGAATTCTTTAATCTTTTTCATATAATGGATTGTTCTAGCTCCTTTCTCAACGATATTTCTTAATTTTAAGTTAATTTTAACTGTGTGAACTATTAAGATATTATTATTAATAGAATGGAAAACATGGAATAAGTGGAGGTGCGATTTCAGAATATATGATAACTCACATTATATGTATCTAACTAGATGTGGTGTGAAAAGATCATCCATATAATCTTTCAAATACTCATTACTAATTAGATGTATGACAAATTCTAAAAGTAAAAACCTCCTAAAAATATCTCATATTTTATTTGAAATATGGAGAAGTGATAGCATATCTATATTTATTATTTCATTATCGACGACACTAAACGTTTCTATAATATATACGCATCAGAAAAATTTAAATTATAGAGATAACTTGCTAACTTTGTACAAAATGCATGGGACACAAGAAGTTTAATTATGAAGAAAGAGGAATGGTTGGGATCACACCATCAAACTAATTTTGTAAATTCTACTCTCGTATACTGATCTTTAACATTTTTCAAATTATACAATGCAATCAGACTTGAAGCACAACTGAACTATTTCATTGAAAGACTAGCATGAAGCATAATTAACCAAGCTCTTACAATCTTTTTGGTTTGATTAAATCAAGACTTAATTGAAACTAACAAATACCCCAACCCTTATGTCACTTAATAATAGCCCAACCAATGTCAGCCCTTTAGCACTCAAACTAAATTTAAACATAATTCAAAGCTCCACATAAAAGGAAAAATTAAACCTGGCTCGAACATAATTATATAGATCCAACTTGCTCACATCTTCAAGCTGCCTAAACTTGGCATGACAATTGTGCTTAAGGCAACAAGCAAGTCTGAAATCAAGTGATTTTTATCCACTGTTACCGATAGGTCAGTTATGCCACGCTACGGTGCCTTAGCTGGTTCCCTTCCAATTCCTCGTGTTTGAGTAAGCAGGGTACAATTAAGGGAACTACTCAAGATAAAATTGCAGAACATCAATCACTTAACAAAAGAGAAGCAATGAGAAGAGACTCTGCTTACAACGTAAAGCAAAATCACATGCACAAACACAAAGCTACAAGACCATGCACCTCGAGCAGCAAGAAAAAACCAGAATTCAAGATTCACATTGAATCGGTTGAAAAAGAAAAGGTTAAGATCATCATGTCAGCTTACTGATTAAAAAGAAAAATATAGTGAAAATGGCTACACCAATAGCAAGCACCATAGAGCTGTGTTGGCGGGATACTCTGCACAAATTCGTGTGCTTTATCGTGTAACTGCTGCAATTGGAACTTTAGTTTCTCCAATTTTTGCTTATCCATGGATTCCAAAAACAAAAATCGAGATTATGAGACCTCAGTAAAATAGAAGTACGATGTGAACTGTGAAATTCAAGTCGAAAATGAGATCTACCAGGAATTTTCTGCTAATGTTAGAAACGAAAAAATAAAGTTATGACCTCCTCATGCTGGTATGTAGGTGTAGATATCAGCAGGACGTTGAGTATATATCTATGCTGTAATTCCACTACTATACAACTACAAGACATTCATTTACTTTGCATCTATGTTTATGTCGTCTTCATCACTGTTCACACACTTCAATCATACTCCGACCTATTTCCCTCTTCACCTTCCTCGCCACTGCAATCTCCCGGCATTGTTTCATGGTCTCATAATCTCCAATATCCGAATAGAAGTAAGACGCCTGCAACCAACTAGAAGGGTTCTCCGGTTCAAGGTCTATCAGCATCTTCGCAGCTCGACTTCCCATTTTTTTATCTTGATGAACTCTGCAACTCCTCAACACAGATGTCCACATCACAAAATCATCTTCCCATGGAGTGTCTCTCATTATCTCAATTGCTTCATCCAGTAAACCAACGCGACCTAGAAGATCAACCATACACGAATAATGCTGCCTCTCTGGATCTAGGCCGTGATGCGTCTGCATTGAGTAGAACACCGATCTTCCCTCTTCAACCAGCCCAGAATGGTTGCAACCCATTAGGGCACTCAAAAATGTCACCTTATCGGGCTTCAGACCGTTTCGGAGCATCAAATCAAGCATTTCAAGGCATTTCTTTCCCATCCCATTCCTCGCTAGTGCACAAATAACCGAAGTGAAACATATCACATTCGGGGAGGGAAGCCAAGTGAAAATACGACAGGACAACTCGACTTCACCTGATCTAGAGTATGCATCAATCAAAGCACATGCAACTGCAACATCGGATTCAAATCCCGATTTCACAGCGCAACAATGCAACAAAGAGCAGCCAGCCGAGCCAGCAGGAAGGGAGCACGCTAGAGCTTTTAAAGTCGAAGAAAGACTCACTTCATCATATCCAATCCTCTCATCAACCATCACACCAAAAAGATCAACCACATCCTTCACGAGATCAAACCTCAGTAAAGATGTCATGAGAGAGTTGCAACACTCAAGCGGCCTCTCAGGAACACTGTTGAATATACAGACCGCATCCTCAATATCTCCACATTTCCCGTACATGTCAATCAAGGCGGATTGCACAAGCACACCATCAAAACCTGCCTTCACAACACAGCAATGAGTTTGCTGACCGAATATCAAATTTATAGTGGTGCTCGACACTTTCAAGAACCCCAAGAACGAACAAGCCGACGGCTTCTTATCCCACAAATGCATTGTCCGAAAGACTACAAGACCGTCGTGTATGTAGCCACTCGATGCACAAATGGACACCATAGAGTTCCAAGAAATCACCTCCAAAGGCGGTATAACCTCAAACGATTTCCTCGTTTCTGCCAAACTCCCACAAGCAGAGTAGAAATCCACCAAAGCATTGGCCACGAACAAATTCGAATCCACCAATCCTCCCTTGATCACATAGCAATGCAGCTGCATTCCTTCTTCAAGACACCTCTCATACCCACAGCCCTGAATCAGATAGCAAAAGGTGACCCCATTAGGCTCCAACCCTTCCAACCTCATCTCATTATACATTCTCAACAACTCTTTCAATCGCCCCGTTTCACACAATCCACGCAGAGCAACGTTCCACGTAGCCAAGTTTCTCTCTTGCAAGGTGCTAAACAATCTTAAAGCAACGTTAATGCAGCCCATTCGCAGATAGAGATCGACGAGGGCGGAACCAATGTACACATTCGTGGTAAACCCAAGAACAACCGCTCTGCAATGAACCTCACGTCCTTCTCTAAAAAACCCTACAGAGCTGCAGATACTCATAACAGTTGAAAATGTCGATGAATTCTCGACGAAACATTCGGAAACCATCTGGTTGTACAAACTTAAAGATTCTCTTAAAAATCCACGACGATAATGCCCTGAAATCATAATGTTCCAAGTAATAACATCTCGTTCGGTCATTTCATCGAACATCTTCACGGCAGAATCGAGAGACCCAGATTTCAGAAGGTCACTGATGATTCTGTTACAGGAGTAAATATCCTTGTTGGCATTGCTGAGCCCACGTACCGGGTGGTAAAAACTGAGCACAAATGCGGGTTTATGTTTCCAAGAAAGTGATGCTGCTCTTGCGAATAATACGAGAAAGTTATGGTTTTTCATCTACTAGCAGACAATCCAAAGTAGTTTATATGGCGGAGATATCTGAGAATCAATCTGTTTAGAAGGAAAGAAATATGGAATTTTTAAGGGTGGATGACGCTCTTTGAAAACGTGACTGCTATATGATAATATGAAAGAGGGAAATATTAAGAAAATACGATAAAAGAGACTAAAATTTTGGTGCCGCAATAAAGAAATAATAGGAAACAATAAAGATTAAAAGTTCGTGTGTGTATGACTAGTGGTAGACAAAAATAATTAAAAATTCTATATATAGTTATATGTGAATGTAAGAATGACTAATCCATTTATATTGGGGGGAAATATTACCAGGTCGGTCGAAACAGAGATATCACGGGTTAAAAGCAAAGAAGAAAAGAAAAGAAAACGATGAGAACTACGCACAATGTTGTGAAAATTCAGAGGCATTTACATCTCTTCTCATACTCGATAATATTTTATTAATATAATTATGTTTAATATCCCTAATCTTTAGGGCCCCTAAATTAATAACAACGGAATTCGGTCGAAGAGGAAGAGAGATATCACGGGTTAAAAGCAAAGAAGAAAAGAAAAGAAAAACGATGAGAACTCGCACATATATAGTTATATATAGGTATAGAAGTATTGTAACATAAGTCAGTTACAAACAACACTCCTAAGACGAGATCCTAGCAAGTAGACAGGTTAGAAAGGAAATTAATTCAAATGAAAATAACAATATTTAGAATCCTGACACAAAATCAGGGTGATGCAAATGTCATCCCAGAGAAGGGGGCCTATGCGTTTTTGGCTAAGTAGCTCGAAGGCAAAAGGCAAACACCTGACGCAGTCAGTGCCCAGGTTCCCAATCTCAAGAATATAGTGGAGTTTAGATTTTTCCAAGAGCATAACACACTTGACAAGTCAATGTCTAGGTACTGATGTCGATGTCTCACTCTGCCATGCCAACTCCTCGACCTAAAAACATTTGAAAAGATTTTGGGATGAGTACTAGCGTACTCAGTGGGATCGAGTACTCCATTTTAGTAAAGAACGGTTCATAAGCAGTTGAGAAAAGTGCATATTAAATAACATATAATAGAGAGGTTTTAAAAGTAAAATAATTTATCCCTATATATGCAAAACATAACGCGATATACTTCCTTGCTCATCATATTTGTGCTACCTACTGGACCATAGGGGAAAACAACGTTCCACTAATGGCCTCCTTCGCTAAGACTAGGGAACTTGACCAAGTTCACCCAGCCCGGACTTCCGTGTACACTATCTCAGCCAGTACTTAGCTCGAGGCACAATCGTTAACTACTCCCGGCCGAAGCCGTAGCGGTTTAACCGCTCCAAGGTTAGCACCAAGCAATGAGCATAAAAACAGTATGCAATTCTCAATTTCAATAAACATCTTGGGGCTTAATAACCCGAAATACATTACAGAAAATAGATCCCACCTGTCATCGAAGTGGTACCAATAGCTTATCTTACTCGTACACATCCACTGGTTGTCCTTGGATGAACCTTAACCAGTCCTAGAATATGAGTCTAGTCCTTACGCATGATTATTTCATAATGATTTCTCATAATCCATGCCATAAGCTCAAACTTATCTATTCCCAAATTTAGGACGTAGAGTTGAAATATTTGTGGGGTCTTAGTAGTCATTCTATTTTAGTGCATGTCATGATAAGAGATGTAGTCAAGTTATCACGTAGTTACATGCTTTTCGGTTAAGGCATGTTTCTGTAAGAATAACAGGTTGTGTTGGTTTATCATATTTCATGCGTCTTATTAATGCTCTAACATGCTCGTAACATAATATGTTTGAATGCATCATTTGATGACATGCCAGTCATATAAGACATGTTTCACATATGTGAGTTCCAACACTTAGTCAAATTTTTGGTATTTAACTTTCAGTAAAACTGCCCAAATGGCCTATTTTGGCGACTCATAACTCTCGACTCAAAGCGCCTATGGATTCACAAAGACATGTTCTGGAAAAAAATATGTACTACAAGTTCTTAGAAGGGTCGAGTCCATAAGAGTTGTGGTTCTAAAGATATAAGGTCTCAAATTGGGCAACCCGAAACTGACTTCTATACTTAGGAATATTTTCCAAAATTTTCAGAATTGGCTTAGCGACGAGGGATTTTGTGAGACTCGTAACTTTTGACTCAAAACACCAAAATGGGAGAAAGGCCCTATTTTCGAAACCTTGAAATAAGAACCACATGTTTCATGAAGAAAGGATTGGAAGATATCTGATGCATCGAAAGATACATGAGTTCAAAGTTGACTAGTTGGAAACGGACAGTTTCAAGTAAGTGACTTTGGGTCAATGAAAGGTATACCTATAGGGCTTGGTTCAAGTTCAAACTTTCCAGATCACAACTAGACATGGTATGGAATATTTTTGATGAAGAAACCCAAGTATAATTTGGACTAAAAATGGCTCGAACGTCCCTCGTAAAAGTTGGACTTGAATAGTTTATTAAAATAGGAATTAGGCTTAGGCAGTTTGACAAAAAGACTCACTGGAATACGTTAACTTTCAAAATTCACTAAGGTCTTATTAGAAATAATCTATGGATGAGATCTATCAATTTGGAAATATAATTGAATCTAGTGTAGTTTAGGAAAAACCTCACTCAAAGATTTACATTAGATTAGGAGATAAAAATATTTTACCACAAGCTATCGTTACAGTGACAGCTTTGTGTAGTTTATTTGTAAATTTAGAAATAAATAGTAAAAACTTTTATAAAAATCTAAAAATTTCCAGAGAACTTATAGACACCCTAAGTTGTGTTTCTGCCAAAGTTTAGCATTTTACAATTTATAAAACTCTAGACGCAACTTAAAGACCGTGAGCATTGAACAGGGGATTTTAACAGATTTGTGCAGTGAGTTTATAAAATATATTTAAAATAGTAAAATACATGGGATTGACCTGAAATTTAATAGAGGCGTAATAGACATACTTAATTTCAACATACTAAAATTTGGTGATCATCAAGTAAATAAGACTTAGTCGATTAATGTCCTGAAGTTACTGTTTTCGTGAGATAACTTCCAGTTTTGCAGACAAGATTATAGTTCAACTTTAGTACATTGATTTCTTGCAAGCCTTTCATCAAACACTTCAAATGCACACATATTTACACGAAACCTTGGTGAATTTATCACCTCAATTCAGCAATCAAGTCAATCAATCCCTACGTGAGATCCATATAAACCAATACACAATTACCAAAAGTAATGAATCTATTCATTTAATCCACATGCAATCGACTTCAAGCATAAACCCTACACATTCAAGCATTTTGATACTCATGCATGTATATATTTTGACCAAAATAAACCTATGGGTATAAGGCCTTTACCTTGGATTAGAATTTCAATAAGCTCGAGAGGATGGATAAAGGGAATGAGGCTTGCGGCTTTTCTCGGGTTCGCAATCCCCTTGCGATCGAGGGGCTTGGATTCTTCTCAAGGGAACATGGTGTAAGCGCAAAGCTATGGAGCTTTAGTCGTAGGAGGCAAGAGGGAGAGGAAAGAGAGCTTAAGAGAATGGTCCTTGGCTATTGTTCTTCTTAGACGAATTAGAGAGAAACAGTGATCAAGGGGTTGCTGTTGGGGATAGTGGGGTGAATAGAAGTGGGCTTAAGGATATTCAAGAGAGAAAGAGTAGAATTAGGAATGAGGGGAATAGTTGTAGTTGCCGTAGATAAAGATGGGCTGATGGGGTGGAGTGAGACATGTGTCTTATGCACACAAACACCATTACACCTATACACATGCAGCTACACACGACACATAGGGCTGTTAAACGGTTCGATTTCGGTTAATCGAATCGAATTTCTTCGAAAAAGTGGAATCGAAACCGAATAGTTTTAAATTTTCGGTTAACCGAAAACCGATCGGTTCCGACGGTTCGGTTTCGATTAACCGAAAAAACGAATTAAAATTAATTAATAAAAAAACAAATAAAATAATAAGTAATAACTGAAAACTATTAAAAATAGATAAAATATTTAACAAATAATTAAATAATTAATAAAGTAATAATTAAAAATTGAGTTTTAGAATTTTAATTAATTAATTAGTAATTAAAATAATAATTAAAAATAAAAAACGGTTTCGGTTCTGAACCATTCGGTTTTCGGTTTCGAACCGTTCGGTTATCGGTTAACCAATAACCGAATTTTTTTCAACTCTGGAACCGATAACCGAATTTGTCGGTTTTCGGTTAACGAATTTGTCGGTTTCGATTAGGTTCCGATTCTAACCGAAAACCGTTTAGACATCCCTAACGACACACACTCTACTTACACACTTCACAAACATGCATATGCACCCATCCACAAACACATAAATTAATATAATACATATATGCATAACATGCACCTTTATACATATATTAATTTAACATATATTCAATTTACATTCACATGACCACACGCCCACACATAGATATATTCATATATATATATAAATATATACTTATTTAATTATGCTATGTAATTGGATTTAATATTTTAAGTAGACCAAATTGTAGCACATAAATTCATATAGAGAATTTCTATCTGAATTTCCAACTTACAAAAGGTGTTAGGAGTTCAATTATATTATCCGGTTGAATAGGCACTAGCTTCCTAAGGCTATATATGCCTTATTATTATTGAATTATATAGTGTCATTTAATTTAATTAATCAAGCATCAAGTTTAATAATTAAACATTATTCACGCATTATAACATGCTAATGGGAAATGATTCGAGATCCTATTTGATTTGAAACAAAAGATTTCCTTTGAAAAGAATTTTATTATTATTAGCACCTTTTATTAAGGTGGGTTTTCAAGCAGACAACTTTCTGGGTTATTACATTACATTAATAAAATATTATTATGTGAGATGAGATGTAGTACATCTCCATGTTATATGGAAATTAACTTATACGGGCTTGGACAATGTATTTTCAAATTTTTAGGTAATTAATGCAATGCATCTAGTCTAAGTGTTTTTGCTGAGCTTAGATTTTAATTTGTCTCGAATTTAGTTTGAGTTGGTTGTTAAGAATTACCAAATGCATTTGATTCAACTAGGAGAAAGGGAAATAAATTAATGAAGGGAAAAGAAAAGAAAGGAAAGGAAATAGAATGATTACTTTTCCACTATTTGATTTAACAAATAGAATTTTTATTTTTTTCAATAATGATAGTGGCGGTGGTGGTGAAGGGATTGTGAGGACAGGAAATTTTAAATCCCAAATAACAAATAGGGAATGGAAAAAGACTCAATTAAGGAAATCTAAAACTAAAAAAATAGAGAAAAAATATCAATGAAAAATGAAAACCAAACACACTAGGATCATGATTCCCTTTCTTGATTGCCCAAACCAAATAATCCTAAGGACCTTCCACTGTCGTGTTTTAAATTAGAAAGTTCCCTTGCTCATTTTTAATTCTCACAATATTTCATTTAAAGCATTTAGAAAAATTACTCCATAATTTCCTTGTCAAATACTATCTAAAATTTAGATTTTAGCATTCTGACTAGATTAGGATGTTATAAAGACGGTTCAAAGTTCGTATATTTGGAGTAAATTATTATACAATAATTTATTTGATTGGTTGTGAATCATATTTTTTTATTAATTTTATAAATTGGAGAAATGTTTCTGGTTTTACACGACAAAAATAAAACTGAACGTCTGAACCTACTAAAATAACTAGTTTTGAAGGATGAAAATGAAACGTAATATTGGTCTCCGTTCATTTGTTGCTGTAAAATTCAAGTCACGTGATGTGCACGCCAGTTTCATTAATAACAAGGTTACCTCTAATGGTAACTTTTTTCAATTTTTTTGAGTTTAAAAAGTTGAAATCCAAGTTCTACATCATTAGAAAAAGTTGATAAAAGTTGGAAACAATAAACCAACTTCTTAATAAAGAAGTTAGCTTTTTTTTTTTTTTTTTCTATTACTTTTGTCTTTTATTTATATTTTCTTTTGTTTATATATATATATATATATATATATATATATATATATATATATATATAGTGAGATCTATATAAAAGTTGATTTTGTAGATATATGATTGGAGAAAAAGATATAAAGAAGTTGATAGGTTTTAAAAGCTGATATGCCAACAAAAAAGTTCAATTTATAGATACAAAAAGGTAGATACATAGTTAGATTTTAAACCAATCTTCTATTCTATATTCCCTTTTGTCATATCGAGATATAGTACTGTCATACTGTATAAAATTTCAGATCTTAGCATTTCATCATTAGAATTTTGTGAATATTTTGATATTGGGGCCATACTTCCATAGTTATTTAGTTTTAAAGATGTATTATTGGTGAGAAATTATAGTTAAAGATTGTATTTGAATGTGAAGTGATGAAGCAAACTGAAATGAGCAATTGGTAGCACCGTTGGAGATGTTCTAATTTAGTCGAAAAGTATAAATTATGTCATTTTTCGATATTGTATGGCATAAAAATAATCACATAATATACAATAAGAATATAATTAAAAATCATCAAAAAGTGGTTCCAACTATACTATCAAAATACATAACAATGAATATATACACATATTGACTACATTCCTTAAGAACTAAGATTGGTATACGTCAACATTTGCAGCAGCAATTGTTGAGGAAGCTGAAGAAAAAAACAGCAGGAAGGAGTGGGCAGATTTGAGTTAAAGCAAGTAGGTCCGAATGACACATCAATCAACGAGCTGCTTATTTTGACTTTTTAACATTCTTTCCTACCAATGCTATATTTAATAAGCAAAACAACAAAACTTAATCACTGGACTAAATTAGCCGTCTCAAGTCCCAACCGCCAACGACTCACCACTCTTTCGTCAACCCTAATTTCATTAATTTAATTAAGTTGATCGTGACCATTTTAATTAACTAACCCCAAGCTACAAGCAAACAAAGAAAAATGAATTGGGTGGAATAAGTCTTCGAAACTACGTTTAGTTTCAGATAAGTGTTAGTGTTGGAGTTAGCTTCAAAAAAGAATTTAATATGTTGGTGTTTTTTTTTTTTATATCACGGAACCCGCCGCTACCTTAGCAGCAAGACCTAGAAAACCCACGCTTTACGCATACCGCAAACCACATAGGAAATATGTTGGTGTTTTGATAATATGTTAAACATAAATTATTGTCAATTTCTGGAGATAAAATTAATAAAAGGTAATCTATACTCAACTCGTTAAAAGCAAAGTAATACTCCATCCGTCTATCAAGAGGTTGGGATTGAATTATAAGAATTAAATATGGGTCATGTGGTGGGTTTTTTTATAAATAATGAGTGATTCTGAGATGAATTATAATGATTGAGTGCCCCAAAATGAAAGTGACACACTCTTTGTGGACGTCGAATAAGATAATTATGATAGATTCTAGACGGAAAGAGTAGATGAAGGGAGTGCAAAATTCTATAAATAAATAAATAAAACAAATATTAGTGAGGGCAAATGTGACAGTATTTTTGAAAGAATAATAATAATCTAAAAAGTGTTTATCTATTGATATTTGACCCGATGCAACGCTCAAAAGACGAATGAGGAATCAAGAACAGGAGCTAAAAGCAAAAGCATTCGATATAATAACGCAAAGAGACGCAGAAACGCACCAAATCCACCATCTTTTTTTTCTTTTGCCTCCGGGATTCTTTAGTTATCTTTATTATATTTTAATTTTGCATTTTAATTGCGATATGAACTAATAAATCAGACAGCATCAACTAAAATAGAAAATAAAGCCATATAACTTTAGTTTATGATACATAAAATGATGCGAATTTCACACTTCTAAAACCAAAAAATTCCAATGTTGTGGCACAAAGTGACTCAAGTAACATCTCCTTCGAGATAGGGGGACCCAATTAGTGTCTAGTCCTAGATTAAATCCTGCAGATTGATTACTTACATGATCGATCATACATAATTAAGCAGCCGGGTGAATTAAATTAAGAGGATTCTAAGATCATGGTACTAGGTGTTTCTGCAATGGAGAGAGTATGATTGTGGTCTCCTTCGTAGGTGACGACGAGCATAGTTGGATCGTCTACAGCTCTCTCTACGTGTTTCCGAGCTGGACATCCTCGTACACTACTGCACTTGTAGTAACCCCTGTTACACGTCACTAATTAGCTTTTTACTCATCATGGGCTCGTGAGATAACAAATCTCACGTACCAAAGCAGATCAGTCAAGACAACTATCCTATCCAGACCCTATCTCACGTACCGAACGAACCCTTAGTAACAATCATCCTTATCCATAATTTTAAAAAGTGAAATACAAAATTGGTTTATTAAAGGTGAAGAAGAAGAACATAGATAGCATCTTTATGTCGCAGCGAAACCAATGCATATTCATTTGATCTATTATCGAACATATAAATTGGACAAACCGACCTAATTGAACAAATCACAGATCCACATTCCAGTTTCCGACTCAGCTTACGAACATAATCATACAATTAAATAGACCGAGTTGAATTTGACCGTTGGAAAATAAATGAGCAGACTACATATTAACTGGTAGCCTCTACAAACATAAATACAGTTTTTTTTAGGGGACAAACACATAAATACAGTTAATACAGTATTTGATAAATTAATCAATTTTTTTATATTATTGTATTGAATTTTGGGAATCGCAATTTAGGATGAATTACTACTCATTAATACCTAAATTTTAACAGTAACATTAAGTTGCTCCAATTCTAAAGTGAGGCACACAACAAATAGAGAAAATTAGAGAAATAAAATTGTCGTGTAGCATAGTGGTAGAGTGGTTAATGTCCGAGGCCAAAGGTCTCGGGTTCGAGTCCACCGTGACGCAGTCTTTAAAATTTTTATATTAATTGACCAAAAAATAAAAAATAAAAAAATAGAGAAATAAAATTGTGAAACTTGAATAGAAGAGAAGTAAAATTAGCGTTGATTAATAATTACCTAGGATATGGGGAACCTTTGATTGGCTTCTGGCCGTATTTTCTCCAGGAGTAATCATCAGGTGGGATGTCAGCCATTTTCATGCTGATCGCCGGCACCATAACCACCCTCTTCGCCCTCAATTTCCTAAATTATTCAACACAATAAATCCAAATTAAAATTTGGCAAAACTTGTGTTATTCTGGTGCATCGGTTTCTAAGTAGAATTTATCGATTCTCAATTATAATTAAAATTTAACTAGGATGAATGCACCGTGAATTCATATGCACCAAAGTGTGTTTCTTAAAACTTATGCAATGGATGATATATAAAAGTAGCTTTAAAAGTATTAATCGATAATAATTAATCGCAAGAAATATTATGATGAATTCACCTCCTCTTAGAACACTGGCAGCGGCTGGAGGAGCCGCTGCACATGCCGGAGGCGCCGTTTTCCGAAGAAGCGCACTTCCTCTTGAAGGAGGAAGAAGAAGAAAGTGGCGGCTTCGCGCCGATTATCTGGAACGCCCCAGCGGAAGAAGGCTTGCTCTCGCCGGCCAGCGACGAATTAACAAAGGAGTTGGCGTGCGAGTAAGAGAAGCTGATGGTTTTGGAATTCTCCGGCGGCGGAACCTGCTGAATGGGAGTGGGGCAGTAGATCTTCGTATAGCCGCCGCGATCTTCGCCGCCGAGCACGGGGTTTGGAGAAGAGGATGATGAAGCCGCAGGAGAACCGGTGCCCCCCACGGGGGCTCTCCTGAACCGGGCGTGGCCGGTTCGGGCCCGGCCCAGGAGAGATATTACTTTCTTGAATTTATTCACCGCAACGTCAGCCACCGCAGCGTAATCCTGCGCTGGCTTCCCATCGCCGGGGGGAGAGGACAACTGCTGCTGATTCTGGGAGGAAGAGAACAATCTGATGAGCTTCTCGACGCTCTGGAGGCCGGAAGCAGCTTCCTGGGCGGCGGTTTCTTCCGATTGCGAAACGAAGCTGCTGTTTCTGTAGTTCATCATGAGATCCACGGCCATGGCCGCTGGACTTATGATTTTTTTTTTTGTTATGGTTGCATGAGTGGAATGGAGAAGGAAAGGAGGAGAAATGTAAGGGGCGAGAGGAATGATATATAATGGGGAAAGCGAAAGGGTCAAATTGTTAAAGAGTAGCAAAGTAAACAGTAGGTGACTGACCAGTCAATTTAATCTCAACACCTCGTCAAATTTAGGTGCGAATAAGATTGGTCCACCATCTGCATTTCACACTCTCGCAAAGCGCATGCCACATTATTTATTTCAATTCCTGTTTTTCAACATACCATATATCATGTACAAATTGTGTCTTTCAAGATCAATTGTGGGATACTTGTCACTAAAGTTAAAGAAAGTCGAAGTTCGAATTTTTATTTTCGAATCAAGGTCTCAATTGATGAGAATTTGAAAAGTTGGGTTGTCGGAAAAATTTGGAGGTGTTTTAATTGCAAAAATAATTTGAAAAGTTGGGTACTTATTTGATACGTATATAATAACTGTTAGATTGGAATTGTTCGAAGTTTGTGATTTGAATGACAATTAAGCATCAAATTTGAACTACTATATTTAGGGATAATGTGATATTTTATCCCAATAGAAAGGATTGGGGTTGCCCAAGGCCACCAGGCCGATGGCCGATCATCGGCTAGCCAGGCCAAATTTGAAATCCAATTGACCTAATTTTTCAAAGCGCAATCTAGCCCTAGAAAACAGTTTATAATGTAAGTTTATTAGGTTGGGACCGACTATTTTTCTTGAACTGAGCTTAACAGCTTGGACCGGGCCATAACATGTCTAATTTGTTAGATGAAACAAAAGTGGAGGGAGGAGTATGTGTGGCATCCTTGTTGGATGAAACAACCACTAAACTTGAAACCCTAACTACACATATCCAGTGTGGAAATGTGACAGTGCTTGATTTACTGGGATAAATTGGCACTGGACCATATTACTAGGATAAAACAATACATTCTGCATTTTTAATTTATAATAAATGATTTTTTTAATACTTTCGATGCGTTCTATATCTATTATATATCTCAGACAATATATTCACTAATTTGTATAAACTTAATTAGTAGGCTTCATGATTTATATATTACTTATTAAAATGGCCAATAAATAACTTTTTCAACACGAAGTTCATAAATGTTCATTTAGCAAAGAACCATATTTTCTTAAATTAATATTAATGTAAACTGTAATGTAGTTTAAATTTTTCATTCATATTTTTGTATATAAAAAAAATATGTTACGACCACGTTTTAAATTCCACGCGAAAAATGTCATCGAAATAAAATTGAGTATTCGAGTTACTAAGATAAAGTTGATATTGAGGCCTATCATTGGGATAAAACATTGAATTATCTCTTTTTATTCTAAACAAAATCAAACTCCATTGAATCACGAAGAACAAGAACAATTAAAATGGAAAAAGCCATTCAAAACACAAGTTAGAGTGTTAGTGCAAATTTGTAGTTTATTGGAGTTGTCATTATTTATGGCAAAACACCATTCCAAATTTCAGATGTTAAAGAGAACACCGACCATATGTTCGAGTAGTGTTCCCTGTTCTAAAGTCTTTGCTCTTGATTGGACGAGTAGCCTCAAGAACTAAAAGACCAGTCTCTGGTTTCGAAGCTGTGGATAACCTTTAAAAACAAGATATACTTAACGAAGACATCTTCATCAACAAGAAAGTTTTTATAGCTACCAATGCCATTTATATTACTACTTTTGTGGAATTGATCAAGAATAGATAGAATTTATTTTTATTTTTATTTTTATTAAACTTATTACTTATTAAAATTATGAATATTTAGGCCCCTTAAAGTATATTTTTAATTCCATCACTATATATATGTATATACTTAAATTTAAGTTCGTATATGTAACATGGGATGCTAGAGGGACAAACATATCGCCTAAAAGTAATTTAAATAAGAAAGAACCATTTTATTATTAAAAAAGATATTCGTATAGCACCTCAATTTAAATTTTGAATATTCTCATGCTCAAGATTCGGTTCGGTTTCGGTTAACCGAAACCGAAATCAACCGAAATAGCTAACCGAAACCGATACCAATCGGTTAACCGATTAACCGATTCGGTTAGTCGGTTCGATTAGCGGTTAACCGAAATTAAAATTATTTTTTTAAAAAAATATACAAAATACAAAAATTAACCGAACTAACCGAAAATAATCGAGATTATTTCAAATATTACAGAATTTATAATATTAAATTAAATAATTTTTACTTAATAATTAAATTAATTAATTAATTAATTAATTAATTTCGGTTAATCGGGTATAACTGTCGGTTAATCGGTTATACCCGATAACCGAAATTCACTTTAAGTGGGTAACCGATACCCGAACCGAAACCGAAAAAATCGATTATCGGTTACCGACTTTTTCGGTTTCGGTTCTCGGTTAACCGAAAACCGATACCTGTTTTAGCACCCCTATTCAAAAGCCAAATTATGTTCTGGTTTGGTTCGACTGATTCAAAATGTTTCATAAAATGAAATGAAAATAAAGAATATACAAGTACTAAAATAGAAGCCGTTTTTGGTTCTTAATGTCAAAACGATCATTTTGACATCTATATTCATAATACCAGCCTAATTTCTCATTTAGATTCTCGACTATATAGACGTGTCACACGAAGCCCAATAACTCTTATTATGTGATCTATCCCAACATTTATTGCATTGTATAAAACCTTAACAATTTTAGGGCTGTTACAATATTATATAAAAGTATAGTTTGTAATATATAACTTGGATATAAGATATTAACAGGAAATCTACCTTGACCCCAGCCTAAATCATCCAGTCACATCTTGCCTTCTTCATAAGGGTAATAAAAATACAAAAATTCGTTTTCACGTGCTCTTCTCCAGCATGTCACATAAATTATCCCAATTTCTTGAATTCAACCAGAAAGGGACAAAAATTTGGGTGAGCATACCATCACCATAGGCTCACCCAAGTATATATTAACTAACTATATATTATATATTAATCATAGTAATTTATAATTAGATTTTATTAATTTATAATTATTATTTTAATTTTATTTAAAATATATTAATTTATAAGTAATATTTATTAATTTTTATTAATTACAAATTAGGTGTATTATTCAAAACTAGGGTTTATTAATTCATGATTAGAGAACTTATTAATTCCAATTAGAATTTATTAATTCAAAATTAAAATTTATTAATTTATAATTATGATTTATTAAATTTACAATTAAGATTTATCAACTTAATTAATTTTTAATTAAAATTAATTTAATAATAATTAATCAAATAAATAATTGATTATTAATTAAAAAAATAATTAAGATGGTGTTACTGTGCACGCGGCGCGCATAGGAGACCACCCTAGCAAGGTGACACTAATTTTTTTTTTCTTTCTTTCAAAGATAAGATCTTGCAATAAAAACAAAAGACATTATCTGCCAATCACGGGGAGAAGAAAGTTGATTGAGTCAATATTTGGGCAATAAACAAAAAACCAACCAATTGTCCAAACGCATACGTCTCTCATTTGAAAAAGCGGTTCTCTCATTTGAAAAAGCGGATGAGGGTTGGTCCACATCTTTGACTTCATCTATCTCCCCCTATGTAAAATTTCACATACCATATGCATGCATGCATGCATGTGCGTGTATGTATATATATCATGTGTATACATTGATATTGTTATCTTGCACAAACAAAATGCATTTCTCTTACTTGCAGTTTTAAACTGAATTTCTACACTTCAGAAAACGAAACACAAGAAGTCAAGAAGAGAGAAATTTTATTATTGATCAACAAAGTGCAACTCAGTTGGTAAGATACTTACTCTATAATCAGTAGGTTGGGGATTCGAGAGTCACCACCAATGGGAAATGAGGAACCATTATTGATCTAGTGGTAAAGTAGTTAATGCCCGAGGCCAAAGATCTCGGGTTCGAATCCACCGTGACGCGGCCTTTAAAATTTTTGTATTTAATGACCCAAAAAAAATAAATGCTTATGTGTAACAAAATATTCCATTCGTCCAACAAAACTTTTATTTAATTCATTTTTGGGACATCAATCAAAAACTTGTATTTTATTTTGGAAACATCAACTATCTTCAATATGTCATTTATTTATATAAAAAAAACCATATTTCCCATATTTTTACTCTCATTAGTATTGATATATTTGTTTATTATCTCTACTCATTTTATATTCATTATAATTTATTAAAATCCGTGTTATCAAAAGTAATATAAGCTTTTAATGGAGAGAGTACAAGATTTTATTTTTTAATATATTTATAGATGTGGTGCCAAAAAATTATATAGATGTTGAAAACTCGATTATCACGCCCACAATTTCAACTGCTTTTTTCATTTTTTTCGTCTCAGGCGAAAGAAGGCAAAAGTTTGGGGAAGAAATTCAGTGACAAGTGATGACTTGAGGCAAATTCCGACAATTAGTCAACAAAGTTGCGTAATTCACTTTGCTTTCCCATCTTAAAATTCTTGCCCCATTTCTTAGACAAGTATAGCCCCTTCTTTTAAGGGGGAAATCAAGAAAATTGAAAAGTGGAACAAGCTAATAAAAAAAGGAAAAATATTAATTAATGTACCATCAGTTTGCTTTAATTAAGCATTACATATCTGATATCATTGAATGTACATTCTCTATCCTATCAAAACATTTGTGACAAGACATTTAGGTTTACTTTCAACATGAGGTAAATGGACATTAATCAAGCACAGCAACAATGACGATTCATCCGTCACATATAAGTATAAACCTTTCGACCTAATCTAATTACAACTACCTTATTATTTATTTCAAATAATATTATAAAAATAAAAATTATCATATAATCTGAATCATAAGTCTTGAAAATTGAATAATAAGATTACTCCTTATTTAAAATATATTTTAAATAATATATATATATATATATATATATATATATATATATATATATATATATAATTTAATAACGATGGGTAATAACTAGAGGCGGTAAAACGAGCCCGATTCGATTGGCCGGTCCGGCTGCCCGATTTTAGGCTGGAATGGGCTCAAAATATAGGCCCATAGAATTTAGGACCAGGTTGGGCTGACCCATAACTATCAAAAGCCCGTCGGCTCGACCCGACCTGAAAGTTTTATACTATAAGTGACTTTTCAGACTTAGTTGAGTTTAGTTGAGTCACATTTTTTTCAGTTAAATTAATTTTCAAGACGGTCCGACCTGATCTTTTTGGAAAGTCAGGTGGACTCGGCCGACTGACCTGCTCATTTGCCGACTATAGTAATAACACGTCAAGTTTTACTTGTTTGGTGTCCTAGGGTTGAATCTTCTATGCCGTAAAAGAACAAATTTAAGTGTGTAAAGAATTGAGTTTAATTAAACGTCATTCATCACTCCAGCTTACTAGCAGCAATTTAAAGTTTGTATATAAGTTTCATTTGTTTGGTTAATCATCACGAAGAGGCTCAGTATTACGGCGACTAACGTCAAAATGGCGTTATTTATGAGTATTAATTTGTAATACAGTAGAACCTCTATTAAGGAATATTTTGGGGACTACATAAAAATATGACAGAGTGGGAGGTTATTCCTAAATAGAGTTGTAAGAAGATTTTTTTTTTCTAATTTTAATATACATGAACAATACATAAATATTATAATTATTAAATACATGTATTGTATAATGTATTATATGCAAATATATGTACAATATTTAATTTATTTGACTTAGAATATGTAGAGTTAATCTCAACAAGAAGATGGTCATATGGACGAGCTATTGAAGACCCGCAAGTTAAAAGATATAATTGCAACAAAAAAGATGAAGTCATTGTCACAAGCAACCTTAAAGAAATATTTTAAATCTGCATAAATTTATTATAATGAGATATATATAGGGGAGGGTTAACGTGAGAACCATTTTTATTGTGAGAACGTGAGAACCAAAAACTGATGAATTCACAGTGAAAGTTGATGAATCCACTGGGAAAATTATCGAATCCAAAAATAGAATTTTCGCTATCATGGATTCAACCCGGTGAAAAATTCAATTTTGAATTCATTAACTTTCTCAACGGATTCATCAACTTTCATAACGAATTCATTTGGTTCTTAATTTTAGGATAAGAATGGTTCTTATTTGAACCAACTCTCTCTCTCTCTCTCTCTCTCTCTCTCTCTATATATATATATATATATATATATATATATATATATATATATATTATTTATTGTGATTTATTCCTAAATGGGGTGTATTTCTTTAGGTGGGACCTTAAAAAATGAATTATGACAAATATGAGTTTATTCCGAATATAAATATCCCAAGTTGTGACCATGAATTTTATGATAAAATAAGAGGTTATTCCTAAATGTAGATTCCTTTAGAGAGCTCTATTGTAATATACATTGGGTATTATTATGAAAAGTTCAAAAGTTGGTGTATAAAATGATATTCTCCTTTATTATTATGAATTGTTAGTTTTTATAGGTATTAGTTCAACTAAATTTCGCTTATCATAAAAAATGAACAAATAAATTTAGCAATTTTTAGAAAATATCCCGAAATCTAAAACCTAACTACATAATGATGAGATATTTCATTGAATACTCATGTGAACTTTACGTGAAATTTTTTTTCCATACCTAAGCATCAAAGTCAGTCTTAGGTCCGAAACATTGATTTTTTTTGAAAAAACATATTCAACTTACGTTTCTTTTTAAAAATTTCAAACTTTGAATAAATTGTAAATAAGACTTTGAATATCTCAGTTTTTCATGCTATTAAATATGGATGTAATTGTCAGTGTAAAACCCAACTTCCAACTAGCCTTTATGATGCCGAAAATCACTAACTGACTAAAAGTATTGGTTAAATTTTAACCCATTAAGTCAATTTATGGGGCTAAACGAGTGTATTTTTTGCTTTATTTACATATATAGTTTTCAAAAAAAATTTGCGGAAAAACCTGTAATTAATATTCTAATATTATACATCTCGAATACTCACATATGATATATAATACATACTGTATATACTAATATTATGCTTAGTCGTTTAGAATACTCGCGTTTAACCCAACCAATTAAATGAGAAAAATGAATATAATGTCAAAATAAAATATTTGATAATAATTTAAACAATAAATAAGATGCTTCCTGTTTTTCCATCAAATTATTTGTTAGGCCTTACTTTTTGGTTAGATTTATAAAAGGTGGGCCTTTCTTTCTGGCTGATCTTACTCGCATATTATTTTCAGGGCCTTAGTCGGGAATTTTTTGGTTTAGGTGAGTTGGGCATTTGTTTTAAAAAAAGTTGGGCCTTTCTTTAGACTGATTTTAATGGATATATCAGTCTTTCGGCTTAGTTGGGCATTTGTCTCAATATATTTATTGATAATTCCTTCTTTTTTAACTTTATAGAATCCATGATCGCTCTACTTTCTATGAGCACTGAATATGATTCTTTTTTAACTTTCATTAGCCCATTATTTAAAAATTAGTAAAACGTTTATAAATTTATTATTTTACCCTATAGCTTCCAATATAACATTTAAATAATTTAAAAGTAAAAAATAGAATACAATTAAGTCTATGCATCTCCTGAAATGCAATTAGCCAAACAAGTTTCCCTTGCAACCTTAAGTCTGGTTGATTGATTCTCATGTGTCATAATTGTGTGAATTTACAGACCATTTTGTAAACACGCTAGCTTCCTCCAAATCAACCTCCCCATGAAGCTGTGGATCCACCATCTCCGCTTCTCTCAGCAGCAGGCCGTGGCCCAGCCCTTATCGTGAGCACCGCTCATTTTTAGTCGATGTTAGCATTATTCTTTTTGGTTTTTATGTACTTGTTCTGATTCTAATACATCATAAAATTGTCATTGGCATAAAAAAATTCACAAATTTCATAAAAATCAAAGCTGGATTCATTTTTTAATCCATTTATTTGAAGTTCAAGGAAAAAACAAATCAAATCTTGATTTTTATGTAATTTGTAAAAGTAATGATGTGAATAACATTTTTTTAGGTATTAGAATCAAAATAAAAATATATAAAACAAAAAGAATAATGCTAATATAGATTAAAAGAGATAAGTTGCTCATAAAAGTGTTCACAAAAGTGATTAACATATTATTCTTCTATAATACATTGTTAATATATTTATGAATAAGAATTTGACTTTTGTTAGAGTCAATTGAATCCAACAATGTATGTTGGTGACATATTGTGTACAACCAATGTTTCTGAAGTTTGCTTTGAAACTCTAAATTTTTAATTGTATATTTATAATCTTTCAATTTTCTTTCTTTTTATTATTGTTTGGCAATTTAATAATTGAATATTAGTGATGCCATGGATCAAGATTCAAAAGTCGTGGAAAGCTATTCTATATTTTCAGGAACATGATCCTAACATCTCCAGGTTAATTGAGTTGCAGTTTTTCAAGGTGGTTTGCAGCATTTCAAGAGTCTTTAACATTATAAACTTGTGGATTTTAACATTGTGGATTTGGCTGTGAGGTACAGGTACTCATAGGTTATTTATAAAAAGTATTTTTGTGCAATTTATTTTTATAGCTATGTTAAAATAGAAAAAAATAGAAAAAAAGGATGCTAAAATGATTGCTCCAACTACGGTAAGCTTTTATTTCGGTTGTGAACCAAACCTAATGTGTACACTCCATCTAATATTTATTCAGATTCTTTCGAAATCAACGCAAACTAATTAAATTACATTATATAATTTAATTAACAAATCTTGCTTGCCCAATCTTACCTAAAATTCTTTTGATTTACCAACTTAGAGGGTGTTTGGCTGAGCTTATAAGCTCTTTAAAACAGCTTATAAGCTATTGTTAAGCGTTTGGCAAAATAAGCTCTTAAACAACTTATAAGCTGTGAAAATAAGCTCCAACAGCTTATAAGCTCCCTTAAAAATAAGTTGATCAACACTAACTTATTTTTTCATAAACTTATAAGCAATCATGAATTTACCAAAATAACCTTATTATAGTTCGTTATTTCCTACACGTACACTATCAACTTCACCTCTCATCAATTTTATCTCTCTAACTATGATTTTCTCTTTCCAACTCACGATTCTTTCTCTAATTTATAAGATAAATTATCCAAACACTTTAACAACTTATAATCACTTGAGACATTACCTCTTATAAGCTCTTGAAACATCTTATAAGCTCTTGGAGCTTATAAGCTTTTTAAAATAAGCTTAGCCAAACACCCCTTAGTCCAATCCACCAAGAATCTGATATGTCATATGATCGATCTTAATTTCGTAAGGGAAATAAATGCGCAAGAACACCAAAGATTTACGTGGTTCGATCTGTGAATAAGATCTACGTCCACGGGGCCAGAGAGAGAGTATGTGTATTGAGAGTGTAAGAAGCGATTACAAAAAGAGTGAATGATCTATGTCGTCTAATCTAGCCTCTATTTATACACAATGTATTGACCTAGATCTCGAATCAAGTCTTCTAACCGAGGATTCGAGATCCTATCCTCTTGAATTATGATTCTTTAGATATGGCCGAGCTTCTGCGTTCCTACCGACTTCGTGAGTCTTCATGGGCGAACTTGTCGGCCGAGCTTGATGTCGTGGTTACTTGTATTGGGCCCGATGCTTGGGCACAGTAGTTGGTCAGATATCTATCACAACCCCCAAAAGACGCAGAAAACGAGGTCATGCCGGATTGGGGTTGTTGTGACGAGCGGGGTTTGGACGATCTTTGACGTTCTTTTCATTGTCCGACTTGTGTGTGTCAATGCTTCGACGTCGATATCAGATGTCTTTGGCTCGCAGACGTCCGCCGAGGTCTTGTTTGTTGTTTGTATCTCTGGCGAGGTGTCCTGGCTTCTCGCAACGAGGCGTTATGCCGAGGTCTTATGACTGGCTTCACCTAACGAGGCGTTAAGCCGAGATCTCCTGACTGGCTTCACCTGACGAGGCGTTTAGCCGAAGTCTTCTGACTGATTTCACTTGTCGAGGCGTTAAGCCGAGGTCTTCTTGCTGGTTTAACCTGACGAGGCCTTAAGCCGAGGTCTTCTGTCTGGCTTCACCTGACGAGGCGTTAAGCCGAGGTCTTCTGACTGGCTTCACCTGACGAGGCGTTAAGCCGAGGTCTTCTGACTGGCTTCACCTGACGAGGCGTTAAGCCGAGGTCTTCTGACTGGCTTCACCTGACGAGGCGTTAAGCCGAGGCCGAAGACGGGATTTTCTGCCGTTGCTGAGTACTGGGCGCGGGATATGCATTTAATGCGCATTAAATTGGCAGCGGTTGGATTCCCGATAAAGTGCATATTAGGGGAATGTCTTCCTTGATACGCAATATCTATTATCACTTGCCTTCTACATTTCTCTGAATTTCAAAAAACTCTCTGCCTTCTGCGAGAAACAATTATTCTGCGCCATTGACGTCTTGAAGCCTCTTGTCTTCCTCATCGATAAACAAAAGTAAGTAATGGCTACTTCTTCTCATAACGAGTCGCCGAAAGGCCAAATCGTGTCTGCTTCCCCGCCTAATTCGTTAGTGTCTCACTGCTTTTACCCGTGTCCATATGCCTCTTTCGAGTGTAGTCTCGCGATTCCCTCGGTGGGGATTGCGGCAAAGTGTCCTCTTTTCTTCAATCTTAGGTATTTCGATATTAGGGATATCTGCTTTCAATATAGTATTCCTTCCGATATTGAGTTTGTTGCCCCGTCCGAGGATAGGGCTTGTGTCCTCCGGATGGTTTTATTACGTGTACGAGGGACGCCTCGCGTCGGTCTTCGCCTTCCTTTCCCTTACGTATACGTTGAGTTCCAAGAGATGTTTGGCATATCTCGCCCAACTCGCCGAACTCATTCCGCATATGATCGCCTAGGTGTCTATGCCTATAGCATAATTTTCCTTTGTCCTTGGGGTGGTCCTTCGCTTTTGCAAGCGAAGGGCGGCTCGGGGTGGTATTATCTATCACCCGTAGGAAATTCAAAGCAAAGATTAAGTCGAAGATCTTCAACCAGCGTAAGAAGTTCTTCTTCGCGGTTTCGAGACATATGGAGTTTCCATGGCGATCCGATAAGATCGCCGATGTGTTCGCTGACAAGGACTTGGTGACCGGAGGAGACGCTGGACAAAATTGGCCTTGTTGACGAGGTCTTCTCCGAGGCCGAGCTGTCAGAGGCGGGGCTTAGCCCTTATGATCCTACCTCCAGGGTGGAGTCGGTGAAGGGTGAGGCCCTTTTTTTTTTTTTTTTTTCTTTATTGCATGATTATACGTGTTGATGCTGACCTATGTATCTCTTGGTAGTGAACCTGCTGAAGGAAAGAAAGAAGAAAAGGAAGGAGCCGATCTCTGTGGCCGAACCGATCTCTGTGGCCGAGCCGAGGTCTCCGACCTTGAAGGATTTCGAGGACATGCCCGAAATGACTGTGGGGCCTTCGAGATCCCCTTCGCCGCAGCCACTCAAGCGCTTGAAGAGGCGGAAGGATGTAATCCCTGAGTCCTCGGTTGCTGCCGAGGCTGAGTGCGAGATCATCGGTTCCAAGTCAGCGCCTCGTCTCTTTCCCGAGGTTTTGTACCTGTCTTTATACTGTGTAGCAGTAGATAAAAAAGTGTTTTCGACGATGTGTATATTGTGTAGGGGGTCGAGGACGTGGCGGCCGAGGTGTCCAAAGTATCCGATCTTATATCGGATTACTTGAAGGGCGCCGTTACGCAGTTTGACGGGGTGGCCCGGTATGCTCGGGAGGTGGAGGCGGAGAATACCCTCCTCGCTCAAGAAATATCCGAGGCCGAGGCTAAGATCCGGGACCTCGTCAAACAAAAAGCGGCGGATGCTACGGCCATCGAGGCGGCGACGCAAGGGCGGTCGGCGGAGGCACCATTTATGGCGAGGCGGCGGCGAGGCGGCGAAGTCCGAGGTTGCCTTGATGAAGGCCGAGGTGGAACAGTTCGCCGTCGGGAGGCGGACATGGCGAGCTCGCAGGAGAGACGCTTCGTGCGCTGCGGAGAGGCTGTTCATGTCGGCGAAGCTCGGATGGTCTCGGACGCGCCGAGGTGCTTAATAAGCGCCGTCCCTGATGCAATCAAGATGTCGCTAAGGACTACCCGACACCGGACAAAGCCAAGTATGGGTACGAGGAGACCGAGGATAATGTCTTGAGACAGGCCTATTTTGATGTGCTCGTCCGCGGCCTGAAGGAGCTTCCGTCTTGCGTAACCTCGCCCTCCTCGGTTCTTTTGTCCGCGGAGTCATTTCGCTACCGTCCGTGGATCGGGATCCCGATCAAGCTTTACTATCCGATTATGCAAAGGGGTCGGGGTGCGGTGATGCTTCAGGCGTCGAGACTCCGGTGGTTCTCGAAGAGGCCGAAGCTGTACGGGCCGGAAATAGGGCGGAAGAGGCTGCGGCTATCGAGGCTTCGGAGGCGGCGAATGTGGACATGGCCGAAGCTGCCGGAGGGTCGATTGATCCCCATCTTTTCACCCTTTTTTTTTTGAATGTAAATGTACATTGATTTTTACTAAGGGCATGTTAATAAAATCACAAGTTTATGTTAAGAAACTTATCTTTTTTATTCATTGTCTCTCGAAATGCTTGATGCTTCTCCTTGGTTGAACCGAATCAAGACCTATCGCGGGCTCTTGAGTTGAAAGAGGTCGAACTCCTTCATATAAAGGCGGCTTGGCCCGCGTCTGGAGTCCGATGTCAAGCATGAGCTCGGGAGAGTTGTGACGAGCTCCGTGCTCGCCTTTTGGTGGAGGGCGTTCGAGGTCGCCAGGAGAAGGCCAAGGTGATAGGCGAGAGCATGCCGAGTACGAGGAGGTTATCCACCGAAATGGTGGGATGACGATCCGGAAGTTGAAGCGAGGTTGTCGAGGTCTGCCGCCGTTGTTCGAGGTACAGCGCGAATATGGTCGGACCTCCGGTAATTCACGGAGCGAGACGCTGAATTGAAAAGGCTCGGGAGCATATACAAAATCGTCATCGCCGACAACCACACCACGAAATACTTGACGGGATGCAGAGGCCTCTTCTTCGGAGCTTCTCGATCAGAATAAATGAACCTAATTATGACGATCCGGAGTGGCGCGCAAGAGAGGCGTGCTATTGTCCTTGAACGTCGTGGACCCTCCATGCGTTGAGACCGGGCGTCATCAAGTGGCCGAGGTCGAGCTCGCAGAGCTGCATCGTCAGTGACCGAGGTCGCTGGCCGGGCCCGTAATATAGACCGAGGACGAGGTAGAGGTAGGATTAGTATAGATGAGCTGCTGAATTCCGATTTTTCTAGGGATTGGCTCAGCTTTTCCCGATCCGCTCCGTCCTCGTAAAATGTAACATGTACATCTTTTATTTAATAAGAATGGTTTCTTGTTGTCTTTGTATTTGAATAAGAGTAATATGCGAAAGTAGTTCGTCCTCGTAGAGAATTCCGCTTCGAAAGAAATCGTTCTCGTACGAAGGTAGGGGTTCCTGTTTTTTGCCGAGGTCGTCGGGAGGGGTGGTCCCCTTCGTCTACATAGAGAGAACGCTTCGAAATAAACGAAGGTAGTCTGATCTCGTATGTAGGAATGGTTCCTGTTTTTTGCCGAGGTCATCGGGAGGGTGGTCCCTTCGCTCACATAGAGAGAACGCTTCGAAATAAACGAAGGTAGTCTGATCTCGTATGTAGGAATGGTTCCTGTTTTTTGCCGAGGTCATCGGGAGGGGTGGTCCCCTTCATCTACACAGAGAGAACGCTTCGAAATAAACGAAGGTAGTCTGATCTCGTATGTAGGCATGCGCGCGTTTAAATTTACATTCGTATGAAACGAATGTAATCTGACCTCCGTCGAGGGAATTTGTCCTCCGTAGAGGGTAAATAATGTGAAGATTAATTATGCATTAGTGACAAGTAGAACTCGTAAAAATAATATTTTATTGATAAAAGACGACGCGACCACCAAATAAGACTCAGACTCTAAACAGGACTTTAAAAATATGACCGAACAAGACCCGACCCTTGACACTTATGCATAATATTTCTTCAGATGGATGATGTGCCATGCGTTGGGTAATTCCTCACCGGACAATTGAGCGAGCTTATAGGCCCTTTGCCGAGGACTTCGTCGACCGGTAAGGTCCTTCCCATGTGGCTTCCGAACTGCCGAGCTGCTGGCTTTGTCGACTTCATTATTTCAAGCACGAGGTCGCCCACTTGGAATTGTTCGGGTCTTAACGCTGGTTGTAATACCGAGCTACTTGTTGCTTGTACCGAGCTTCCTTGATGTAGGCGAGGTCTCTTTTCTTCGAGTAAGTCTAGATCAGCTCGTAGATTTTCCCCATTTGCTTCCGGCAGAAGTCGATGGTACGAGGACTCGATACTCGATCTCGCGAGGATCATCGCCGGTTCCATACACCAAATCGTATGGTGTTTCTCCGCTCGAGGTCCGAGGCGTTGTTGATGCACGACCATAAGACCTGTGGTAAATTTTCCACCCAGGCCTTTAGCTCGGTCGAGACGAGTTTTAGACCTTTACGATGGTCCCGCTGGTAACTTCGGTCGACCATTTGCTTGAGGATGGGCCACCGAGGTGAACTTTGTTGGATCCAAGCTCTTGACACCAATCTTTGAATGTCTTATCCGTGAATTGTGTTCCGTTATCCGAAAGGAGGATATGGGGATGCCGTCGACACACTATGTTCTTCCATACGAAGTTGAGGCGTTTGCTTGTGATTTTCGCGAGGGCTCAGCTTCCACCCACTTCGTGAAGTAGTCGATCGCAACAATTAAAAATTGAGTGTCCCGGTGCTTTACAAAGGGGCCCACAATGTCGATCCCCATTGCATAAACGGCCAAGGGCTCTGACGGAGGTGAGGTCGGTGCAGGGGTAGCCTTGGTACATTCCCATGGATTTGACACTTGGACACTTTTTACGAGGTCCATTGAGTCTTGGAACATTGTCGCCAATAGTATCCCCATCGCATGACTTTCTTTGACAAGGCTCGAGGTCCGATGTGGCTTCCGCACGAACCTTGTATTTCTCGTGAGAACGTAATTAGCTCGGTTCGCCCCAAGCACCTTAAGAGAGGTTGGAGATATGACTTTCAGATAGACCGCTCAATTGTATATCGCAGAAATTTGTTCAGATCCTCCTAGCCTCCACTTGTCGTGGGCGATTCGCCTTCTCCAAGTACTCTCGAATGGGAGTCATCTAATTGGGTTCTTCATCCGAGACTATGTTGACCTCGGCTCCGTCTTCGCATCGCTTATGCTCCCCTTTGGACTTCCTCTCTTGGCGGGTTCGTTGATGACGAGACCAATTTACTTAAGATGTCACCGGCTATTTTGCTCCCTGGGATGCGAACTATCCGGAAGTGTGAGAAAGTCCGTTGCGTGCTTTTGCTTTTCAAGATACTTCTTCATTCGCCGCTTTTGCCTCGTATTTTCCCAACATTTGGCTTACAACGACTTGAGAATCGCTGTGAACTTGCACGGCTCGTGTCCGGAGACTTTGAGCGGGCGAAGTCCTGCGATCGATGCCTCGTACTCCACTTCGTTGTTCGTATTTTGAATGTGAACCGAAGTGAGTAGGCGATCTCTTGGTTGTCCGGCCTAGAGTAAGATACCGCTCCATTGCTTTTCCCGAAGCCCGTCAGCGTAGAGTTGCCAAAGACCTCGGTGTTTCAACCACGGGTTCGGCTTTGGCATCGTCGACACGGACTCGGTGGGCTTCGGTTTTCGGACGGTTAGCCTCGCCAGGAAATCCGCTAGGGCTCGACCTTTGATGGCTGGCGGGGCGAAGGATATATCGTGCTCGCCCGGTTCGATTGCCCATTTCGCGATTCTCCACGATGCTTGGCCGTCAATACTTGCCAAGTGGGTAGTCGATGAGGACTTGATGCGATGTGCATGGAAGTACGGACGTAGTCTCCTCGCGGCATTTACCAATGCTAAGGCAAGCTTCTCCGATGGTCGATACCTCGCTTCGGCCTTTTAGTGCTCGGTGATGAAATACACCGAGCCGACGTCCTTCTTCTCGCATCAGATCGCACTTATGGATTCGTCCGAGGCGGCGAGGTAGAGGAAAAGGACCTCTCCCTCTTTCGGGACGGATAGAGTGGGGAGCTCGGCGAGGTAGCTCTTGAGGTCTTCGAAGGCGGACCTGTGCACCTCATCCCATGAGAATTTCGGGGCTTTTTTGAGTATCTTGAAGAAGGGTAGCTGCTTATCCGCGGCTTTTGAAAGAAAGCGGCTTAGTGCGGCTATGCACTGTCACCAGGTACGTCATGGATGGTCTTCGGCATCTTCATTTCCAAAATGGTTTGGACCTTGGACGGGTTTGCTTTTAGCCCTTCTTGTGAAACCCAACACCCTAAGAACTTTCCAGACCGGACTGCAAACGTGCATTTCTGGGGATTCAGCTTTAGGTTGATTTTCCGAAGAAGGCCGAGGACGATCCGGAGGTCGGCCACACGCGCTTCTTCTTGCGCTGACGACGATGTCGCTCACGTATACCTCCACATTCGACCTATGTAGGGCGTAAATATTTTGTCCACCATCCTTTGATAGGTAGCCCCTGCATTTTTAAGGCCGAATGGCATCTTTTTATATGCGAAGACCCCGAAGTCGGTAATGAAGGCTGTCTTGGCCGCGTCTTCGTCGTCCATCAGGACTTGGTGATACCCTTTGTATAAGTCCAAGAAACTGAAGACCTCGTATCCGACCAACGCGTCGACCTTCTTGTCAATGTTGGGAAGGGGATAGCAATCCTTTGGGCAATGCTTGTTGAGGTCGGTGTAGTCAATACACATTCGCCATCCCCCTCCTCCTTTCCTCACCATCACCGGGTTGGCTATCCAGGTCGGATATTTGACCTCGAACAGTATGCGTGCTTTTAATAGCTGGTTCACCTCGTCATGAATGACTTGGTTCCGTTCGGCTGCGAAGATTCTTTGCTTCTGTCGAACTGGCTTTATGTTCGGGTCGATGTTGAGCCGGTGAGTGATGATACTCGGCGAGACTCGGTCATGTCGAGGGAGACCAAGCAAACACGTCCGAAATTCCCTTAGGAGTTGGATGATCCGATCCTTCACTTGGTGTCGTGGTGAAACCAACCGACGACCTTCAATGGCTCATCCTCGCATAACGCGACCTCTTCCACCGACCGCCGGGGAGTGGCGATGTACTTCCCGACTCCACTCCTCGGGTTTCTTTAATTGCTATGCTGTGGTGCTTTGGACCGAGGTCCCGCACTCGTAAGGCAACTTGCATACATTCCTCGCTTGCTTGCCGATCACCCGGATCACGGCCGCCCTCGTGGTGGGTATTTTTATCGTCGGGTGGTACGTTGAGCATACCGCCATAACGGTTCACCAATCTCGCCCTAGTATGATGTTATACGGCGAGTTGGCCTTCACTACGTAAGAACCGCACCACCTTGGTCGAGGTCGTTGGTCGCCCCACCGTGACGGGTAGCTCGATTATTCCCTCCGGGCGCGTTTCTTCCGGACGAAGCTTGGTGTGGCGGTGCTGTGCGAGGTGTGCTTCTTCTACTCCTAGCTTGTCAAAGCATTCCTTGAAGAGGATGCTCACCGACGCCTTATTGTCAATGTAAACGCGCTTTTACCAATTTATTTGCGACTATTACGGATCACCAACGCATCCCGGTGGGGTATGTCGCAGTACGGGTCGCCCTCGGAGAAGGTGATCGCCTCGTCCTTCTCGAACCTCTTATTGGTAGGTTCGCGGTTCTAGGACTTCGGCATCGGCCCTGGGAGGACTTCGTGACTCCACGGGAGCCCCGTGAATTGTGGAGACCACCCGTCATATTGGGGCTCGTCATCTCCTTCCTCGGTCTTTGCGCTTTGTTTTTGTAGGGCACAATTTCCTCTTCTCTGCTTTTTCTTCTTTTCGACTTTGGTCGGCTTGCGACTGTCCTAGTATTTCTTGAGGTCCGTCATGAACTAGCATCTCTATTTCACCCATGAGCTCTTTGCACTCTTCGATGTCGTGCCGTAATCATCATGGAATGAACAAGATTTATCCATAGGTCGGCACCTCTTCCTCCCGCCATCGGTCGAGGCTTCGAACAGTTCATATGGAGTCGTAGATTTCGCTCTCGGCTTCGTCAACGGGTGTATTGAGGTCGTTCGAGGCGTCGCGGACCGAGCCTGGACTTTATCGGCGATGTAATCCGCCCAAGGCGCTTCACGCCTTGGTTCCGATCTTCCTTCCTTCGTCTCTTCTTCCTCTTCCGAAGGTCTGCCTTGTTCGCCGCGCTTTCTTTTGTCGCCTCGTCCGCTTTGGCGAACCGGTTGGCTATGCGCCACGGCTACTTGCGACGGGGTTCGATTGACGATCTCTCGGTATAAGGCCCGGCAAGATGCCGTTTGGAAGGCCGAGATGACTAACAGTCGTTCACGTCTTCGACCTTCAAACACTCCTTGTTAAACCTTGTCATGAAGTCGCCGATGGACTCATTACGGCTTTGCCTTATGGTGAGGAGGTGCCGATGACGTTTTGATTCCGCTTTTGGAAGAACCTTGGTGGAAGGCAGCCATCGGTCGCGATAGGGCCGATGCTTCCGTAGTGATCGTCGAACCACTGCGGGCGTTGTCGACGAGTAACTCCGGAAGAGTTTACACATATGAACCGAAATGAGACGTTGGTTGATCATGTTGTATTGGGCTGCGAGAGAAGTTCGTGGATCCTCACCCCGTCATAGGGGCGATGCTTGGTACCCGGTATTTATCCGGGAGAGAAGTGTTGAGTATTCTATTTGAGAACGGGGTGGCTATCTTCCCGTATCCATCGAAGCCGTCCTCTGGAGACTGGGACGGAGTTCGACGATCGAACTCGTTTAGGTGACTCGGACCGACTTCGCGGCGGCCCTGATGCCTCTTCCTGCGCTGCTCGTCCCACGAGATCGGGCGGAGTTCGGCTGGATGGATTTGGCGATCGAGGCCGGCTTCGCGGCGATCACGATGTCCTCTCCCGTTGCTCGTTCCTCGCGGTCGGTTTGGGCCCGACCTCGGTTGTGATGCCTCGTATCTGACGAGGCTTGGTGTTCCGCTCTTCGTGACGTGGCCGACCACGTGCTTCACCGAGGTAATCGGAGAAAGCTCTCCTTATTTTCTCGAGAAATCCCTTGACGACGTCGTCAAGGTTTACTTGAGGAGCCGGATGTTCCCCTGGATTATTGCTACGATTGCCTTCGCTATGGTAACCTGCCTCCTGCAGGGCGGGGTGTCCGTGCTCGTCGAGACTTTGGATATGCCCTCGGGGTTTCTTCTCTGATTGGGCTATTCCCGAGCTGAGCTCGGCGTTCCCTTTCGCCGTCAGCGTTGTTGTTGCCGGCGACGGTCCTGGATGCATGGCTTCTCGTGTACCTGGTCATGATTATTTCACCCTAAGCGGTGGTTGATCGAAAACACAATATTTCGGTTCCCACGCACGGCGCCCGATGATCGATCTTAATTTCGTAAGGGAAATAAATGCAAGAACACTAAAGATTTACGTGGTTCGATCGTGAATAAGATCTCGTCCACAGGCAAGAGAGAGAGTATGTGTATTGAGAGTGTAAGCGATTACAAAAAGAGTGAATGATCTATGTCGTCTAATCTAGCCTCTATTTATACACAATGTATTGACCTAGATCTCGAATCCAAGTCTTCTAACTGTGATTCGAGATCCTATCCCTCTGAATTAGGATTCTTTTAGATATGGTGAGCTTTCTGTTCCCACCCGACTTCGTGAGTCTTCATGGGCGAACTTGTCAGCCGAGCTTGATGTCGGGGTTCTTGTATTGGGCTCGACTTGGGCGCAGTAGTTGGGCCGTATCCTATCATCATATATGTTGAGTCTTTTTTACATGTTCTATGCAAGCAATATATGCTTATTAGGAAAACATTTCCAGTCATGCAAATAAAATCTGACTGTTTCCATTTTTGGATGATTGTCCTTCAACTGCAAGAATCTAATCAAGATTAAACATTTCAAATAAGCTATCAATTAACAATTAAAGATGGATCACAATCCATGAAAATATGTAAATTTTCAATAAACATGACGTTCAATCAATTGGCGAAGTTGTAACGAAATTTAGAAAGCAAAGGATATATATATAGGTCCTTATTTTTCTCAAATTATAATAATGATATACTTCAGTCAATTCAAGTTATATATAAATATATATTTTGTAGTTCATCTAATGTAAAAAGTTTGTATGATTTTTAACAAATTTATCTTGTAATTAAAGTATTTCATACGCTAATACTCTATTCACCCCTCAATTTCCTTCCTAATTTCCCTTTTGTTTTGGGGACGTCCCTCAATTTCCTTCTTATCTATTTATGGAAACTACATTCTCAACTTACCATCAATAATATTTTTTATTTACACCTTTTACCACATATGGCAAACCACTAACTAATTTAATATTACATTATTGTGGGACCCTTACTCTACTCATAATACATTCAATAACTTTTATTAAAACTCGTACCGATCGAAGATTCCTAGAACTATATTTGGAGGATGGAGGGAGTATTAAATTTACCAATAAACAGAACATATGATCAGATCTGTAAATTTGAGTTCAGAATATATAAAACTGGTGTGATGGCGTATATGAATGGAGTTCACAAAGATCATTTATTTTATTTTATTTTGGAAGTTCAAAAAAATCACTTTTGAATTAGGTGAATTTGTTAAATGAATTGTGTGCTAAAATCAAACTTCTTGCACAATTGGTTGTTTCGATCTCACATATTAAATGTGTTAACTAAATAAATAAATATAATTTTAGAGGACAATTTGTAGAAAAGTATTAGATACAATATTACACGCAAACATATATATCATTATGCCATTAACAAATTATAGTGCGCCTCTTTTCTCCTAGTGTTTTGTGTTGATTTAAAAAATTATTGTAGAAGTATATACATGCTATTTTGCATCTTACGAATCATACATGTCTCTAAATTGTTATATTTATTTTCTTTCTTTCTTTTTGTTTTTTCTATTATTTGAGGGGAGAGTGTTTCAAATTGAACTCAAACCAATTATTTTATATTTAAAAAAATCGATTATTAGTGTGAGACAACCCATATAATTCACGTGGTCGAGAGATCACAGGTTGAACCCCACCAAACGCCTCTATGGGTTTTAGTGTGGTTTCCTTGTCTGTGTGTCTCTATGAGTTTGAGTCATCACTTTGATTTTCAAGTGTGTTTACTTGTCCTTGTGTGGTATCAGATAGAATACATGGAATTTACTGTCTTGTGCTAAGATGTAGCAATTGCGGGTTCACTATGATATAAAAAAATCGATTATTTTATATTTTTCTTCAAGAGTTATTATCTCATTACGCACGTAAGATTTTCGTACAACAAAATGAATGAAACATTAATGTAATTTGATTTCTTTTTTCATTAGGGCAATCATTATGGTAGGAACTTTGAACATGAATGATAAAACGATCCTTTCCTTTTCTAAGTATCATCAAATGGAATTAAACAGTAAGTATTAAAACGAAGCCTTGCTTGCCTTTTAATGAAAAAGTGTCCAAACTATCTATTTTTCCATGAGGTGTTTCTAGAATGTTGGTGCATGTGTCTAATTTCCATAATTATTTGCTTTAATTATCCTCCATAAATATTATTATGCATAATTTATGCAAGAAATCTGACGTCTCAACTCCAATGATGACCGACCATTAACCTAATAAAAGCAATGCTCCCATAATTAAACCAATATCATTAGCATAAAATAATACTACCATCTATTGCACCAAGTCAAATCTCCAAAATGCCCTCCCTTACTACTCATTTCATTTGACTCTAGATATTCTCCGTCATGTCCGAAAATTTTCAGACTCTCCTTCTCGTTTTGAATAATCTAATTTTGATCTAATTTATTGAAGCAAAAATAAATAAATAAATAAATAAAAGAAGAAATTGGAAGCTGGTGAAATGGAAATGGTAGCTGAAAGTAAAGCTAACAAATGAATCGTGAAATCAAAGTATCTTCTCAATTAAACTCCCTTCTCACCCACCCCCATTTCTTCGAAGCCACTACCAATCCAATTTCAGTTATTTTCTCTCTCTTAAGTCATTCAGTTTTCTTCCGAAGATAGCTGCAATTGCGGTTTCTGGAAGGGGATAACCGCGAAATGAAGCAGCTCACGGCTTTGCAGCAGCAAGGCCGCCGGAGCAACAGCTTCCGGAGCGCGTCCTCGCCGCTCGACGCCACCGTCGACGGCGCAATCAAATCACCGGCAACGATTTTCTGGCTGTTCCTCCACGCTCTCTGCTGCTTGATTAGCTTAGTCCTCGGATTCCGATTCTCGCGGCTCGTGTTCTTCCTCCTCTTCTCCACTTCGCCGTCGCCGTCCACCACCGCCATTTACTCCGCGCTCCGGACGACATTGCCGACCTCGACGGCTTCGTCTCCGCCGGAGAGGAATACCTCGGCCGAAAGCGTTGGGAGTCGAGTGGTGGTGGGAAGGCACGGGATACTAATTAGGCCGTGGCCGCATCCGGATCCGGCAGAGGTGATGAAAGCGCACAGGATAATTGAGAGAGTTCAGGCGGAGCAGAGGTCGCAGTACGGCGTTAAGAACCCCAGGACTGTGATTGCTGTCACGCCGACTTATGTTCGGACTTTCCAGACACTGCATCTTACTGGCGTGATGCATTCGTTGATGAATGTCCGCTACGATCTCATCTGGATCGTGGTTGAAGCCGGTGGCATGACCAACGAGACTGCCTCGCTGATTGCCAAGTCAGGATTGAAGACTGTCCACATTGGATTTGATGGGAAAATGCCCCTTCTGTGGGAGGATCGGCATAAGTTCGAATCGAGGATGAGACTCCATGCTTTAAGGTATCATAATACCTTTTTTCCCCTAATGTATTTAATTAATTCTAGTTGTACAATGGTTTAGGCAAGAGGATGTTGCTAGTGCAGAAGTTTTATGTTTTTAGTTGTTCTATATGTGCAGAATAGTAAGAGAGAAGAAATTAGATGGGATTGTGATGTTTGCGGATGATAGTAACATGCATAGTTTGGAGTTGTTTGATGAGATCCAGAATGTGAAATGGGTGGGTGCAGTTTCTGTTGGAATTCTTGCACACTCGGGAGATTCTGAAGAAGGAGACGTGCTGTTGCGAGAAAGTGATGCTATTGAGAAAGATGAAAAGAAATCACAAATTCCGGTGCAAGGTCCTGCTTGTAATGCTTCAAGCAATTTGGTGGGGTGGCACACCTTTGATACGCAGCCTTTTGTAGAGCAGAGTGCGAGATATATAGGAGATAGGGCAGTTGTGCTTCCGAGGAAGCTGGAGTGGGCTGGATTTGTATTGAATTCGAGGTTGGTATGGGAGGACCAAGAGGACAAGCCAGTTTGGGTTAAGGAGTTGGTTGAGATTGGTAAGAATGGAGAGGATGTTGAAAGTCCGTTATCTTTGTTGAAGGACACTTCAGTAGTGGAGCCTCTTGGTAGCTGCGGACGCAAAATTTTGCTTTGGTGGCTCCGTGTAGAGGCGAGGGCAGACAGCAAATTTCCTGCTAGGTTAGTCTTCTATCATTTACCTCCAGTTTGAAAATTTTGGTTCTCTCAGGTGACATTTCCTTTCGTGTATGATGTGCATGGAATTTTTTTGTTTCATTGTTCTTTTCTTTTTATGGCTGAAGTTTTTTTATACATTTCTGTTTGTGATTTTTCATCATAATGTGTGGAAGTACATATCATTTTCTGAAAATTGAGAAGCTTCTATAGTTAGCAATCTCTCTGTAGGGTAAGGAGGCATTTCTGAGTTGCATCAATTCTTAATTTGAGTAGCATGTGGCCTCATTCACATATTGTTTTGGGGTTATACATGTCTTCCTTCATTTGATCTTTAACTGAAAAGACGGTCAAACTGTATTAGTGCAAATGCTGTATGTACAGATGTTTTGTGTTGAAGCTGTTAAAGTCATTAAGTGTGGTTCTTTTATTAATTTCATGTGTAGTAGCTAATTTTGTCCAACTTTGGTGGAGGAAGTTCCCTGGGGCTGGCTCCTGTGATCTAGGGACTTAGATGTCACATTTTGAAAATTGTGGGAGACTTGCTGGATATAAACCCACCATTGACCTGTTCAATGCTCAGGTCACTTGACTGGCAGTTAGGAGGATAAAACTCCTTGCTTTATGTACTAACCAATTTTTAGTATTACCTTCCTCAGAAGGAAAACTATATATTTTTCTCAGATTTTGTGGTATGCAGTATTATAGGCAGAAATTGTCTAAAGCATTGGAAGTAGGAATTGCTTGATGATATAGAATGAAGATTAAACTGTTTCCATTTGACATGGTTTTGTTACATGGATGTCATCTGGACACAGGATCATTGCAACATAGCTAAAATCTGTTTACTTACTCAATCTCTTGGAACCAAGCATTGTTGGTCTTAGGTGTCAACTTTGCTAGCAGGTTGCTTGAACTTGTATCCTTTTCATCGACAATCTTTGTGAAACTTTTCTCCTTTAATACATCTAGGAAATTTCAACACAGTCATAGCTATACTCATTTAGCATCATTTATGCAATTACACGTTTGCTTTCACCTTACTGTGATTTTTTACATGAAGAAGGGAATGGTGAGGCTTCACAGTATCTAGTTTCTGTGCCCCTTCAGTTGTGCTGTGGCTTATTGCTAATTTTACGTGCTTTGTTTGGAAGCTTGCAGGTCTTTTGTGATATTGATAAAAAATTAGTTAAGCATATATAGAAACCTGAGTGACAATCGCGACTTTGCCTATTATAAAATGAACAATTAAAATATTTCTGTTGGATTTTGATGCCTGCTTAGAAGTTAGAACTAATAGTTTGGTTTTTCCTAAACCACATCAAACCACCAAGACACGCCAAGTGTACAGTTAACAATGATGACATTTTACATCCTATATGGGTGTTGGGATAGGGAATGAAATAGAACACCGTATATGATAGAGAAATATGCTTTAGAATTAAAGCCTGAGTTACTTTGTATTTGACATCCTTGCCATGCCTTAGCTTGCTGCTTTTGCCTGAATTATTGCTTTGATGCACAAGTAAGAAGCTGCAAGTCCTTGCCTGCAAACAGTTACATGTCTTAATGCTGTCTCTCCTTATGTGCATGAAGTCCTCTGCAAATCAAATATTCACTTAAGTCACGTCCTAAATGTACTAATTAATAAAAGTAATATCATACACTTTTGATGTTTATAATTAAAGATGCAAATAACTCGAGTATATTAGCTTCAGTGAAGTCTGGCTTCCTATTCATTCCCTATTACCTTGTGATATATAAGCTCATAACTCAGAAAGCAGGATGGTCATTATACACCCTCAAACAAATTTTGCATGTGTCCTGGTGTTTTTAGAAGCTATTTTGATGCTAAATGTTCCAGTTCTTGAATATAATTAGGCCTACTATTCTCTCAAAATCTCAATACTTATATCAATATATCAACTCAGAAAATACAATCCCGTGTTTTTCCATTATAATGAGCACTACTATGTTGAAGATCAATCTGCTACGATAATGAGCTTTGCAACTCTATGTTTTACTATGTTGAAGATCAAAAAGATTTCTGCTACAATAAGCACTAGATGCAATTGAGTGAACTATCATCACACATTATTTTTATGTGCAAATATAAAAGTGTAAGTAGAGCTTTGGTATGCTAGAACAGCATCATTTCTCTTTGACTTTTTTTTTTTAGAATCCATTTTTTCTGTTGGATATAGTTCAGTATATGTTCTGAAACAGAATTAGTTTTTCATAGTAGAACTTTTGGTGTAAAATTGTTCCTTACATCGCATTGCTAATCAGCTTTTGGTAGCATTTGACATTTTCTCTTCGATTGCCATATTTGAAACACACCATACATAAGCACCCATTGCAAAATGAGGTTCTGGTAATCTTCACAAGTACACTTTAATCATTTAGCCATGTTTGGTAAGGATCACATGCAAAAAGCTCTCTCTCTCTGCTCAACTTTGTACGCAGATGTTGGGAAAAGGCATAGCTGCCCCCATCCATATTGGTGCATGCGAACAAAATCTGTTTCCTGAATGTGTTACTTTTGACCTCTTTCCTGCTCTATTGTTGTAGTTTATTTCTATGCATATCTGTATATTTATCAGCTTCCCTAAATATATATTCCTCTTTTGCCATGCAGATGGATAATCGACCCTCCGTTAGACATCACGGTCCCTGCTAAACGCACACCATGGCCTGATGCTCCTCCTGAACTCCCGACTTCTGCTGAGAAAGTGACCAATACTATACCAGAGAAATCTGAAAAACACCCAAACAAGAGTGGGTCAAAAAGAAAACGCAGTTCCAGAAGCAGGAGGAAGCATAGCCCAAAAGTGTTGGATGAGCGTGCTTCTACAAAGCATGCTGGAGAAAATTAGGAACTTAAAATCCATGAATCCATGATATTACCACACTGTGAATTCGTTGCGACTACGAGGTGGCCTTCAACATCAGAAGCTCGAAGCCTGGGGACGAGACCTCTGATCTCTCTCGATGAATGCAGGAAGGCATGCGTTACCTATACTAGCCAGTTGATACATATTTGAGAATTTTTGCCCCATATTCTAATTTCTCTCTCTTCGCTCTATCAAGTATTTGCCTAATTCATTTTTTTTTCTTTCTCAAAATCTACGGTAACTAGTCTTCTTGTGGTGTGGTAGAGCTTTTCCTTTGGCTTTCGTGCCTTTGTCTCGGATTTGGCGCTTGGCAGAATGTGTATTTACTCTCTCCCAAGTTATACATAGTTTCCAGATTTTTACATTACCTCTGCAATTCCTAATGCAGCCTTTTCTTATTTTTTACTTTTCGTTGCTTCAGTTTCGCAGCCACGTTTCAGGAAAAATATTACTATGGCAGGTAAAACAATCTGGACACCCCCTTTTTTTTTTAGCAGTGGGAGTGAATCCTAAATCGATTTTACATAAGGATGGGACTTGTGATTCATATCTTAAGCTGGGGCACTTTGAAAAGGAGTGAGTTTAGTGATAATTAATAAACTCTAATTCAATCAATAAATTGAAGACAATAAATAGATTTAATGTGGAAAGTAGGAATTCAAATACTGACCATGGAGATATGGAAATGGTTTAAATCCATTGTTTCATAATTGGTGTCACATTTTGTGTTTCACTTTCAATTTTCATGGTCTTTTTTCATCTTTTTTCTTCAATTTCAGTTTTTTGGTTTAAATTTGTAATCATTTCCTATGGTTTATTCCACCCAATTGAGGTACATAATTATTTTTTTATAATTTAATTTCATTTTATCAGTTAATAATTCATTATTAGGATGATAAATAAAGTTAGGGCATATGATTTTTTTTTTAAATAATTTTTTGAAATAAGAATTATATATGATGCATAATATTATAATAACTTTTATATTTATAAAAAAATATCATTAAAATAATAGATATAATAGTGAGATATTGTAGTACTCACAAAATTATGGAACACTGAATCTCATCCCAAAAGAGGAGATTGACTAGGATATGTGAGACCACATAAATAAGGTGTATTTTTTACCCATCTAGTATAGTAAGAGCTTGTTTGTTAAGTACTATTAAATGAAATCTGATATATTTAATTACGATGTGTCTACATATGATACCCGAGAATTTACATAGAAGACAAACATTCTTCGATGTAAAACGAGAATATATTGAAACTCAAATATAATATGACTCTCAAAACATCAAAACAACTATTTAAAGACCTAAAATGAATCCTAAACTTGATCAAATTCCCAAAAGAAATTATGAAAATTAACGAAGATATTAAAAGGACTAATACAAGCTTGAAACAATAGGATTTGGACTGAAAAACTCAAGTCATGGCAAAAAGCAATCCCGAGTTCGATGCCAAAAGTTGCACCCATTTTGGACCCTACTAACGGAAAAACTCAATCTCTAACCATCATATATGCATCAACTACTTGTTTTATATCTGCATGAGCAAAATTAAATTGAGACCACAAAGACGAATTGAACTAATGGATTTGGTCCTGTGTGATTTTTATCCACATAAGATAAGTTTGCTTCTCTTTTTTATAATAGTTATACTATAGTGAAATATATATATATATATATATATATATATATATATATATATAAATGTGTGTGTGTGTGTGTGTGTGTGTGTGGTGAAAAGCTCATTAGTGGAGGAAATATGAATAAAATTCACATCTTTCATATTTGTGTATCATTTTTTTGAATCGAAATTAGTATCATCAACTTTGCATATTTTTAGTTTAACACATATTTTATCCTTCGTAGCATATATGCTAAATATATTAGTTTATGAACATCTTTCATCATACAGAAGTAAGAAGGGTTCTCTTGTTGTATAGTAATCCGCGTAGCACACAAAACACAAAATCGTAGCACAATCGAAATTAAATCTCAACCATTGATCCAACAAATCAAAGGCTCGGATTCATTCTCATTTCTATCAAATTATCTTTTCTCTACCATTGAACCAACAAATATATATATATATATATATATATATATATATATATATATATATATATATTGAGTCATTATCGGTAGAAAGTCTTTATGGTGTAAATATGAGGACAATTATCAACTCTTGATAAATCAATATGAACGTTTGATTCAATACTTATGACGCAGATGCATAATTATATGCAGAAATATGCATTTAACTAATTCAAATGCACACTTAAATATAATCATTAGATTTTCAAATATAATGGACATGATTTATTCTCATTTATGTATATTAATAAATATATATACATGAACCAATATATATATATATATATATATATATATATATATATATAGAGAGAGAGAGAGAGAGAGAGAGAGTTAGGTTCAAATAAGAATTATTTTTAACGTGAAAACTAAAAATCACAAAATTTTGCAATGTACAAAATGAATTCACTATAAAAGCTGATGCATCCGTTGGAAAGTTATTGAATCCAAAAATTCGATATTTTTCACCCGGGTTCGAATCCCATGAGGGAAGAAAATTCTAATTTTTTTTATTCATTAACTTTTCCGACGGATTCATTAACTTTCAACGAATTTATCATTTTTTGGTTCTAACGTTCTTATGATAAAATGATTCTCACGTTAACCATATATATATATATATATATATATATATATATATATATATATATATAGGGGTGAGTTATGGTGAGAAAACTCATTAATATAGGAAATATGAATAGTAGCATATCTTTCATATTTGGAAAATCATGCGCTAATTCTATGTTCACATGTTAGTTTAGCACATATTTCATCCATTCGTAGCACAAGAAGGGTTCTACATTGCAATAATTCGCTAGCACACAAAATACAAAATTGTAGCATAATCGAAATTAAAATCTCAACCATTGATCCAAAAAATCAAAGGCTCAGATTCATTCTCATTTCCTATCAAATTATCATTTACTACCTTAACCATATGTTATATATATATATATCTCAGGGCCAAAGAAAAAAAATGATAGTCTCTTCTTCTTCTTCTTCTTCTTCTTCTTCTTCTTCTTCTTCTTCTTCTTCTTCTTCTTCTTCTTCTCTACGCACGAAAATGGAGAAATGACTTCTTCGACGAGATACCGTCTAGCTTGTGTGATGGACAGGGGCGATGGTGAACAACAGTAATAGCAAACGATGGTTGTTGATACAACGAGTTCTCGCTTGAATATTAGGAAAAAATAGAATAAGATTTTGAGAGAAGATTAAGAAAATCGGAGAGAGGATGTCTATGGCGTTAGTTTACGGTGAAATTCACTGGTAATCGAAAAATGAGACGGTGGAATTGGCAAAACATGATGGGGGAAGGTTTTGCTGTCGAGATTGAAGCCCTCTGCGGGAATATGAATATGCATATTATAAGACGAAAACATGCATCTTACAAAACAAAAATATACATACTACAAAACATAAACTTGCATATTTACAAACAAAAACATGCATATTACAAAACATAAACACACATATTACTAATCGAAACATGCATACTACGAAATAAAAACCTGCATACTTTAAAATAAATAGTATGTCTCTCATTCTCACATATCTCTATTTCTCTCTTCTTCAATCTACACAAATATTTTTCTTGCTAATCCTTTGTTTTCTTTCGAAATATGAAGCTTTGTATCGATCTAAACGAGAGAAGACATTTTGGAACAATCAATCTCATATGTATTTTTACGTTCAACATTATACATGTTTGTTTTCAACCTATTTAACAATATGCATGTTTTATTTTTCTGTATCACATAATAAATCAAATTACTGTTTTATCCTTACTGTAGCAAATAAACGTCCATCAACTTTAAAATATGAAAGAATCTTCATTATGGGATCAATAAAATGTACAAATGAGATTAAATACTATATATTATCTAAGATTTGAATATTGTGAATATATTATAAATTGAATGAATGTAAGATAGTGTTGGTCTAACTATGAATTTGCAATGATAGGATTAACATGAATAACGAAACAAAAACTTTTATAATAGTCAACTACAGTTCATATACGAGAATATAATAAAATATTTACTATTCATAATTTACAATTTATTATATAAGAGAAAAATTTGCTCAATGCATATCTATTAGTGATTGTGAGCTTCCCTTATCATTAAAAAAAGCATATAGTTTCCACTTAGAGAGGGAAATATCTATACCCCTAACAAAAAAATGCATTAACAATGGAAAAATCTACTATCAAAGATAATTAATCCGTTGTTAAAGTAATTTGACAAAGGATTATCGATGGGAGTAACCACCGCCATATCAAGCGTCGCAAATTATTTTAAGGACAAAAATTATGTCCTTAAAAAATATTTCATCCTTTCATAATAAATGTATCACAATTGTTTTATTCGACGTTCAAGAAAAGTGTATCACTTTTTTAGGACATTATTTCTTATTGTTCAATCTCACAATTACTCATTATTTACAAAAAAAAAAAATATTCATACCACTCATAATCTAATACATGGTGGGACCCTTTCTCCACTCAAAGACACCACCAATAATTTTATTAAAACCAGAATCGTTCATAAGTTATACACTTATTATGGACGGATGAAGTAATAAATATAAAAAATGCTCAACGCACGGTTGTGTGATTTCTATAATTTGCTCACCTCTTTATTATATACACAAATCTACACAACCAATAATCTCAATTTGATAGTATTATATAATACTTCATTCGTTCTTGATATATATTCTTAGTTTTTGGTGACATGAGTTTTAATAAATATAATGAATGTAAAGTGAATTGAGAATGAGTTTAAAAATAAAATATGTTACATGAGTGGAAAAAGTGCATAATTGGTGCTTTTTCTGAAAATAAGTAGGTTGAGTGTAGGTAAAAGTGTTGACTTTTGGGTGAGATCCATATCTATAAAAAAAATGAACGAATTTTGTGAACGTGCCGAAATGAAATTAAATGAACATATTACAGAGAGACTATTACATTAGTTACATTAGTATTATCAAATCCTGTCCCTCCTGTAATTAATGTGCACACTCACATTTGAAGAGATGTAATCAGAAGAGACTTTAGGACATAAACGAAGACGTATATAAATTTTGTTAGTTCGATAATTCAATCTAATCTCAAGGGAGATTAACAAAAAAAATTGCAATAAAATTAAACAAAATTTTATTTAAAATATGAGTAATTAGTATAAAAAGATTAAAATAGGAGATAATGATATAATTAAGCACTGAAAGACATATTTTTTTCTTTTAGAGAAAAAGCACAGGAAGATTTTGTCTCTCACGGCCACGGAACAGGCACATTATTATCACTTTAGATCCAATTTCTCAAATTCGATGTTTCACTTTCAATTATTTTGATATTTTTTCATCTTTTTTTCCTCAATTTCAATTTGGTATGCTATAGTTTGATTTGTAATTATTAACTGGGGTTTGTTCTATCTAATTAAAATAAATAATTATTTATCAGTTTTTTATTGGTTAATAATTCACTATTAGAGTTTATAGATCCAAAGTTAGGTATATATATTTTTAAATTTTATTTTTTTGAAATAAAAGTTAAGTATAACTTTTAATAATATTAAAAAAACATAATTTTATAAAAATTATTTTAAAATAATAGATATAATAATGAAATAAAGTGACAAAAAATTATGAAACACTGAATCCTACTCTCTCTGTTCACCATATTCGTTCATTGATTTTGGTGACATATTTTAATAAATTATAATTAGTGTAAAGTGAATAGAAATAAATAATGAATAGAGTAATAGATAGTGAGATTAAAAAGTGTATCATAAGGATAATAAATGAATATATTAATGGATATTGAATGTAAAAATGTAGGTCATAAGTGAGTTTTTTGTAAATAAATTGATAAATTTACGATAAAATTATAAAGTTGATGATTTTAAAAAGAAAAGTAAATATTTTTTATAAATGGATCAAAATGAAATTAAATGAATAAATATAATGGACGGATAAAGAAATATATACCAACTACACGGGTAAAACACATCCTTGCTCGATGATTCAATCCCTGACCGTCCGATCTTGTATAAGCCGTGAGCTCAACCGCAGAGAATTTTGGCTCATGACCTGTATATACTCTAACTTCAATCCATCAGATCACAAGATTATTAAACAATTTAAAAGAATATCTTCAATTCCACTGCACTGCAAATGTTAAACCTAAATGTCAACAGGCATAGATTCTCAAATTCAGCTTTTGGAAGATTCAAAAATTGAATAACTGCAATTCAGGAAAAGATTTCCTAGCAGTTACTCAACATTTAATCGAGGTGATTCATTCATTACTGAAATTGGAAAAAGATCAAGGAATTTGATTGATAGATCTGAAGTTTTGCAGCTGTTTTCTTCGATTTGGTGCTATCTTTCTCTTGTACCGTGAAAATGCAGCTCAGTTTTACGTCCAATTGTCTCATTATGTCTTCATTTTATCAGTCGTTATTATACAATGCAGTAGATTATGGCGCTTATTGAGATTAGTTCTGAGCTCTGTTGGTTATGTTTCATTTCTTGGGTGTAATTAGTAGCAAAGGGATTTATACCATATATGGTGAATAATGATGTCGAGGAAAGGTAATAATTTGACCATTTATATCACTAGAATTTATTGTTGCAAACTTTGGGTGATGCAGTGACAAAGTATCGTGGGGTTTTTTAGGTCCGATAGGCTCAGGAATTTAGAAGATGAATGCTCTATGGTTCTATGTAGTATAATGTTCCTAGCTTTTTGTTAATGAAGGAAAGTTGCAAACTGAAAACCCCTGTTTGGAGTTATTTTGTGAGAGTAGTACCAGAAGTATGAAAGTCACTCTGAGATGAAGTTGAACCAATCACATGAGCATCCCGAATGCATGTTTAAAGGAGGCTGATGTTCTTATCTGACTATGTAGAAAATGGCATGGATTTCTGTAATTCAATACCTAGGAACTAGGAAAGATAGGCATTCTATTCAGTGAGTTGTACTTATATCACTTATTTCCCATCTATATCTGATGTTTGATCCAAATGAATTACGTCTGTGAAATACTCGTGTCCCTGATATTGATTTTATTTTATTTTTTAGTTTTGATTGGAATAGTGGAGAGGTTAATTCGACCTATCTGAGTTACCATTCATCTTATCAGGAATATCTGAATGGAATCAGAAAATGCCAAATCATCTCTATCACATCCCAAGCAGGGTTCTGATGTTGGATCTTCGCCCTCCATTGTCTTGGAGAAAGAAAGCTCAGCACAGAGTTCAACTTCAGTACCATCTACATCTTCCATATCCGCTTGGGCCAGAGGTCTGAAACTTACGCAAATGCAACAGGAGCCAAAGAAAGGGAATGCTGGGAATTTCACTTTTGCACGCCTTGCTAGTGGGCTTGGACTGCAAATTCCTTCGAAAGCATCTGTATCGGATGACAATGCTGACGAAGGTTCTGCGCCTGCACAATCAGGTGTTATAGGATCTCTTACTAAAGGAATATTTGACTCCTCTTTAAATGCTGTGAAGGCTGTGCAAGTAAAGGCAAGACACATTGTCTCACAAAATAAGCGAAGATACCAGGTAGCGGAATTGCTATCATATTTAATTTCAGTTGAGAAAGATGTCTAGCAATTTTCCTAAGTTTCTGAGTACTTTTATTATCATACTATCACTTTGTGAGCGGATGGCCTCCGTTCCTGCTTCAGTTCTGGTATTGCTGGAACCTAACTCTGATATGTCCTGCAAACATGTAGCCAGATGTAATTAAAAAAGAAATAGGAAAGAGCTTAGCATCACATTTAAAACAATGTACCTAGTCCTAACTAGCTATGAAGTTTACCACACAGTCCCTGTTTACCATTCTATGAAAAATGACGCACGCTTTGTTGAGCAGATGGCTTCACTTCTAGCTAACAGTTGGTAGAGTCTCTCTTTTCTGCCTACAGGTCTTTACAATGCACCACATGATTTATTGTTCTTGGATTTGTCAGTGTATGTTAATTTTTCATGTCATATCTCGTGACCCGTCACTCCTATCATTACTTTTGACAAAGGAATACATCAGGGCACTGTTTATTTATGTCATTCATCATCTTTTGCTTCATGCCTCTTTATATGGAGTTAAGCAAACATTAATAATCTAATCCTTCATCAGTCTCCTCTTTTTTTCATTTTTCCTGAGTCTAGATATTATATACCGATAAATTTGGTTCATAAATAGCTCCCTCTTTCAACTATAATCAGGAAGGAGGATTCGACTTAGACATGACATATATAACCGAGAACATAATTGCTATGGGGTTCCCTGCTGGTGACCTAAGCTCTGGTTTATTTGGATATTTTGAGGTAAGGCCCCTTTAATATCTCTACATCCTCATTTAGTTTTTCTGGGTCTCTCTTATGAATGTGCTCGAAACATGATAACAGGGATTTTATCGGAATCATATGGAGGAAGTGATCAAGTTTTTTGAGACTCATCACAAGGTATCTTTGCAGAAGCCTTTTTTTTTTTTGTGCGCAGCCAAAGTAAAAGAGTCCATCTATGATTCTACCTCAATAAAGCTCATTGTCATTAATATGTGATACTTAGGCTGAACTTGTCAAAAAACTTAAAACAACTGTATTATCTTTCATATTACATATGATTATTCATCCTGATTATTTTCTCTTTCATAAAATTTTGTGAAATAGTTGTTATTATATTATTTTATTATTTTCCTTTTTTACCCATTACAATGACATATATCACAATTCTTCCATTCATATACAGAATGTGTTAGCTACTACAGAAAGAAAATTTTCATTGAAGTAACTTTTGTGTCTACTTAAAATTTGATTGACATAGCAATGAAGCTTAGTGCTAAGGAGTTAGAAGAGAGGTTATTTCAGTAATGTTGGAATGTTATAACTTATAAGTCATGCAGAAGATTTTGATGGCAATCACTAGTCAATTGTTCTCCAGTAGATATGTGTCATCTTTTCATACCTAAGAATATGATGCAGGTATTTGCATTATATTCAATTACCATTGATGTTGTAAGTTCGACATGAGTGGTTGTGTACAGACAAGCTAAGTTCCTTATGCCATGTAGTGTTAAAATACCTTAAAACATAGAGTTTTCAATGGAGAAACCTGAAAGGATATGATTCATTAGGAACTGCCAATAATCAGCATGTGAGAGAACTTTTTTTGTGCCATTTACTGTTAAAATACCTTAAAACGTAGTGTTCACCATGGAGAAAGCTGAAGGGACATTATTCTTTCTAAAAGCCAGTACACTTTTAGTATTAGATTGTGAGCAAATATGTCCACAGTTTATAATCTTTGTTTTGCATGTGTGTAATCAAGGTGTCGGAATGTGACTCTTGACTAGAAGAGAAATGAAACCAAAGAAGACTTGAGCACGGTTCTCAGATATTTGAGTTCTGTAATGCTACAGACCTTTTAGTTCTTTGAATATAATTTCTAATTTTTTTGAATGGCTGTCACTAAACAATGTGGTGAAGAACTAATAGTTATTCTACTCTTGTCTGTACATTTTAAAAAAAACCAGTAACTTTGCAATTTAGTAAAAATTGGAGTAGAAAGGTATGCCACCCCGTACAAAGTTCACTTCAATGATATCAGAAAAGCACCTTCACAAAATAAATCACGTTTCAATCCTAATCCCACTGCAAGCTCTCTGTTCTAGTAGCCAATCCGAAAGGGCATAATGTTGGTTGATTTGAATCCCATCACTTGTTTGTTTCCAGTAATATCTTAATTTTCTGCTGCCCAGCATCTTCTTGTGGTGTGATCATTTCTGGGTTCTTGGTCCAATTGACATAATTTGCCTTGTTCGATTTTCTTTTACTTTTTGATGTGTCTGAAACAGTTCTATTTTTGCAGGGAAAATACAAAGTATATAATCTTTGTTCAGAGAGGTTGTATGATGCTTCATTATTTGAGGGAAAGGTACATATGGGTCTGAAAATGCTTCATTATTTGAGGGAAAGGTACATATGGGTCTGAAAATATATACTTTGAACTGAATGGAAGTACTTAATTAGTTAATTATTCAAATGTACAAGCTCCAGCTATAGTGCATAATCTGATCCATTTGATAATCTGAAGAGATATTGTTTTATCTGATAAAGTTGAAACTTGAGCACTCACCATATATAGTCCATTTGTTTATAAGAAAAGAACTCGCCTAAATTCTCAGCCAACTATGATTATTGTGGTGTGAATATCTTGGAATATTCAACAAAAGACATAGTAGAGAGATAAGTGTTGTTCCTTCTCAATTTTGGGTGGGGTTTTTGGGGTGTCAATGTGAAGGAGGATTATCTGAGCAAGGTAGTAAATTGTTACTTTGATGTTGTTACCTAGAGTTGTTCGCAAGGTTTGGGCTTCTTTTTGTGTAACTTTATTCATTGGAGGATACATAAAAAAATAAAAATAAAAAGGAGAATGAGAAAGCTGAATATGGAATAGAAGCAAATACCAGTTTGCACATTTTATAAGAGTTCGATCCAACTGGAAAGTGAAATTTTATAACTTGTCAAAGTTCACTAAAAATTAAACAAGACAAATGCTCGTCTAACTTTGTGCAATTTTCTCACTGTTGTTCAGGTTGCATGTTTCCCATTTGACGATCACAATTGCCCCCCTATTCATCTCATAAAATTGTTTTGTCAAAGTGCTTACTCATGGTTGAAGGAGGATATTCTAAATGTGGTAGTTGTTCACTGTAAAGCTGGGAAGGCAAGGACGGGATTGATGATATGTAGCCTTCTTCTGTTCTTAAAGGTGAAACTTAATTGAAGAAAAACACTGGTCTCATCTTCGGGGAGGTTCAGCTGCTTTTATTTGTTATCCGACAACTTTAACTTTGTAACTGCAGTTCTTCCCAACTGCTGAGGACTGCATTAGTTACTATAACCAACAAAGATGTGTCGATGGGAAGGGTCTTATTCTTCCAAGCCAGATTGTTAAGTCATATATTCCCTTATACTATGATTCTGTGGAATCTAGCATACAAGAAACATCTAACTGTTTTTTTGTGAATTAATCAGAGATATGTGAAATATTTTGAACGGATTTTGACTCAGTTCAATGGTGAAGCTCCCCCTGGACGTAGGTACTTTTCTGAAGATTTATTTCCCTGATGCATGAGGTTGATTTCATAACTATACTGACTGCATCATGTTGCAGGTGCATGCTAAGAGGATTTAGGCTTCACAATTGTCCATATTGGGTCAGACCTTCTATTACAATATCTAATCATAATGGTAGGCAATCAAAATTGCTTTTCTATTCTTTCACAATGTTCAATCCATTTCACCATCTTTTGAGAAATACTAATATTCTTATCTTTAGACTTAATTTTGTCCAGTGCCTTTGACTTGAGAATGATGCATTTTATTCTCAATATCCTAGCAATCCTATTTTAGACTTGATCCATGATACTAAAGTGAAGTAGGCTAGATAAGAGAAACAATATTAAAATCAGGGAGGTACCTAATGTTATTATGATTGGGATTAATATTAAATGAACACTGGAATGGAACCTGTGGACCAGGTGATAATTTGTAGAATTTCCTCAAAATTGATTTATTCAATAAACAGAAAAAAAGAGGAGGTTGAATAGATCGTATCTTTTTCCAGTGATATATCTTTGTTAAGTGCAATAGGATCATCAGAGAAATATTTTTTAGTGTTTTGGACTGTGGTCATGTAAAGTGTGTTGCGTTTTCTGTGCAAATGCAATGCCACATAGAGAATCTTGTGTTTTTGTGTCACTGAAATGGGCATTTGCAATATAAGGGATTTGACTTGGACAGAAATATAGATTAAAATATGGCATCAACTAAAAGAGTGGGTCAAAGTGGTTCTGCCCTTTGGATGTCCCTAAAACAGACTCTTAATGAATTGTAGACTTTTCCTGTGGTTTTTGGGCTTTGCTGTTGCCCAAATCGTAAATCTAGAGCACTGGTACTGATGCTGAGATAGCAATTTCTGAATATTTCTAGCATGCTATTTGTACATGGCTTATAATAACCTTCATCTCTTATACTTTTGTAAGATTGTTTACATAGTGACTATAGTTGATCTCTATAGGCTTACCCACGAACTATAATTTTACAGGAGTATTGTTTTCAACAAAGAAGCATCCAAAAACCAAGGATCTCATGGTATCTTTCTCGGCTTACCTTAATCTGATCTTACCTTTTCTGAAGCAACAGATGGTGTCGGGTGTCCTGTATTTCAGTTGGATTTCTGCTAGAGATGTTGGGATCTTATTCGATCATTTCTTGATCACTATATGACATTCATCTTTTCTGTTCTGCAGCCTGAAGATTTCTGGATCCGTGCAAAAAAAGGGAATTGTGGTTTTTGCCTTGCCAGGAGAACCTGGTCTAACCGAACTAGTGGGGGACTTCAAGGTTCATTTTCATGATCGCCAAGGAGACTTCTACTGGTCTGTAGATTATCATTTCCATTATCTCTGTAGTCTATACAAAAGCTTATATTCTATAAAATTCATTTCAGGATTAATTTGACTTTATAATGAATCACCTATTCACTGAGTTGTAAGCATTAAAGTAGAAATTGCTTCACAAAAAAAAAAAAGGCAAAACATTGGTGTTAAGGTTATTGAAAAATTCGTTAACTAGGTTTCTGTAGTTTGATCGGGGTAACAAATTCAGAGTTGCCTGTTTGTTGCCACGGAGTGTTCATAATATGATATCTGTAACAGCTCATATATTCTTTTTTACATTACCTTCTTATATCTGTTACCAAAGACATCATTAGCATAATTGTTAAATATATCTTACCCAATTTTTGTTTGTACTCAGTTGGATGAACACGACAATGATGGAAAATAGAGTGATTCTAGCTGCTTCCAACCTTGATGATTTTGACAAAGTAAGCTCCTCTGAGATCATTTATAAAGGTTACGCAATGACCGTGAATATGCCCCTCCTTTCTTGTGAAATAAGGATGAAAGCAAGTTTCTTTCTTTTCGTGTTGAGGTTATCTTTTTTTCATGCTCTTGTTAACAATTTGATGCCCATCACTTGCAGAGAAAGTTGCCTTCCCCAGGGTTTCAGGTTGAAATCATCATGGTAGGTTACGATGGAAATATCCCGTCCAAGACCAGAGCCGATGACGATGCAAAGGGCGCAGATGGGAAATTGCGGGATCCTCCATCAAGTAGTGAAATTAAAGATACTTCTCAACAGAATAAACAAAACAATGAAGACGATGTATTCTCTGACAGTGATGGAGAAGAACCTGCAACTTCAAGAAGCAGCACAGTGGATAAGTGTGCCATCTCCACAGCAGGAACTTCTCCACAACTTGAATCGGGCAGCAAAACTGAGCACGAACGCGTGTCATCTGTAGCCCATCAAACGGAACACCTTTCTCTGGGTCGGGAGTCTGTAAGTTCTCAGACTAGAACTGTGAATGAAGTCAAAGTTGATGAGGTTGAGAGAGCATCTACAATCCCAAACATGGGATCCACAGACATCAAGGCCATTGCAGCAGATGCCTCGGTTTTCAGTTTTGGAGATGATGAAGATGATGAAAGTGATTGAAGAGAGACAGATATGAATATTGTGGATTCACATACCGTCAGTTCATCCTTTTAATGTGTTTTTTTATACATCGATCCCAAAATTTGGATCTTGTTAAATAATTTTATTCTATTTAATTTCCTTGAAGAAAGCCAGATATGAACTTATTTAATTTGCAATGTAGTCTGCGCACTAGCAAATATGATCAAGTTTTAATATGCAAGTATGTTTTACAGTATGTTGTGACTTACAGTAATGCAAAAACATTAAATAAGGACACAATGTAAAAAAAGTTTCTTGGACTGCAAAAACAATAACTCAAAATTTTAGTCCTTCTTAGCAATTAAAAGAACTAGAAAATTCAAAAGTTACAACGAAAAGGAAGACGTAAGATTTTTAAAATACAGAAGCAGCATTGATTGCGGCTGCAAATGAGAACTTATAGTTAATGAAATGGGTTTTCACTCACCATCTCAACCACCTAGGTAAGAACTTCTTCCTTTCTTCACCAGGCTTCTCACAAACAAAATCCTCTTTTGTAAAAGCATTGCCAATGGCTTTCCAAATCAATCTCAGACCTATCAACTATTTTGTGTATAGTTCAAGTGCAGTTGACGAAGGAAGAAGGCAGAAAGGCTATAGAATTGTATTACGACGACCGCCGTAGTTGAAGATGGTGGGGAAAGCAAATACTGTCGGGTCTGGCGAGCATTCCTAGCCGTCTAGAGAGATGTTCACCACTTTTTTCTTAAGCAAGCTACCTCAGACATTTTCATGGAACTGGTTAGAGTCCTTGTTTCCTAGCAAGTGCAGCAATTATTTTATTCAAACTCGAAATTTCCATTTCTCTTTGGCTTAGCTCTTTTTCCAATCTTTCGATCTCTTTCAGATGTGTTTCACAATGATCCGAGCATCTATTAGAATCTGCAAGTTGTTCCAAAGTTTCATCTCTTCTCGACTTTTTTGCTATCCCTGAACTGTCATCTTCAGCTGGCCTCTTCTTTGTAACATCCCCAACAGAATCATCTTCAACAATTTTACAAACAAAAAATGAACCGGTTGTTCCAGAATCAAGCTCAAACTTTACAAGCTTCTGTGCTCGTCCACATGAGTCCTAGCAAAGTTGGATAAAAACACATCAAAATTTATAAATGAGCAAATAGTAAGATGAATTTTGCCAGCATAACTAGCTCTCTTTAGGTCTGAAAAAATTTGATGTCAATGTACAAGCAAGCATTAAAGCCGAAAGATAACACACCTTTTCCAGTTCACCGTCAATATCCTCGAATGCCTTGATTGTCTCTTTCTGAGTGTTGAATATAGCAAAGGCTGAATATGTATTTCTTTTTTTAACCTGCAGATAAACTTATCAAATGGCATAAAATGATGATTAAGGAGTGATTACATTAAAAGCTCACACCACAGTAGTCATGGATTAGATCTCCCAATATTTCTTGAGCAAAGTAGATCATGCCAAAAATGGCAAAAGATGGTATAGTCTAAAACCTTGATTCATATCTTTGATGGATTGCCTTGATTGATAAAATAAAATATAAATGATTGTCTTTGATATCAATTAGTTTTATTTGGTAAGCAATTGATGGATATCTGTGGTTGATTTATTGTCCTGATTATAGAGCCTTTTACTTTCTAAGCACCAGTACTTAAACCTATAAATTAGATATTATGTTAAACCAAATACATTAAAATATACCATAAGCAGTCAGAGCATGATAGATTAACGACAGCGTAGATTAGTCTAACCTTCACTTCAACACAAAAGTTTCCAGGAAGAACACTCTCCAAGTCTTTGCTGGAAACACTGTAAGGGATCCTATGTATAAGCAACCTCGCGGTGTCAGATTCTTTTACCTAAATTAGAACATGCATTAGAGCGCAGCTTTGATTAAAATGTTCTTGAAAAAAATGAATGACCAATTGATGTCACCTCCACAGCTACAACATCGCCAATCTTTCCCTCTAATCTGGCCAATACAAGCTTCATTGTGGCTCGTGCATCATCCAAACAGTTGTGCAAACTTCCCTTCCGGAGCTCATAGCCTAACAGAGCCTGGATACAATACAACACAGGGCACAGAATAAGGCATGACAGCTTGCCAGCAGTCTGTACCAGATAGTGCAACACTAACAAAGAAGGCATAAAAGGAACCAATCCAAGCGGGGGATTAACACATTATAAGCGAAATGTCGGTGGAGACGAGAATAAGATGTTTCTGTCACACATTTGTCCAAATGCATGGAAATAAGGTTACCTTACACAACAAACTCAGAGAAGGTTTTCTGTTGGTCCCATTTGAGTACTTGAAGACATATGATGTGTCAATCACCCTGGTGCAGTCTAACTTCATAGCTGCCCACAAGAAAAAAAACAAAAGAACACAAATAAGAAAAGTATAGAAGATTACCAATTTTACCAATATATCATCATAAGACAAATGTTTTACGCAGAATCAACCTAACAATAATATTAAAATCTAACAAAACAGGCCTATGATCATTGTTTTGACAGCACACATATATAAGATTAACATATAAAACAACAACTTACCTTGAAGATCGTTATTGAGACTGTGGCCAGCTAAAATGGTTTCATGTGATAATAACTTCCTCATGGACTTCTGTAACGTGCCACATACAGCAAACAAAAGAGAAATCAGAATATCACGTTGATATATCCAAATAATTATATAACCAAAAAATATACCTGCACATCATTCAATGTGTAAGTCACTCCATCTAAATCTTTTGCAGCGAGTCCAGTTATCTCTGTTCGATAATCAGCAATAGCTTTGTTTGGATTTACAACTTTATCGAGTTTAACCTAAGATTAAAAGAAGCTCAATTTTAAAAAGCATAAACACGAGTAAGTGACCTCAAACAGATAATACGTCCACCAGGTGTCTTTTCAAATATATTGAACAATAGTGTTTGAAGTGGATACCTTTAAATGGCGATCTACAGCACAGACCTTCACCAAAGCTTCTGTGCCATCTTCGCAAAGAACCATCTCACAATCTACAGCAATAATATCTGTAGACTTCATTGTCTTCGACTTCTTTCTGCGTTTTATAACCAACCATTCCTTTCAAGCTCAAAAAAATGACAAGCCAGATTAGCATATTACTTCAAGTCATGTAAACAAATAAAGCATCATAACACACAGGATAAACTACCAATAATTAATGACAAATTGTATACCACAGGATAAAACAATTTCAAGTTGGAGTGTTAACTAACCCATGATATTTAATCAAGAATGTCACAAATTGAACAAGAATCTATATGTGGCAACTACAAGCATATTTCACAGATATGCTAAAAAACAAATTAATTAGCCTACCTGCTCATACGAGGGGAAGGAATAATCAACAGGGTACTGAGGATGCTCCAATGTCAAACAGACCAGCCTCTGCATTCACACAAACAACTCAGTCATGAAAAAAACAATGCAGTTTCATCATCAAGGTCCTTGACCATAAATGACTAAATAAAGAGACCTGTTCAGCAGTTTCATCATCAGGAGAATCTTTTTTAAGTTGCTCCACTTCTTGGCGGTTTGAATGACACTGCAATACTTTCTTGAAGAACTGTAACATGCGTGAAAGAACGATTTTAACTACTCCAAAAGGTAATCGGTCTAACACTTCATTTGTCACGAATAAATATAAACTTAGACTGAACCTATAATTACCTTCAGCTCATCGTCTAGCAAGAAAGTTTTCAAAAATGCACCTAAATCTTCAACAGACCTTCGTGACGGGTCGCTAATACTTGCCCCGATTTTCTTGTCATGGATTTTCAAAAACTCTTTCCAGCTACCTTTACTCCCGGACATTCCCTTTTTCTGCGCCAATTTCACCATTTCTACTAAGACCTGATGAGAACAGTTAAAAGAACAAAAGGGAAGCTGTAAGCTACTCATTCTTTTCGCAAGGACTAGAGAAGGTTTCTTACACAGTTGATAATAAACCCAAAATCAAACAATACCACAGTTATCATCTCAAGTGTACGTACAAACAAGTAAACAGGAAACTCTTTAAGCAACCAAGTTCTCCAGCAAGGATTTTGAAATCACATTCAGTTTTCAAATGTGCAGTAATAAACAACAGCGAACAAAAAAGCACATTAACAGTGAGGAAACATCTCGTTTTCATGCATGAATCAATTAAAATTCACCTCCTTTTTTGCAGAGGCAATCAATTCGTCCATTGTTAGGAATGAAAAGGACGCTGCGGAATTTTCTCCTATTTGCGTTCGGAGTATGAAGAAATTGAAATTAGGGTTTACAGGCGTCAAATGGGCTGTAAAGTAAAGGAACCTAGCTGAGCCGACTAGTCCTATACTCGTTCAGAAATTTGTCGGCTCGAGCTCGAATGGCTTATATATGTAATCACCTCATGTATTATTCTAATCATCTCACCAGTTGAAATTTAATTTTAAAAATGGCCCAAAATCAAATGAAAGAAATGAACTTATTTTTTGGGTGCGAAAGAAGCCGCTGCCAAGAACACCAAAATAAATAAATAAAAATAAAAGAGAGAAGAAAGAGAGATTTGGGTAACCATTTCAACTTGAATCCCCCTAACACTTCAGTGGTTTATTCATGACTCTGAAATCTTCATTTTGACCGGTTTAAATTTGTCCAGATCTTCTCCGAGAGTTACCATATGAAAGTTGCTACCCATAAAAAAAATTTGGAGGACAAAGTCTCATGTGATGACGTCCTTACGTAAACGCATGATTTGGAGGACAAAGTCTCATGTGATGACGTCCTTACGTAAGACGCATGGACACTTCACAGTTCACTCTATTAAGATTTAGGGGGTGTTTGTCTAAGCATTTTAGAGAACATAAAGCTCTCAAAAGTTTATAAGATGTTTCAAGAACATAAGAGGTAATGTCTCAAGTCTTATAAGTTGTTAAAGTGTTTGGATAATTGATCTTATAAGATATAGACATAATCGTGAGTTAGAGATAGAATTGAATTGACGAGATATGAAGTTGATAGTGTATGTGTAGAAATAATAACTATAATAAGGTTATTTTGGTAAATTCATGGTTGCTTATAATTTATGAAAAAATAAGTTAGGGTTGACCAACTTATTTTTGGGAATCTTATAATTCGTTGAACTTATTTTGTCAACGCTGCAATTTATAATCTATTTTAAAGAACATAAAACTTCAGCCAAACACCTCTTAGTGTAGAGGCTAGAGACCATGTTATAATTGAGATTTAAGGTGTAGTCTTTTTGCATCCTTATATAAAACGTCCTCACATAAGATATATTTTTTTGATAGTAATATTCTAGTAATCTCCTACTATGATAGTGGGAACTATGTGATTATGATTTACATAATAAAATTATTTTTGTAGTAGATCCCATGGGTTTTCCTCTTGGTTTGAGGGGTTTTGAATTGGTGTTTGATTGATTGAGTGGAAGAATTGGGATTTACTTGATATTTGTTGGGTTTTTATATTGTTATTTCCTTTGTCCCGATATTATAGTTAATTTATCTTTCGGCAGGTGCTCCTTACATAACAAATCTATATATTTTTTGCACTTTTAATATTTGTGCATTTCATTGATGTGTTCTTTTTCTTAGAGTAGATTTAAGGCCATACTTCATAATGTTACGTAAGTATGTTTGCAGTTAAGTTGTTAGTGCGTATTGATTAACATGATACTAAATTAAGTAACGCAAATGTTTATTTTAGTATTATTAAATTCGGCAACATATGATTTTGGTGATGCCAAAAAGGACATTTTAAATGGAGAAATACATATATCGACGATGATTATCTTGTGGTTTGGTATATATTTTATTTAACTACTATTATTGCAAAGTGCACCTTCTTTCATGTTGAGAAACATGTTCTATCGTTCAATCTTTAATTTTATTGATTAATTGTTGAATATTGGAAGAAATATTTTGTATTTTGGTTTTGATTGATATTCTACTTACATTGGATTCATCTTCACACATATTTAGATTTTGAGTTGTAGTTGATCTTTTTTTGGGTAATTAATACATAAATTTTAAAGGTTGTGTCACGGTGGACTCGAACCCGAGACCTGCGCAAGATTAACCACTCTACCACTAGGCCAACACACACACTGTAGTTGATCTTTTGTGTTTGTTATTGTGATATAGATCTAGTAAATTTTTGGTTGAAGTATTTTGGTAAAAAAATGCATCTAATATAAAACATGAAAATGGCTAGAAAAATTTAAGAATAATAATAATAAAAAAAACAATATGATAATTAGATCTCAACTTAGAGCACTTAGTAAACTTGTCATATATAAGAGAAAGAGGGTTCAACAAATTGAGAAAGATAAATTATATTTATAAAATGCGTCATATATATTTTACATATAAGTTTCTTTAGTATCTCATCTTATGTTCTGACTTTTTTTAAAAAAAAATTAGACTACACAAATAGATTTATTATTTCCAATTAGAGTGTACAATATCGAAAAGCTAAAATAGAAAATCCGACATCCAAATCATTACATTTTGAGAAATAATGACAAAATTAGTAAGACAATGCGCTACTTTATTAAAAACTCGAGATCCCTACTTTCTCTCTTTGCTATTTGAGATAGACTATTCTTTATTATTTTTCTTTGTTCCAAGAAAAAAAATATAATAATAAAGAATGAAGTGCACCATGGCCAACCCTACTTCAAATCACAATGAAATTCTACATAACCAAGAAAACAACAAAAAGAAGAGAACAATAAATCATTTTCATGTATTGCACAACTTATTTCCAACGGAATTCATTGTTTACTTTTCTAAATTCTAAAATGATTTTCAAAAATATCATCATATTTCACCTCTTTAGATGAGAAGAATTTTAAATAGGAGTGTAATCAAGCGAGTCATGCACATCTTTTGGTTATCTATTGACAAATCGAGTTGAAGCTTCATCCATCAAATACATTTAAATGTCACGGACTTATTCAAATTCAATCAAGTTCGGATTTGTTTTTCTAAACATTCATCGTTTTCTAAAAATAAAATTATTTTATCCTAAAAATATCATATATTTGTTAAAAATCATTATCTTCTTATAACAAAAGGAGTTAATTTGATAATTTATATTAAACTTTAATTAAAGTTAAAATACCAAAATTTTGAATTTCATATTTTTTATCAACTCATTAGTGTGATAATGAATTTGATTACGAACTGAGGAATCGAATAATGTTTAGCTCAAATTAACATATGTTACCGAACCTCGCAAACACGCTTTTATCAAATTGAGAACTATTCAATTTGTCCGCGAGTAGCTTAACTCATTTACCAACCAAAATAATCATGGGCTTGAGTTATGTACCTAATAAAACAAATAAAACATTAGAACTAAGTGAGAAAGTGCTAACAATCCACACTTGGCCAACCAAAGTAAACGACTCTCAATGCCTGTGACTGATTCAAAGTCCACGAGACTTTTTGCCACAATCAATCCACCACATGATTCAAATTCATAGAATTACACTAAAAGACAAGAGGAAGACTATAAGTAGCTCAGCAGACGTAACTCAATTGGTTAAGAGGTAGTAGATTTAGGACAAGTAAGAATATAAGTAGGCATTCAAACAGTTAAACAGAAGTGACGAAACCAATACAATCTAGGAAGGCACTGTTCTATTCCTCACCACACACTGACTAGAATCCAGTTTCTCAAGAGATTAAAATCAACCATCTAATAATCCATGGCTACGATGGAAATGCAACACATTTTTATATGCAACCCCACAATTAAAAAACATATGAATACATAGAACCAGACAATAACAACATGTCACTAAGAAACCAAGCAAGAAATAAACTAATGGCATTAATGACTGAAATCGAAAGTAGCCTGTCCAAGAAGAGCAAAGAGATAAATTATCGCACCCAACATTCTTAGTGAATTGGATGGTTGCATACAAACAACATCAAAATTGCAGGCAGTCATGTAGTTGGTTTATAGATTGGCATTAGCGTTAGCATTTGATAACCTTCTAAAAGCACAAGCCACAAGCGCCCCTCCAGCAAGAAGGCTAAAACCTCCACTTATTGGGCAGCCGGGGCGCTGCAGCATTACTAGTAGACGGAGCATCACCATCGGCAATTGGTGGGAAAGTCGAGAGCGTAATCAGTGGCAATAGCATCCAACGCCTCAGCCTTCATCTCATCGGCATCCAAGCTCACAGACAGCGACACCCTCCTCGCCCTCAGCCAATCCGCCACCGCACTCGTCACTCCCCTGCACTTCTTCACTTTAATCTTAATCAAATTAGGGCATCCGAAAGCAAACGCCCCAATCCCTGACTCTGTCACGCGACACCCCTTTATGCAGAGCTTCTTCAAAGCCACACATTTCGCTGCAACACAAGTGATCTCAGCATCTCCAATGGTTTCACTCCCACACAGAGCCAATCTTTCCAATTTTTTACAGTTCAACGCCATCGCCATCAAGCTCACGGAGCTCAGGTTCACTCCGATCAGCACCAATTCGACGAGATTCACACTGTTCTTCGCAATGCCGATTAATCCCTCGTCCCCTATTCTGTTAGTCCTCCATCCATCGATGTGGACCTTCCTCAAAACCCTACAATTCTCAGCAATGGCTAAAATCCCATCGTTGGAGCAATCAGGAGCCTTCACCAAGTGGAAGATCTCCAAATCGGGGCACTTTGAAATCGCCATTAATCCGAAATCGCTCACCTGCAGCCTCTCCAAATGAATCTCTGTCAAACAACTTTTCTGATTTGTAATGCTCTCCAGCATTCTGTCCCAATCGCCCAAACATCTCAAAATCTTCAGCATTTTCAAATTCTTCGATCCAACAATCAACGGACCGAAGCACTGACCGTTGTAAAGCTCCTTAAGAGTGATTGATTTGAGCGCCGCGGCGGCAACTCCGGGGCCGATCGGCTCCTCTGCGAAGCCTTCATTGATTCCGCGCAGACGCTTCACGGAGAGCTCCTCCAGCGAGGAGCAGTTATCGAGGAGCGCGTTCATACCTTTAGCTCCGAACATGCAGGATCCGCACGAGAATTTGCGGAGGGATTTGCACTTGGTGGCTAGGGCTAGCATACCGATGTCGGAGATTTCGCGGCAGCCGCGGAGCTTGAGGCTTGTGAGGTTGTGGCAGCGGAGGGAGATTAGGGTGAGGGCGTAGTCGTCTATGCTGACGGACTTGCGGTCGCAGCGGAGGGCGAGCTTGGTGACGGAGTCGAACCTCGTGAAGATGGAGCCGAGGTGGGGGGCCACCTGTGCGGTGGCGTTCAGAGCCAGGCGGTGGCGGCTCTGACCCTCGACGGCGAGCCACCGGTGGCACACCAAGGAGCAGCACTTCCTGTCGCCGGAGCTGAGCGACTGGAACACAAGAGCCAAGCACTCGTCCGGGATCTCAGCCGTGTGATCCACTAGCTTCCAATCAACCTCGGGACTAGCGATGGTGGCGCAGAGATGGTGGTGTTGGGGGAGTTCGAGGATGGGATCGTGAAAGCGGTTGGAGCCACCGCGCGAATAGTCGTGGGTGGAGGGGGCTTGGCCCATTTCTGCTTGAGGGACACGCGCCGCCGCCTAGAGAACTTCAAATAGGGCAGCCACGTAGAGACTAGAGAGAGAGGGGTGAAGTGAAATTCTGATGTCAGAGAGAAAAGGGAATCAATTTTTCGTAGAATTGTGGGGGAGTGGGACTAATGAAATTTGACTCGTCAAAAGCGAATTGTTGAAGAAGCCGCACGTCGAAGTCACGGCCCTCCTATGGCGAGTGGGATCGAAAGGCTGAGTGCGTGACTGAGCGATGACTCAGTCTTATGATTTATTTATTTTTATTTATTTTTTATCAATTAATACAAATTTTAAAGACTATGTCGATGACTAACCTCGGTCATTAACCATTCTACCACCAGACACACCAATTTTATGATTTATTATTATTATTATTATTAGTAGTAGTAGTATTAATATTATTATAACAAATGAAATTGTTTTGTTATTTAGACATTAAAATTTATGGAAATCAGGTGTGGTTATTTCATATTTTGCGGCTGTACTTGGAACTTATGACTACGACTCCGTCAATTAATTTTGTATCCAATTTATTCGGATTCATTAATTTAATTACATGGAACATTAGAAATTAGTCCATAGTCCATATACATAATTTATCTCTTTTTTTTAATTCATGAAAAATCCGTTGAGCTAATTTCAACGTACACTGGATAAACCTCATGTTTCTGTGCAATAGCTAGCAAATCATACACGAAATCAAGATTAGCTGACGAATCACACAAGACAGATAAATCACTCTTAAAAACTTCACATTCATATGCAATAACCAACATACTACACATGATGGGTAAATCATATTTGAAAGGATAAACCACACTTGGAAACCTCACATTCCTATGCAATAGCCAACAAACTACACATGACGGATAAACCATATTTGAAAACCACGTATTCATATGTAATAGTCAATAAACCACACGGGATGGGTAAATCATACTTGAAAAATTAAATATTACATATTCAAATCCACAGAGATATTAATAAGGTTCGAACTTATGATTTTTTAATCACAGAAATTCACTTTAGCACTAGCATGTGACCTTTTTTCTCAAGCAATTCTGAATTACAATAGTCACAAATTTGTTAATTTGATGTGTTCTTTATCTTAGAGAACAGTGGTATAATTTTGAATATTCATTTTGATTCCATTAATCAAGTGAAAAATATTACATTATTTGCCAACTGTGGGGTGTTAACAATAATCTTTAAATTCTTTCAAAAAAAAAAAAAAAGCTTTAAATTTTTATAGATGTTGTCGGATGCCTCAAACAAGAAAGTCCATATGATCCTCTCATCCCCCACCATTTCACAGCATTGTCTGGTTCTTTTTTCAATTTTATAATTCAAATACCTTCTAAGTTTATCCAACAAATAATACCCCAAAACAGAAAGACGTTTTCTTTCTTTGGAACACAAATATACCCACGTAATAAGACGAATATTTACAATTCAATCGCAAAATAAAAATAATAAATAATATTTTGAATATAAAAATCATAAATATAAGAGGATTCATACATTATTGGATTTGTATACAGGAAATTTCAGAGTGAGTGAATGCTAATTATGGCGCACGTTGTCTGCAACTCACGGTGCTTATATTTAAGATGCAAAAACTGGAAGTGGAGACCACTCCAATGCAAAGCAAAATAAGTTTTTACAGTCATTGCTTAATGCTTGTGCTTTTCTTTAAATATTCTCATATATTATATTACTACTCAACTCAATTATGAATTACATTTACATATTCTGAAGTCTAGGATTATTAAACTAATTTCTCATGCACATTAACCCTTTTCAATATTTAAAATATACAATAAATATGATTTGTGCTTGTGCTAATATTTGGCGATTAATTATTGCACTTATCGATAATGGAGAATTCATCTGGAGCAAGAAAATTCATTAATTTATAATTATAGGATGAAGTTTGATGAGAAAATTGCCAATAAGGTCCAGTCTAAATGGTAAAGTTGAGGCACCAAAGACTCTCCTTAGTGAAGATTGAAGCTTGTAATATGTTTGATCTATCAATGAAAAATGTAATATGTATTTACATTTCTGCACTCTACTTCTGTCAATTTTATAGTGGTAGTATTGTTTTTCTCTACATATGGTATTTTAAGAGGATGATGATAAAATACTAATCTTGTATAATATCAAAGTTTTCTCAATACGTGTTCAAATGGGCAAGTATAATGTTATTCTTGGAGTTGGTGATTTGTTGTTTCTAACTTTTAGTGTACGTTTGATGGTCGAAATCATATTTAATGATTACCTATTGAGACTAAAAATAAAGATAAAAAATGAAGACGATGCGGTTTTATGTTACGTGAATGTCATTAGGATTGAATTTTATTAAATTAGTAGTATTTTATTGTGTCATTACACGTGTTTACAAGATTATGTTATATGCAGGCCTTTGAATACGTTTGCAGCACAAAATTTTGAATGCACCACCTACGAAAAACGAAATTTGCATTCCTCAAGTGGTCAGGAAAGGCATGAAATAATGTATCTAATGATTATTTTTTCTTATTTACAAATAAAGGGTAATAAAAAGAGATAATTATAAATACTAACCATAGGAGTGGATCTGGTGAGAATTATAAATATAAGAAAATAAGAATGTATCACAACGATGATCATGCCCAAATTTACGGACCAGATTAAGTTGAAATTAATGAATGGTGTAAGTCATTATTTATTGTGATTTACGGATAAGACATAAAAAATGGTATTAAAAAAAAATACATCATCATCCCATAAATCTCGCCATCTTCCTTAACTATAGGGATTCATCCTGACTCTTCCAAATCTTTGCAAAATATAACACATATTGAATAAATTTGTTGCACATATATAATAAAAATATTGCATTATTCGTGGAATTAAATGTTGTATGTTTTCCTTTTTCTGTATTGAAGGTGGAACATTAATTGTTGCACGCATAAGATAATCTGTAGCACATTCATAACATATATCCTGCTCAATTTATTGTTGCACAAACTAGATTATAACAAATCATTAAAATCAAGGAACAAAATTAGTAATATATATTTTAATTAATCCAACGAATTTAAAATGTAACATATGTAGTTATGAACTACGACACAATGTAAATTACTATTATTCATTGATTTACTAAAATCAATGACTTAAATTTATTCTTATTTCTTACAAATAATTTCATTCCTAACTGGTCCATCCTTTGCTAATCATTATCATATCTTAAAAATAAAATTTAGTCATACTTATAAAAATATATACATGTTTTGTGTGAATATACAAATATACCATTAATGAAATTCATTTTTTTAGTCAAAACCTATTCTATCCATCCTCTGCTCCTCCAGCTTCGGCGTCTTCTTCCCTCGCCCCCCACCCTCCCAATTTTTGAAGAAGAACGATTTCGTCATTGGTATTGATTAGTTCGTAGTACAAATTATACAACAAATAGAAGAAAACAAAGAAAAGTTGAAATATTGGGCTTTGTTTTCAATATTTTGCTTATATGATATCAATATTTCCACTTTATAACAGTTGGAGGATGAAAATACATACGTATAAAATTGGATAGGAATTGAATAAATTTGAGAATTAAATAATGATTGAAAATGAATGAAATCAATACAGCATTTCTATAACTAATATTCATAAGGAATGCAGTATTAATAATAATATAACTTTCTTTGAGTTGAATAGAATTGTAATTTCTTAATTGATTTCATTACCATATTTTTTTAATGGAATTTCATTACCATAGTTGGTGATTAGTAATAAAAACAAGTACTAACTGAAATTTATCTTATATAATCAAATACAGTTTGTATAATAATAATAATAATAATAATAATAATAATAATAATAATAATAATAATAATAATAATAATAATAATAATAATAATAATAATAATAATCGGTTATATATAGTCGCTCAGTTCATGAAAGAACAAGGGTTCTTTTTTTTGAGGGAAAATGAAAGCACCAGTTGATGAGCAAGACTTCTCAAAAATGTAATTGGGCCTAACAAATGTTATTGTGGGCTTACACACATTGGTCACGTTAGTCTGTTAATGATGGGCTTGGTGTTTAATTGATAAACATGATTGGATTACCTTAACCCAAAACGACGAACAATGAGTATACTAAAAGCTTCCAGATTAATTTGTTTCAGAAAAAAAAAAAAAACTTTTCAGATTAATGATTATATTAACCAATGTGTCTATATTTAAAAAGAAGATTGGAGGCAAAAGTAGAAAACCCAGGAGAATTAGATATTCCTCTGCAAATTAAGGTGCCAAACGCAGTTTATATACCCGTCAGGTGTGCATATAGGTAAATTCCCTTTTTCTAAAGTAAATTCTTTTTTGATGTTTCAACTTTCAAGCAGGGGCTGAGCAAGGATTTTAAAAATGGACGAATAAGATTACATTTATGTTCTTAGAAACAAGTTTGGACAAGTGAGATCATATTTATATATATAAAAATTGGGGAGAATACAAAATACAATTTAAATAATATATATAGGGAAGAGTTCAAATAAAAACCTATTTTTTCGTAAAAACCTAAAAACCAATGCACTTTATGTATAAAGTTACTGCACTATAAAATATTGATGATTAGTGTTGGATTTTACCATAACTCAATGGTGCATTAGCTTTATACATAAAATGCATTAACTTTATACGTAAAATGCGTTGGTTTTTAGGTTTTTACGAAAAATAGGTTTTTATTATAACTCAACCCTATATATATACATATATGTAACGAAAGTTAATATAAAAACTATTTTTTAATGTAAGAAAAGAGAACCAAATTTTTTAGTGCATTTGCTGTGAAAGTTACTGTATAAAAAAATTGAAATTTTTGCACCTTGTGAGATTGACTATTTGAAGGATAAAATTGTAAAACAAGTTCAAAATTGATCAATCCATCATCAGCCATTCAAAGTATACAACGAATTAACTTGAATTAATTTTATCTATCCATCCTATCATGAAAAATAAAACATGTTTAGATACTATATTATATATAGAAACAATCAGCTACTTATCGATGAATATGCTAATATACTTTTCTGGCAACACCACCTAAAATGACATGAGACTTCCACTTCCACTTCCACATTTAGAATTTACTATAAATATATCTAGGGGTGAGCTTATGTGACCACAATCAAAACATATTACACTGTTGGTAGCTTATGTGACCACAATCATATCATCAACCAATAAATTAAAGTACGGTCAGATGAATGCAGGTGATTGGTAAGTTAAGATTATTAGTATATCTAGTTTTTCTTGTGAGCTTATAACCGTAAGTTATGTGGCCTACGTGCCATATAATTTATTTATATTATATTTAATATATTATGTTGATATCTAAAAGATATGGTTATGGTTTAAATAAATAACCGCTTTGAGATAATTGTGGTCAATTAATGTTTATGATAACCACCACGTTGATCGAACGTGTATACATCTATTCCCATCAGAAACTGGTCCTCTTACCACCGATAAAAGAAAACGCAGAATTACTCTCTATCACATTACGTGCATTCTATGCTAAAGAATACGGCAAGGGGAGAGAAACCGATTTCTTCTATATCAATTTCAATAAGCTATGGCTTATCAAGGTTAGTATTCTGATTATATATTGACGTGAAAATCATGAAGTCCAATGATCTATTCCAAGATTGCTTTGGTACCAGCCAAGCATTCCAACAACAAAGCTGATGTCAGGTCTCGTACAAGTCTGTGCATACATCAAGCTACCAACAATTGATGCATAAGGAATATCTTCCATTTGTTTATGTTCCAATTCATTCTTGGGACATTGCATAAGGCTGAACTTGTCTCCTTCTGGATTGGAACGATGCTTGATGAGCATTTTTCCATCCTATATCTCTCTAGAACTCTATTAATATATGCTTTTTGAGAAAGCCCTAACAATCCTTGTGATCTATCACGGAATATTTCTATTCCTATCACATAGCTTGCCTCACCCATATCTTTCATTTCAAAATGACTAGAGAGAAACTTCTTAGTCTCATGAAGAAGACCAAGATCATTAGTTGCGAGCAAGATATCGTCAACATACAAAATAAAAAATATGATCTTACTCCCACTGACCTTAAGATATATACACCGATCAACAGTGTTTTCCTTAAATCCAAATGATACAATGGTATCATTAAATTTCTTGTACCATTGTCGGGATGCTTGTTTAAGACCATATAGTGATTTCTTTAGTTTCCACACCATGTGTTCCTTTCCTTCAACCACGAAACCTTTCGGTTGATCCATGTGAACATCCTCTTCTAGATCTCCACTAAGAAAGGTTGTTTTCACATCCATTTGATGCAGCTCAAAATCATAATAAGTTACCAAAGCCATAATAATTCTGAAAGAATCTTTTCTTGAGACAGACGAAAATGTCTCATTATAGTCGATGCCACTTTTCTGAGTGAAATCTTTGGCGACAAGTCTTGCCCTATAGCGTTCAACGTTGCCACGAGCGTCAAGTTTAGTCTTAAAGATCCACTTACAACCGATGCTCGTGTATCCTTCCGGCAACACTACAAGAACCTTGACGTCATTCTTTTCCATAGATTTCATCTCTTCTTTTAAAGCATCGAACCATCTTTAGATTTATTACAATTCATGGCCTGTGAAAATGAGATTGGATCACTCTTAGCAATACTCAATTCGTTTTCTGCTTCTGTAGAAATATCTCATGATGTGGTTCATAGCAATGTCTCGTCTGCAACAAGGGTTCACACAACACCGTAGAATTAAATCATAAAGGATAGTCTAATGCAGAAAATTGAGTCTGTAAATATTGTAAATCAATCTGCTTGAATTCACGAAATCGCCGACCTTGAATTTGTTGTTAATATTATAATATTAATTGTTATCAATTATAATATTATAATATTATAATTGAAATCGCCGATCATGAAATCACGATCTATAATATTATGATTATAATACTAATTGATTAAAAGTTAGTTGATTTGAAATAAACTAATGTGAACATATCGTGAGTTTTATGGATGGTGTCTACTTATGAGTCACGATGTTCATTGTGAACACTTTGCCTAAAAGATTGAACCCTTTCACATAAATATACATAGAATTTTGTGAGCTAACTTTTTTGCAGTGAAAGCAATTTCTCCTATTGTAATGTGAAAAAAGAAAATCAAAAGTAAAGGATTTGAGTTCTCTTTACGCCGAAACTTAATGATAGCCAATGTTTCCATTGAGTTGGGCTAAATCTATGGCTTCAGTGCCTTTTGCTGTTCATATCACATTGGGTCATTAAAAGAAGAGTTGAATGCTATTGATTGATATAACCCATCTCTCACTGAAAATGACATATTACATAAAGTTGTTTATAAACAATTTCTTGGTGTGGGCATGTATTGGTCTAGTGGTAAAGTGGTTAATGTTCGAGGCCAAAGGTCTCGTGTTCAAGTTCACTGTGATACGACTTTTAAATTTCTGTATTAAATTGATAAAAAAACAAACAAACAATTTCTTGGTGTTGTTTTTTGTTGCTCTTTGGCTCTTCATTGGTATGCTTCCTATTCAAGATTTCGTTTCTATTTTCTATAAAGCTTGTGAGATTGGCAAATCAAAATAAATTCTAAATATACCTTTGAGTCATTTAGTTCTTGGTCGGATGAGGATTCAAATTTTGAATTCCATGTCATGCATATAGCACATTTGCCACTACTTAGAGTAGTATCATTTGATGACAAGTATGTTCTTTTTGAAAATATTCGACTTGGTGAATGAAGTTGGTTTGGATAATTATTTTGATGTGAGATCCAATACACGACACTCATTGATGATAGTGAACTATGAAAAATAATACAAAGGCTAACATATGATCTTGAACCCTTTATAGATTTTAAACTTTTTGTTTGGTGTTCTTATTTTGCGAGTTTAGTACATTATAATTTGTAAATCAATCTATTATCCAATTCTTTTCTTAAAGAGCTATTTCATTATTATTTTAGTGGAATTATATACAACTACACACTTTTTCGAAAGTGTGTACTCCTCATACCCAATATTTTAATTTGCTACACTGCATGACCAATTTATTATGTCTGTTTTCGATCGATCGGAAACAAGGTTTTCTCGACCGAAAACAAGGAAATTAGTCTATTTTTTCAATTTATCCACACATTTTCTTGTTTCCGGTCGACTGGAGAGAAGGCTTTCTCGATCGAAAACAGACATTAGTCGATCGGAAACAAGAAAATTAGACTAATTTCCTTGTTTCTGATCAACTAATGTCTGTTTCCGATCGAGAAAGTCTTTTCTCATGTCGACTAATATTTTTTTCTTGTCGAGAAAGTCTTCTCAGGTCTATCGAAAACAGACACTAATGGATCGGAAACAAGGAAATTAATATATTTTAATTTAATGGATATAGGGTGTAGGAAATTTTGAAAAATGTTATGAATGCTATATATTTTAATAAAAATGGTTAATTAGGTTTGAACCCGAATGTATAGTCAATTTCATCAGATCAGACCGATAATCGATCGGCCAAATAATTGCGACAACAACTAACTTAATTGAAAGATGGAATCTTAATAAATTGAAGGTCAGCACACGGCTGTAAAACATTTGCATGGAAAAGAGTAAACATCATAAAAAATTGTGGAGGTGACAGTGTGAGGCAGAAAAGGGAAAAGACAATGTTTAATGGAAAGTGCAGATTGCAATTTAGAAAACCAGTGTGCAAATATGAGATGACCAATTGAATTTGACCAAGAAAAAAGGTCAAAGGTATTTATCTTGGTGTTATTGCTGAGCTGCAAATTAAAATTTGTGTTAATGGAGAGAATTGCCCCAAATCTTATATATTAATATGCTACTCTTTTTACATATTTTTAATTAAAATTACAAAAATATCCTCCCTAACCCGCTGCCAACTCATTTTTCGGCGACCAACCATCCCTCTCTCCCTCTGCCGGCGGCCAACCCCCTCCATCTCTCTTTTCCCGGCGGCCAACCCTCCTCCCTTCTGCCAGCAGCCAACCCCCTCCCTCCCCCTTCCCATCTATTTCCCGGCAGCCAACCCATTTTCCGACGGCCAACCTCCCTCCCTTCCCATCTATTTTCCGGCGACCAACCCGCGGCCAACCCATTTTCCGGCGGCCAATCCATTTTCTTTGCAATTTTTCGGCGGCCAACCATATTGTTTTAATTTTCCGGCGAGGGAGGGGGTTGGCCGCCGGAAGAGGGGAGGGAGGAATGGTTGGCCGCGGATGGTTGCCCGCTGTGCATTTGAATCCGTGTGATTTTTTATGTTTAAGGATAAAATTATACAAATGATTAAAAATGATAGCAACTTAACATATGAGATAAAAAAAATAACGAATTTAACATAAAAGCTATATAAGATTTTCGCGCTTAAAATTTTCAGACTCTCTCTTATGGTGGTGCACAATGATGCATTAATAAAGAACCAACGCACTGCACACCTACATTCTCTCACTCTAACACACACCACACACATAGTCATTGTGAAAGGGATGGATGATAGAAGACACCTTTCTTCAATTTATGTCACTTTTTGCCGGTTGGTCTTGTGGAAAATTCGAACCTATTCGACTTATTATCTAATATCGGTTGCTAAAAGTTTTTTAGGTTCAATCTATTTATAATACGGAATTCAATACCCCCTCGGGTATATGACAGGATTAGGGGTGAAACGGTTCGATTAATCAATTATTTGTCATATAAAAAAATCGATCGAATCAACGTTAAAAATTAAAAAAAATAAAACAGTTATAACGTATAATGATTAACCTGAAAATTGAATCGATTAATTTATTAATATTCAACAGTTAATCATAACAAAATAAAGTTATAAATTTTTATATTGCACGAAAAAAATTTCATATCTTGAAATATAGGTTCAAAACATAGAGTTTAAAAAAGTATAATCATAAAGTGATCTCCTGGCTAAGTTTTGAGTCCAAAGGATAAAACTTAGACCCACAAACTCCAATCAAATAAATTAGTAAATATAATATATAATGCAGTCGTATTGCTGTAAAATTTTATTGCACCGGTATTTTTATACGGTTTGCCAGTGACTTGGATTTTTTCTTATTAAATTAGAATTTAGTCCATTATCCCATTTTATAAGAGAGAGCTATCCCACTTATATACTGAAAGAAGAATATTTACCAAATTAATATGGGATAAATATGACACCACACCAACATGATTCATTCGAATTAACTTGAATGGTTAACTTAATTTGTTTAGCCCTTTACTTTTAATTTGGATCTGAATTTATAATTGGCTAATTGTAATTTGTTACGTTCTTTCTTTTTATTTGAATGTCGTGTCTTATCCCTAATTCCATCACTATGAATACAAAAATGGCATGGATAAATGACAGTGGTTTTGGCTTGGTTCATTGTAACAAACACATCATCGTTTTATATTCACATATAAGTTGAATTTATTTTTTCATTAATTCGATCGATGTTCTAGTAGCAAAATCTTGAAATACTATAGTCTTAAAAATGTAACAATTAGTATTATAATTGCTAAGTTAAAAATGCATTGCAATTAGAAAACCGGTGAAAGTTCTTAACACTTAAAGCGTTAACCCTTGCTCAAATTTAAAAGTTTTGCAGCCCCACGTCACAACAGTATGTAACTTTTGCAATTATTGTTAAAATACTTTTGAATATTTTATCGTGACTTTAGTATAATATTTCGTGCTTAATGTTGATCTCAAAATAATTATATTTTCATAAATTACATCACGAGTTTGAAATGATTGAGTTTATCACCTTTAATTTATTTGAAATAAGACATGAACTAGATCTATTGATTTAGTAAGGGAACTTCTCCCACACACGTGTGTTGAGACATTGAATTGACATGGATGAGATTCAGTGTCTCACAATTTTGTATGTGTCATTGTATCCTATTATTATAACTATTATTTTAATAATAATTTTTATAAAAATACAAATTATGATAATAATATGAATCATATTCAAATTTTATTTTTACAAATTGAAAACTTAAAAAATTATATGCCCTAACTTTGAATTTATCAACTGTAATATTAAATTATTAACTAATATAAGTGAAATTGAATGATAAAAATAATTATATACCGTAATTGGATGGAGTAAGTCTTAGTTTATAATTACAAAATCAAACTAAAGCATACAAAATTGAAATTAAAGGAAAAACATGTGAGACACTAATTATGAAATGATGAATCTCAATCCGAATTGACGCCACCACGTGCAGTGCTGTCAACAACAACAATAATCAAAATTAGAATGTTGGTAATATAATTCTAGTTTCAATTTTACATTGTAACTTTATGTAGCACAAAAATCTATCGTCAGTCGTCGTCGGTCATTCAAAAAAAATAAAATTAAACAAAATAGGCAATCAAGGAAAGAAGTGAAGATTGAAATAAAAAAATTGTAGTGTAATCGAAAGTCTTATTTAATTTTATTTATTTATTATTATTATTATTATTATTATTATTATTATTATTATTATTATTATTATTATTATTATTATTATTGTTAACAATCATGAAAGGGCGATAGATCTTAGGATGTTTGAGGAAAGGGGCCTTATCATTGTTTTGTTCTGTTCCTACCACTTTTAATCTTATAGGTACTAATAATTTTTCTTATGATTCTATAAATTAGGTCATCATTCTATACTCGTATTTTAATAATAACTTTAGTACTATTTAATCTTATCCCACATAAAAGTTTTTCAAGTTGATTAATCCTTTCTTAAAAGTTGTTTTTGCTGTTTCAAAAACTTTTTTATTCTTAATTATTTAACATCTTATTTATAAATATCGTACGTGTAACTAAAACAACTGTATATGGTAAGGATACGACCATTTCAAGCATTTTTATATTTGCTTCTTGGAAATATTTCTACTTTAGATGCCTTGTCTAGGCAAGATAATTAATTTTATTTATTCACTTTTATTAAGTTTTTTACTCAACTAAAAAAATTTCTTATTATTATTTCCAGTTGGAATTTGATCTCTGACATTTTTTACTTGAAAACTTGTTGAGTTTATAAAGGAAAATATTAAAAGATATATTTTTTTATAATCATGAGGTTTGAATATATTGCTTTCTTTTTATAGTTGAATTAATTACATAGTATTTTTTTCTCAATATCTCAATTATGAATCTATAAATATGTATAGTTAAAGCTCTATAAGGCTATAAAATAAGTTGTTCTTATTCCCAAGATTGTGTCCCATTGTCAAAGCTTTATGAGGCTTTAATATAAGTAGTTGGTGGATCGTAATTGTATTATCATTTCTTGTTCGTAATTATCCTTCGCCTTCATCATAAAAATGACATGTAAATCATTTTGGTGGTCTCCTGCGCGAGTCCACCCCTAATTAATTAAATTATTTAATCCTAATTAATTAAATTAATTTTAATTAAAATTAATTAATTTAATGAAATTTAATTGTAAATTAATAAATAATAATTTTGAATTAATAAATCTTAATCTTAAGTAATAAACCCTAATTTTGAATTAATAAACCCTAATTTTGAGTTAATAAACCCTATTTGAAATTAATAAACCCTAGTTTTGAATAATAAATCCTAATTTTGAATTAATAAACCCTAATTTGAAATAATAAACCCTAATTTGGAATAATAAATCCTAATTATGAATTAATAAACCCTAACTTTGAATTAATAAATCCTAATTATGAATTAATAAACATCAATCATGAATTAATAAACCATAATTATGAATTAATAAATTCTAATTTTGAATTAAAAATTTATAATTAATAATTAATAAATTTAATTATAAATTAAAAAAATCTAATTATCCTTACTCACCATAATTAATACTATATAACTATTTTAACAAAAAACTCACCGTGAGCTCACCCAAGTTTTTGTCAATCATTTTATGCATAGCTGACTAGTTAAATAGTCTTAAACTCCTACTAACCAGCAAGAATTAAGAATCTCAAATTATATTAAAAAAACCCAAACTAATTGTGATATTTGCTCTCGTATAAGCATATCCATTTTGCAGATGACTTGGAAGAGATATTTGTCAAGAAGTCAGTTATGTAACTGACTTACAGCTCATACTTTCTGCTGCATGGTTGTATTCTACACGCTTATAAATATAAGTTTGTTAAGTTTGTTTTCATTCGGTTATTTTGTAATCAAGCAATCAATTCCTCTTTCAAGTAGAAAAGAGAGATTAGATAGACAGTAGAAGAAGTGCAGCAGAATTCTTGTTTGTGAGCGTGAGTCAATCTCATTTTGTAATACCTTTGATAGTGTATAAATCAATATCATCCTCTCCGTGGACGTAGCTTTTAAACGCCGAACCACATAAATTCTCGTGTCAAAGTTTTCTTGCTTTTAGATCGTGTTGTGAATTGTTACAAAGTTCAACAATTGGCGCCATCTGTGGGAATCGGAGTCACGACGAACACAACACAATCATCGCCTCTATATTCAGAAGGGATCGCGATGAATTCATCGAGATCGGAAATGGAGAAGTTCAATGGAAGAAACGACTTCAACCTGTGGAGAATCAAGATGCATGCGATCTTGATCCAACAAGGTCTACTTCGAGCTATTGAAGGTGATGGAACAGAAAGGAATAAAAAGGAAGAAAAAGAAGACTCGAGTTATGCAACGAGGATAAGCGAGAAAGAGATTGATATGAAAGCACACAACACAATTATCCTTTGTCTTGGAGATAAAGTCTTATGTGAAGTGTCGAAGGAGAAAACTGCAGCTGATGTTTGGCTAAAGTTGGAGTCATTGTACATGACCAAGTCATTAGCAAACAGGTTATACATGAAGCAACGTTTCTATTCTATGAAGTTCACAGAAGAGAAACCGCTAGAGGATCAAATAGAAGATTTCTACAAGACTGTAGATGATCTTGAAGGAATTGACGAAGAAATCAAAGATGAAGATAAGGCAATACTTCTATTAAATGCTCTTCCCAAAAGTTATGAACATGTCAAAGATGCTATCATTTTTGGAAGAGAAGGAACAATATCACTGGAAGAAGTGCATAATGCTCTCCGTACAAAGGAGCTTCAGAAAACGCATGAAGGAAAGAAAGAAACATTTCCAGAAAGTCTGAGCATAAAAGGGTTCAAAAGGAAGAACAAGAAAACATACGATGAATTCAAGAAAAGGGATTACAGCAAATCACATGAACCGAAGGAAATCAGAAAATGTTTTGAGTGTGGAAAATCTGGGCATCTTAAGAAAAACTGTTACATATGGAAAAGAAAACAGAAAGATTTTAAGAATCAGTCGACGAGTAATGCAGATAATATCCAAGAAACAAGAGAAGCTGAAGTTTTGAATGTGATGCAAGGAAATGCTGAAAACCAATGGATTCTGGATTCAGCATGCTCGTTCCACATGTGCCCAATGAAATGCATGTTCAACACCTTGGAAATGAAGGAGCAAGGGTCTGTTCTTTTAGGGAACAATCAGGTATGTATCATAAAAGGAATAGGTAGCATTAAATTCAAAATGCATGATAATTCCATCAAGATAATATCGGATATAAGATATATACCTGATTTAAAAAGGAACTTAGTATCACTAGGAATGCTAGAAAAGAGAGGTTTTAATTGGGGATCGCATGATGGAGAGTTACATGTAAGAAAAGGTGACAAGTTAGTAATGAAATGATTTAGAAGTCACAGCCTGTATTATTTAGATGCTCAACCTGTAACTGGAGAAAGTGAGATCAACGTAGAAAATGAAACCATGATTTGGCATACAAGATTAGGACATATAGGAGAAAAGGGGTTGAACGAGCTAGTAAAACAACAAGCAATTCCTAATTCTGGAAAATCAAAACTCGAATATTGTGAGTCTTGTATATTAGGAAAAAGCACAAAATTACCATATCCGAAAGGATCACATTTTTCTAAAGAACCTTTAGATTATGTTCATGCTGATTTGTGGGGACCTTCAAATGTTGTTACTCAAGGTGGAGCAAGATTTTTCTTATCCATCATTGATGATTATAGTAGAAAGGTATGGGTATATCTTTTAAAACATAAATCATAGGCATTCGAACACTTCAAGATTTGGTGTACTGAAGTAGAAAACCAGAGGAGAGTTAGTCTTAGATGTTTAAGAACTGACAATGGTTTAGAATTCTTGTCAAATGAATTTGAAAACTACTATAAAATGAAAGGAATAAAACGTCATAGAACTATCCCAGCCAATCCACAACAAAATGGAGTTGTGGAACGCATGAATAGAACACTTCTTGAAAGAATGAGATGTATGCTCTTTGACTCTGGATTAACTGAGAAATTCTGGGGAGAGGCAGTAGCAACTGCTGCCTATTTGATTAACAAGTCTCCTTCATCTGCAGTAGAGTTTAAAACTCCGGATGAACTATGGAGTGGTCATGCAGTAGACTACTCAAATCTTAGAAAATTTGGATGTCAGGTTTTTGCTCATATTAATCAGGGTAAACTAGCACCAAGAGCATTAAGGTGTGTTATGTTAGGCTATCCAAATGGTGTAAAGGGGTATAGGCTATGGTGTATAGAACCAGGAGCAAATAAAATCATTGTTAGCAGAGATGTTATATTCAAGGAAGATATTATGCCATTAAAGAGGGCTGTGATAGGCGTTCAAGCAGATATTGAACATAGAAATGAAATCGATATGCTGAATAAAGAAATTAAGGTGGAGCTTGCAAGTCATGAAAAACCATCTAATCTTACACGTGAAGAAAGGGATAAAGATACAGAAGATCAAGAGCAAATGCTTAGTGATAATGATGACTTAAACAACTACATGTTAGCTAGAGATAGAATAAGAAGGAATATAAAACCTCCAGATAGATTTGGACATGCTGACATGATTGCCTATGCTTTTAACATAGCTGAAGACATAGAATATCAGGATCCAAAATCATACAATGAGGCAATAAGCTGCAAGGATAGAAAGAATTGGGTTAAGGCGATGAATGAAGAGATGGATTCATTGATCAAGAACAATACTTGGATTCTAGTAGATAGACCCACACATCAGAAATCTGTAGGATGTAAATGGATTTACAAAAGAAAATTAGAGATGATTGATGGGAAGGAAGTTGTAAGGTTCAAAGCCCGATTAGTAGCAAAAGGATACACGCAAAAGGAGGGAATTGATTTTAATGAAATATTTTCACCGGTAGTGAAACACTGTTCAATAAGAATCCTTTTATCCTTAGTAACTCAACATGATTTGTTTTTGGAGCAATTAGATGTAAAAACAACACTCTTGAATGGAAGATTGAAAGAGACCATTTTCATGGAGCAGTCAGAAAGTTTTATTCCACATGGACAGGAGGGTAAAGTATGTCTCTTAAAGAAATCTTTGTATGGTCTTAAACAAAGCTCTAGACAATGGTATATTAGATTTGATGAGTTCATGGTAAATTCAGGATATTCTAAATCAAAACATGATAGTTGTGTATATATGAAAGGAGGAAAGGATATGACATATATATATTTACTTTTATATGTAGACGATATGCTAATAGCAAGCAAGAGTAAAGTAGAAATTCAAAAACTGAAGGATCAAATGAAATCAGTTTTTGAGATGAAGGAGTTGGGGTGTGCTAGAAGAATTCTAGGCATGGATATTATAAGGAACCAGAACCAGGGGAGTTTGTGCTTATTACAGTCTGACTATATTACTAAGGTAATAAGGAAATTTAACATGCACGAAGCTAAGAGTATCGTTGTTCCTATATCACAACAGATTAAATATTCTACATCTCAATGTCCACAAACTGATTTTGAAAAAGAGACTATGTGTCATATACCATATTCAAATGCAGTAGGGAGTATTATGTATATGATGATATGCACTAGGCCTGATCTTTCTTATGCTATTAGTATTTTGAGTAGATATATGTCCAATCCAGAAAAGTTACATTGGGAAGCTCTAAAATATGTTCTTAAATACATGAAAGGTACTGTAAATTCTGATTGATGTTTGAAAAAACTGATATGGGAAAGAATGCGATGAACCGTTAAAGGGATATATGGATGCTGATTTTGCAGCAGATATAGATTGTAGAAGATCTCAAACTGGATACATATTTACATTGTATAACACAGCTATAAGTTGGAAGTCGATGCTACAGTCTGTAGTATCTCTATCGACCATTGAAGCTGAGTTCATGGCAATGACTGAAGCTGTAAAAGAGGGAATGTGGCTTAAAGGTATGTTGAGTGATTTTGGAATTTTTCAGAAGAGTGTTGAGATTTACTGTGATAATCAAAGTGCTCTACATTTAGCTAAACATCAGGTTTTTCATGAAAGATCTAAACATATAGATGTAAGATATCATTTTGTAAGAGATTTAGTTAACAAAGAGTTGATTGTTGTTAGTAAAATCCCAACTGAAGAGAATGCAGCAGATGCATTAACTAAGGCATTGCCGAGAGTAAAATTTAGGCATTGTTTTGATCTTGTAAAGATGAAATGAGCAAGATGGATTGAGAGGATGATTGAGGCTTATACTTAGCAAGGTGGAGAATTGTGATATTTGCTCTCGTATAAGCATATCCATTTTGTAGATGACTTGGAAGAGATATTTGTCAAGAAGTCAGTTATGTAACTGACTTACAGCTCATACTTTCTACTGCATAATTGTATTCTACACGCTTATAAATATAGGTTTGTTAAGTTTGTTTTCATTCGGTTATTTTGTAATCAAGCAATCAATTCCTCTTTCAAGTAGAAAAGAGAGATTAGATAGACAGTAGAAGAAGTGCAGCAGAATTCTTGTTTGTGAGCGTGAGTCAATCTCATTTTGTAATACCTTTGATAGTGTATAAATCAATATCATCCTCTCCGTGGACGTAGATTGACTCACGATTCTCTTGAGACAACATTAACCCATAACATGGTTTAGCTTGTATGCGTATGTTGACCTAGTGATAGAATGATTAATGTCTGAAGTCAAATATCTCAGGTTCGAGTATACCGTGATATAGTTTTTAATTTTTTTGAATTAATTGAGCAAATAATTGTTTAGCCTTGCACAATAATATGTTTATCATTTTGTATTCTAAATTTGTGCTGCTGCGTCAAGTTTATAGAAATTACAGAGGTAAAAAGGTTTCAGCTCAATTTATATTTGGAAAAGCACATTGTTATGTCCCAAATTTGGAACACTTTATACAAAATCTGTAAGGAACTAACCTTTTTTACGCTTAAACGCATGAAATCATAAAAAACTATATAAATTTATATCGACTAAACGATGTCGTTTTGCACTTGAGAAATTAAACGAAAGGGAAAATAAATATTTTCAAAATGTATCATATATCAATCTCCTTTAATCGTTGATGGATTATGCAAGTCTATCATTTATCGATTTTTGGATGCCGAAAAACTAAACACCGGTCCATCTGTCGGGCACCACTGCACCACGACTCACTCCACCCGACGTTCTACTCTTTGCTCAAATCATGTTACCATGTGCTCTTATTGACCAAAATCTCCCAAAGATCCTCGTTTACTAGCAAAATCGGCTAATGATTAGCAACAGTTATCGGCCTTCGATCGCTCTTGCTCACGTGCACCACCGTCCACCAACTCTAAACTTAAATTATGGCTTGTGCAAGACTAATCCAATTCTATTTCTCAACCAAAATCCACGTGTAAATGTCTGTAGTTTAGATTATTTGGATATATTTGTCCATGTATATATACATAAAGAGTGGACTCTTGAGAGGATGTCCGCATGTGCGGACATTAATCATTTTTTTCAGTACAAATGATACTTTTATTCGATGAAAATGATATTTTCTTTCTAATTATTAGGTAAAAAATAAATGACATATTTCTTTAGAATAATTGATATTTTTGGACGTCCGTATTGTATGGACATCTACATAGGAGTTTTTGTGATATATATATAGGTGAAGGTTAACGTGAGAATTATTTTTATCTTGAGAACAAAAAAATGATGAATTCGCTGTGAAAGTTGATAAATCCGTCAGTAAAGTTACTGAATCCAAAAAAATGAATTTTTCGACCCTCATGGATTCGAACTCGAGTGAAAAATATCGAATTTTTGGATTCAGTAATTTTCCTAGCGGATGCATGAACTTTCATAGCGAATTCATTTTGTTCATAACGAAATTTCGTGGTTCTTAGTTCTCACGTTAAAAATTATTCTAATGTGAACCTAACACTCTCTCTCTCTCTATATATATATATTAGGGGGGGGTTAACGTGAGAACCATTTATATTGTGAGAACGTGAGAACCAAAAAATGATGAATTCACGTTGAAAGTTGATGAATCGTGAGAAAGTTATGAATCCAAAAAATAGAATTTTCGCCTCATGGGATTCGAACCGGGTGAAAATTCTAAATTTTGAATTCATCAACTTTCTCAACGGATTCATCAACTTTCATAACGCATTCATTTGGTTCTTAGTTTTAGGATAAGAATGGTTCTTATTTGAACCAAACTCTCTCTCTCTCTCTCTCTCTCTCTCTCTCTCTATATATATATATATATATATATATATATATATATATATATATATAGTGAGGTTCAAATAAGAACCAATTTTACGTAAGAACTAAGAACTACGAAAATTCTTTACGAACAAAATGAATATGCTCAAACGCATGAAAGTTAATGAATCCAAAATTGAATTTTCACCAAGGTTCGAATCCCATGAGAGGCGAAAATTCTATTTTTTATTCATTAACTTTCATGACAGATTCATTAACTTTCATAGCATATTCATTTCTCATGTTCTCACAATAAAATGGTTCTCACGTTAACCCTCCCTTATATATATATATATATAGTTGGGTTCTCATAGTACCCGATCCTTATATAGTATGTAGTACCTAATCTAGACTATGGGTACGGAAAAATATCGAAAAATCGATATACCGAACTTACCGTGCCAAAATATCAAAAATACCTAATTTCCAGATACCATATTTTCGATACGGTATGATATTGTACAGTTAATTTTCGATACTGATAGCGGTATCAATTTTTCGATACCATGTGTACCGATATATCTTGTCATGCGGTATATACCGGTACCACGATATATATCGAATTTTTCGATACGGTATACCGGTATACCGCATCAAAATGTAATACTTATTTATTATATATAATTAGTATTAATTTTAAAAATATATATTTATTCATAATTATTGATAAATTATAAAATATGTTATTTTGTATAATTAAAAGGAATAAGAACTTTTATACTTAGTAAAATTATAATTATAAACTAAGTCACATCTATGTTATATAACTAATTTACGATGAGTTTAAAATAATTATAACTTTTAAACAGATTTTGGAAAATAAATAAAAGGAGTAAATATAAATTATATAATAGATTATGTTAAATAGTATATTCAATTTATAATATAGTCTATATTACTATTAAATAAGGATAATAACTTATGTTTTACATACATTTTAAACTTTTGATAATAATAGAGTGATCCTCATGGGCTCCCTTAAAACTAGCACCATTGAGCTGTCACCTTTTAAGCTCTGATACATTCGAGAGCACAAAATACAATTCAACCGTAAAACATACGTTACCAATTTTCCTGTCCCAATGTTTAAGATTTTGTTTCTTCTTCTAGTTTTCCTATTATAGTTTGTGTAGTGGATAATTTTCTGTTATTTTATCAATAATAATGTCATTATTACTCTGACTATATATGAACTGTCTAAATGCTGAATCCTTACGGCATTGACCGTTCCTCTCTTTACTCGGAAAATGGAAGTTGGAGATTTTTATAATTATTTATTCGAATTCTTTGTTTAAAAGATTTGGGTCGATTCATCATTAAGTTCAAACATAGTATAATGGAGTTTAAACGATCAAGGTCTCTCGTTTTCAAACATGCCATACCCCAACTCACCGAATTTTGTTTTTAAATTTCTTTCAATTTAAGAGTTTTGCGGAAATATATTTTCACTTATTATGGATAAACAATCAAGTCTTTAATGAAATAGCGGTATTGATTTATTTCCATTATTCAATAATCGAAATCGACTAACCAAATCGATTAATTAACATATTTTGAATTAGAAAATTTTGATCTCAATTAAACAAAATCAAGTCGATAAACAACTTTTAGGAATACACGAAATTTGGATTAGATTCATGAAAAATGATTCAAAAGTTTTATCATCGTGAGTGGCTTAATATAGGAGTGGTTGGGGTTAGTTTTCACCAATTTGAACTCTATGAACAGCTTTTAATTTGAGTCTATATAGCACCAAGAGTTTCTGATATAGTTTCTCTAATTTGTACGATTTTTTAAATATTGCATGAGTAGGATTCACTCAAATCCTATTTAAAAATAGCAATCTTTTCCAAGTTATTAAAGAATTGATGGAGAAGCACAATTAAATTGATAAGACGCTTCTATTTTAACCAGTAGATCGGGGTTCAAGTCATGGTTAGTATGTGTTTGTATAGAAAAACAAAAGTCACTAAAAAACTTACACTAAATGAAACTCTGGGAGGTATATTAATTTGCCGGATAAATACATACCTTTGTGGAGTATTTCTAGCTAATTGAGAAATATAATAGATTTCTTTTGAATGTCCTTTTTAACTGAGAAATGAGAAGATTTAGATTCGGATTCTCATAGCTTACTCTTATGAAAGGGGAGAACGCCACCTTTTTTTATAAAAAAAAATAGTGAGATATAAAAGTCACATATTTAAACCATTTTGTTTGGAAAAATGAGTCAATGGTCACTTATTTCAAGAGTGACATTTTAGTTTTCGAATTTAGTGTTTTAGTAAGTCTTTCATTCATACTTGTTTTTAATTGTCTAGTTATTGATATCTGTCTTGGTCGTGTATTAAAGTTATTTTCTATTCGAATTTGTTTTATGGTTAGTTATTCTCTTTGAGTTCGTGATATTCATATAACCAATGTGAAACTAGTTATAATATGATTGAATTGGGTTCTTAAGAAAATCATCAATAGATTCGAGACCCAATGTATAATAGTCTAAGTTGATTTTAGTGCAGTCGGCATTGGAAATTTTGACTTCAAATTTAATTAAGAACATAATTTAGTGTGCCTTTTTTTTAAATTAATTTGTATGTAATATCAAAATTAAATTGATTTATGTGCCCAACCTGCTTTATAGTATGTGCGATCATTTTGTAAGATTGTCGGGTGTCGTTTGTTCTCACTTGCAAAATAGAATATTTCATCTTCTTACTATTTGACATTCTGAATTCATTTCATACAGTCATTACAAGTAACAACTTTTTTTACTTTAATTGTATTTTCGGAATCTATTAGCACTTTGTTATTATTTATATATTTCCAGAATTTATTAGCATTATATTATTTGTTTTATTATCAACCTTATTTATGTTAGAGTACTATAGAGAAGTTCTTACTATTAGAGGCAATGTTGAGTCCGACAATTTGGGATGAAATGTTGGTAATATTCTATATGTAATATTGCGGAATCCGCTTTGAAGTTGAATTTTAACTCTTCATAAGTAATTGTATATATTATACTCCATTCGTCCCAATATTAATGGGCCTTTCTTTTCAGACGTTGATTAAAAAGAGTTATATTTTGTGTGTAAAGTAATTTATGACACGAAATCGGCGAGTTTTTAACAGAAATTATTTCGCTTTTGGAAACGGGCTAATAATAATGGAATAACCCAAAAGAATACGAACCAACAATAATAGGACGGAGAGAATATCATTTTATTTTTGGCACTTTAATAATTGATTACTGTAATTAGATCGTGCAACATTTGTAAATAACTGATATGAAAGTGCAGAGTCAATAAAGACTCCACAATATTCGTGCAACATTTGCGAATAACATCAGTAGAGTCAACGTTCCTTTCCTCTAATACAAAATGCTACATCAATGAAAATCTAATCCAAAAGATAAGGAAATTAGATCCAGGTTTTATACGAAAAATCAGACCATATTTCCATATTTTGAGGATACTTGTGTTATAATCATCACTTCATCAACTAAACAACCCATGTATTATAAGGTAAACATTGGGCCCGTTTGGTAGGTTAGTTAGGTTCATTTCAGTTAGGTTTCGTCTAGTTAAAATATATTGTAAGATTAGGTTTCAGAACCCACCACTTAGGTGAGTTACAAATCCTAAAGAAATAGTGCAAAATGTAGCTACAAAACAGACAAACCACCAAACCCGTCATTAAAACACGGCCGTAAGGATACGAAATAGAGCTACCAAACAGACGATAACTTTATTATCCCGACGAAACAAGGCTACCAAACGGGCCCGATAATTTAATAAACGTTGACTTGAGGAAATATTAAGGTTTATCGTATCATCCTATATATATATATATATATATATATATATATATATATATATATATATATATATAAGGAAATGGTGTGAGGAATGAATAATTTAGTAGGAAATAGGAATGAATCTGACCTTTAATTTGCTATATCAATGGTTGAGATTTAATTTTAAGTTGTCTACAATTTTTATTTTGTATGATACGCGGATTATCATGCAAGACTAGAACCCTTCATGTCTTATGTTGAATGAAAGATGCTAAACTAATATATTTAGCATATGTGCTACGAATAGATGAAATATGTGTGCTAAACTAACATATGCAATATAGTAATTCTGATTGTGTTAAACAAATATGAAAGATGTGTTACTATTCCTATTTTCGTACATTAAGGAGCTTTCTCACAATAACCAACCCCTATATATATATGAGATGATAAACTCATCCAATGTTTGATTTAAGATCAATTTGGTAAGATTTTAATTATATTAATTAGTTACCTTAAGAAGGAAATAATAATAATAATAATAATAATAATAATAATAATAATAATAGATCAACCGAATTATGAGGTTGTAATTTTGCTACTTACAACTTGTGAATTGACAAATTCTAACAGAAGTCATCAAAAGACACTGACTCGCGTTAGTAAACTTTTCAATTATAATTAATGTAAATAAAAATTCATGTGAAATTAGAGAATGAAATTCTTGTTTATGCTTTCTCTTTTCTTTTTTCTTTTTTGTTGAGCTTTATGCCTTTATGAAACTAAGAAAATGCGATGTGTCTGTGGTCCCAAAACTAAAAGCCCCGTATCTATTTGATTGTCCCACGTTTTAGGCTTCCCATTGAAATCCGAAATAAGACAAACCCAATTTGAATTTTGAAACGGTCAACGTTTTAACCAACCATTTTACACTCTTTACGCTACTTTCTTCGCGTGAGATCACGCTCCACATCACTCCGTCCACTTTTTTGCGGTCAAGTCCATCTCTAATCCCATCGTCCTTGCAAGCTTATTAGCGAAGACTAAGAGAGTGTTTGGTTATTTTATTTTAAAGAACTTATAAGTTGTTTAAAGAGTTTATAAGATTTAATGTGTCAAGTGCAGCAAAGACTAAGGGGGTGTTTGGTTAAGCTTATTTTAAAGAGCTTATAAGTTTCAAAAGCTTATAAGATGTTTCAAGAGGTTATAAAAGGAATGCCATGTCTTTATAAGTTGTTAAAGTGTTTGGATAATTGATCTTATAAGCTCAGAAAGAATCGTGAGTTAGATAGAAAATCATAGTTAAAGAGATAAAATTGACAAGAGGTGAAGTTGATAGTGTATGTGTAGAAAATAACTAACTATAATAAAGTTATTTTGATAAATTCACGATTCATTATAAGTTTATAAAAAATAAGTTAGGGTTGATCAACTTATTTTTAGGGAGTTTATTTTATAGCTTATAAGTTGTTTATGAGTTTATTTTGTCAAACACTGTGTAACTGTTTATAAGCTGCTAAATAGCTTATAAGTTGTTTTAAAGAGTTTATAAGTTCAGCCAAACACCATCTAAGAAGGGTATTTGGTTAAACTTTTATCAACTTTCAAAACCGTTTATAAGTTTTGTTAAACACATTCTAAATACAAATATCCAATTAAATATAAATAGTCACTCGTTTAAGTTCTCATGTACGTATTATTGCAAAATGATGTTTCAAAATTGGAAAAATTATGTATTAGTATTGTAATAAATAATCAATATCTCAGGTCAAATATCTTAGTTTTAGTTTACCATGATATAGTCTTAAAATTTATTTATTAATAGAGCAAAAAAAAACAAATTTGAAAAAACTACAAATAACGTTCAAATTATTAGACTTTTAATAATTACATCTCGATTTAAATGAATTAACAATTAAATATCCTAATTATCAACTTTTTAGCATTTACTACGGCCTATGGTAAGAATTTCGGCGATGAAAATCTTACGTTACACTTCAAAGCGAGCTGAATTTTAACAAGAGGATTAAAAGTAAGCTGGCATCAAAATGATTCGTTTTAACATCAAATATCATTTTCAAGAGCTTAATGACACCTCATTTTTGGCGTAAAAAAAGACGTCCTCTTAATCCAACTCATTTTTAATTTATTTGTTGAAATCCAACTCCACTTCCAGCCAGCCTCAAACTTGAGCCATAGCCGAAATAAAAAATAAAGAATTCGTACCTTGCATTGAACACTTGAATTTTCACTAAATCAAACCTCAAAAGATAAAGACGCTTATAGACTATTAAAGAAGCCAGGAGAGTTTTTAATAACTTTTTAATCAAATCATATTGTATGAGGCTTTCTAGTCAGACCCAGAGGAGGAAATGTACATAAAATGGAGTGTCAATTTCTTTCCAATATAACAAATGACATTTTTTTGGGTTCCTTCCGACCTTGAGTTCGAAGCTGTCACACTTCTAACCTACGCTGAGAGTTGGGCCTGCTTCCAGCTAGCGATATAGGTTTTCTGTTGCCGAAATTGAATTCCAATACATAATTATTAAAAGTTTGATAGTTCAAATATTTAATTAACATTTCCTTTAGACGAATTTGGGTATTAAAGCGTAGTTCTTCTTTCAAAATTAAAATACACATTAAATTATAGGGTTAAATGTGTGAAATAACACGTATATTCATATTTGTAACTTAATAAGATTTTTAAAATATTGTAATAATTTTATCTATTAATTTGTTGCAATTATAATATTACAACTTTTTAGCAATAAAACTATGCCGTTTTACTAGTGAAGCAATTTGTCTTAGGGTAAAAAATAGGTTAAACGGTTAAAATGGTTGCATTTATTTGATTTAGCTAAAGTTTTGAAAATTTCATTTTCAGTGTGTTTGATCTTTATGGACGATTATCTGAGATTTTTTTTTTTTCCAGCTAATTAATGAATTTCAACGAATATGGACGTGATATATCGGCGCTACAACAAACATCTCCATTTCTGGATCAATCTTTTCGAATTATCGAACAAATTAATTACATATCAATTAGACTAAAATATTTTTGGGTAGAATTTTTTGCCATGGCCAACTTTTGGTTGAAAATCGCGTGCATATATATATATAATATTATATATGTGGTCAAGTTTCCAGGAAGCTACTTTGACCAAGATTTTGAATGACGTAACGTTTAATTTTGTGAAATTAAGCGGCATAGGATCGATCTACGCTCCGAGTAGATGATCGTGGTGTATTCACATTCTCAAACCGATTTCGGTGAGTGAGAAATAATGGATCAAAGTTGGTCACTTAAACATGGAGTTATGTGATTAATGGGATAAGCATGGATTAATTAATCCTTATCCCACATTGATTAATGTACCTTCATTAATTATCTATATAAGTGGGTCATTGAACACTTAGTATAATTATGTGCACAAGTGACGGGTTGGAAAGCCCATCACAAGACACGCCACACGCCGCCGCTGCCGCCGCTTGGGCCGGGTGCCGGTGCCCGGCGGCCGCGGCCACAAGCTACGCGCCGCGCCGCGCCGCCCGGCCCGGCCGGCCCGCCCGGCTCGGCCGGCCCGGCCCGCCCGGCCCGGCCCGGCCCGGCCCGGTTCGCCCGGCCCGGTCCGTGGTCCGTGGTCCGTGGTCCGTGGTCCGTGGTCCGTGGATCTTGGATTTGGATCTGGATCTTGGCAATTGGTCTTTGGGTGGTCTTTGGGCCGCTTTGGGCCTCGCTCGTGGGCTTGCTTCGTGGGCCCGGTTCCGCGGCATATTTTGGATCAACGTTTGATCGAGCCCAAAGATGAAGTTCGCCCAATCCGTTGGGCTCGCCAGGCGATGGAGTTGGTCCGAGGCCCAACTCGTGGCCCAATCCGTTGGGCCCGCTGTGCACTTCAAGAGACGTCCGGATACGTCCAACGAACCCGACGCGCGTTGTCCGATTCGTCAGAACCGCTTAACGCCCGACATGATGGCTCGGAAACGTGCCCACGTTGTCTCCGTAAACCGCCACAGACTCAATAGGGGACATAACTCCGTAACACCCGACATCAATGCGGTGTTGACTCAAAGATGCTTTCCTACGAGGACGACGCCTTATAAATAGGACATGTCTCTCAAAGATAAGCCAACCATCGCTAATCTGCATTCCAAGATTCCAAAGCACTCCTCGCATACATAGCTAGTGTCCAAGCTTTGTCCTCGCCTCATTCCAGTCACGGAGCTCGTTGGTCCGCGGTCGCCACCCACGAGACGCTGCTTTTATCTTTGGAGACGATACGCCGTAACCGAGAGCACTACCGGGCGATCTCGCTCATGGAAAGAGGCCTCCTCGACTCGGCATTAGAATACGGTTAAGCGTATTTTATTCGCTTTCTAGTTTCAAATTCATTGTTAGTTTGATCTTTCTACCTTTCATTTCACGCTGTAATACGCCCGCAAGTTCTGCATCGTTTTGTACACCTTTTTCCAACAATCGCAAGACGAGATATTACTTGCCACGAAGGAGTTCGACTCTTAATAAACTTAAAACGTTCAAACTAATACCTTTGCTTGGAGATGTCGACCGCATGCCACCACCGCCTCCGCCGCCGCCGCCGCCGCCGCCGCCGCCGCCGCCGCCGCCTCTCGCCGCCGCCGCCATTCGCACAATGGCTTCGGTCATGTTTGGTTCGATGCCTTCGGTCAACCATGGGACCCTTTGGGTCGATCGCTGGTTCCACTTTTAGTGGTTCAACAATTGGTTCCACTTTAGTGGTTCCTTCGTTCGACGATCGCACTTTTCGCTGGTCGACCGCTGGATCCATGGGATCTAACACCGGTGGATCCGGTCATGGATCGATCTCGGCACTGCTCATACCGCAGGATGATGCCGCCGCCGAGAAGCCGCCAAGTTTGGAGGATCCGACTTCAAAAGATGGCAAAGAAAGATGCCGTTTACCACGACGTTGGGCTTCGCCAACTTCTTGGTAGAAGATGAGCCCGCCGCCCGGTCAAGTGACGGACTTTCACGTCCGAAAGCAAAGATACGACAATCGGCGACCGCGACTACCTTTGTAAAAATTTTATACTTGGTAGTTTAGAAGATAGCTTGTATAGTGTTTATGTTGTTGTAACGACATCCAAAAGTATGTGGGATGCGTTAGAAAAGAAGCACCGTAGTGATGATGCAGTACAAAGAAGTTCATTGTAGCCAAATATTTGGACTACAAGATGGTCGATTCCCGACCGATCATGGACCAAGTGCAAGAGTTTCAACTCATTGTGCACGAGGTTCAAGCGGCACACCGCTTTTTGGACGGCTTTGTCGTCGCCACGTTGATTGAGAAGTTACCCCGGGGAGAGACTTCAAGGTCTACCTTAAGCACAAGCGAAAGGATACGACACTTGAAGACTTGATCGCCGATCGCGCATCGAGTCCGACGTGAAGAAGCTAGAACTAAAAGGAAAGGCTTGATCGATGCTAGAGCCAACTGTTGGAGAGGCGGTCCCTCCAACAAACGTGTTCGCCCCAATGTCAAAGATAAAGGCAAAGGAAGGTGGTTTCCGTAAGTTTGACGGGATCGTTACAATTGTGGCAAGCATGGCCACAGTAGAGACTGCCGTCGACTAAGAAGAAGAAGGCTAAGCAAGTTACCAACGTTGTCGAGAAGGACTTCGACAAATGGGACAAGGATGACTTGGCTGCTGTGGTGACCGAAGAAGTCAACCACGCCGAGAATCAAGGTGGATGGTTCATCGACATCGGCGCAATCGCGCACGTATGCGCCGAAAAGATGCGCTTTCTCCACCTACAAGCTCGTTGAGGGAGGAAGCTCAACATGGGAACCAAGCTTCATCCGAGGTTGCCGGAGTTGGTGATGTGGTGCTCAAGATGTCGTCCGCATTGAGATCACTTGAAGGATGTGTCCGCATGTCCGGACATTCGCAAGAATTTAGTGTCGGCCTCTATTCTAGTTAATAAGGGTTTTAGACTAGTTTTTGAGTCGGACAAGTTTGTCTTCGACTAAGTTTGGAAAGTTCCTTGGCAGGGGTTATCTCACCGGGTCTTTTCAAATTGAATGTAATGGTCGTACCGTGTACCCAAGATTGCTATGAATAAAAATGCATCTACTTCCTCTTACTGACCGAGTGCTCGATTTATGGCATTGTAGATTAGGACATGTTAATCTAAATGCAATAAAAGATTAGTAAATTTAGATTTACTAAAGTTAAATGAAGTTAATACACAAACGAAATGTGAGGTTTGTGTGGAAGCCAAATGGCTAAGTTACCGCTTCATTCGGTGAGAACTGAGCACTAAGCCTCTAGAACTTATTCACACCGATGTGTGTGATTTAAAGTTTGTACAAACTAGAGGTGGTAAAAATACTTCATCACGCTTATTGATGATTGTACAAGATATTGTTATCTTTACCTTCTAAGAAGTAAGACGGTGCTATCAAGCTTTTAAAACTTCAAGAACGAAGCCGAGAATCAATTGTTGTCAATTAAGATCGCTCAGTGATAGAGGGAGAATATGTAGCTCGCTTGAGGCATTATGCAACGAAAGTGGTATAATACATCAAACGACGCTCCTTATTCACCTCGGTCTAATAAGCGTTGTCGAACGAAAATCGAACACTTAAGGAGATGATGAATGCTTTGTTGATTAGTTCGAGGTTACCCCGAACTTGTGGGGAAGCTGTTTTTTGACCAACTACATCTTGAACAAGATTCCACTCAAAGGTAAGGATGTAACTCCTCACGAGTTGTGGAAAGGAAGAAAGCCATCGACAAATATCTCAAAGTGTGGGGTGTTTGGCGAAGGTTGAGGTGCCTCTTCCTAAACAAGTTACAATTGGACCTAAAACAATCGATTGTATCTTTATTGGGTATGCACCTTGAGCAGCACTTATCGTTTTCGATCCACAGTCGAGGTACCGATATGACCGTGGGGACGACGATTGAATCAAGGAATGCTATATTCTTTGAAAGTGTTTATCCTCAGTAAAGACAAGGATAAAATGAAGCCGCTTCTAGCAATAGAGTGATGGTGAAGCTTCGAGTTCTAAACCTTTGGAGAAAGAACCGATATCGCATAAGCGATCGAGGTGCGATCCGAGGGTCGGAACCGAGGCGTGGCGAGAGTCGAACGCCAAAGAATTTTGGTCCCGACTATATTGCGCTCATGTTCGACGAAGAACCAACTTCGATCAAAGTAGCCTATGCTCGGTCGACGGGATGCTCGGCGAGAGTCGCTCAAAGTTAAATTGATTCCATTTCGCAAAACCACACTTGGGTGTTGGTTGATTTGCGAGAAGGTTGTAAGCCCTAGGATGCAAATGGATCCTTAAAAGAAAGTACAAAGCGAGATGGATCAATTGAAAAGTATAAGGCCCGTTTGGTTGTCAAAGGGTTTAAACAAAGAGAGGGATACGATTTCTTCGATACCTATTCACCTGTGACGAGGATTACGTCTATTAGGGTGCTTCTCGCAATTGCTGCTTTGCACAATCTTGAGATTCATCAAATGGACGTTAAGACTGCATTTTTGAATGGTGACCTCGAGGATGAGGTATATATAGAGCAACAGAAGGGTTTGTAGTACCGGTCGAGAGGGTAAGGTATGCAAACTCGTGAAGTCTCTATATGGTTTGAAACAAGCGCCGTTTGAATGGCACTTGAAATTTGACAATGTAATGTTGGCAAATGGTTTCAAAATCAACGAGTGTGACAAATGTGTCTACGTTAAGAACACTGATAATGGTTATGTTATAGTGTGTCTGTATGTAGATGACATGTTGATCATGGGTAGCAATACTCAAGTCATTAATGACACAAAGCGCATGTTAAATAGAAATTTTGACATGAAGGACATGGGTTTAGGCGATGTGATTCTTGGAATCAAGATTCTAAGAAGATCGACGGAATTGTCTTGACACAATCTCACTACGTTGAGAAAGTGCTTAAGAAATTCAACGCGTTTGATAGTTTGCTCGCTAAGACCCCATTAGAGCTCAATGTTCACTGAGTAAGAGAGGGTGAACTTTGCTGGGCAAGAAGACTATGCTAAGGTCATCGGTGTTTGATGTATCTTACAAATTGCACCCGACCGACATAGCTTGCGCCGTGAACAAATTGAGTCGTTACACGAGCAATCCAAGCAAGGAGCATTGAAGGCTTTAGTGAGAGTTTTGAGGTACTTGAAGTATACTCAAAATCATGGGTCGCATTTCACGAGATATCCCCTGCTTGAAGGGTACCGTGATGCCAATGGATATCCGACACGAAAGATTCACTTTCTACAAGTGGGTACGTGTTCACGATTGGGGAGGTCTTGTTTCTTGGAGATCCACGAAACAGACGCAGTATAGCCCGATCCACCATGGAATCGTAATTCATAGCTTGGATAAAGTCGGTGAGGAAGCCGAGTGGCTCTGTAATTTTGGAAGATATTCCATGTTGGTCTAAACCCGTGCCACCGTGATGATTCACCGTGATAGCCAAGCGACTATGGAAGGGCGAAAAGTGGTTGTATAATGGTAAGTCTCGACATATACGTCGGCGACATAATACCGTGAGGCATTTGATCTCAAATGGGGTTATATCAATCGACTATGTCAAGTCAATAGATAATCCGCGGATCCGTTAACCAAAGGGTTGAACCGGATCAAATGATCAAGTTCTAGAGGAATGGGACTAAAATCCACATCTTAAGAACAATCATAGTGGTAACCCAACCATGATGACCGGAGATCCCAAGAACTTGGTTCAACGGGAGAACTAAGCTATATGAGTTCGTGTATAAACACTCAGTTAGTCATTCCAGAAAGCAAACGAGTGTTGAAAAACTTGCCTAGTGGTGAGGTTGAGTCGTTGACTCTTAATGATTCCTAAGATACCTCGAGGAGGTTGAGTATGGCAAGATACTCAGAAAGAATCACCTATGTAAGTGCGAAGTGGGGCCTTCAAACAAAACACTTATGAATCCAAAGTGGATGTCCATGGCCAAAATGGAATCAAACGTGAGAACGGATGAGGTTGAGGTGTTAAAGTGTTAATACCATTGTTTGCATTACGCGCGTGGGGAATAGTTCATGCATCGTGTCCACTAATCCGCTGTGTACTCGATGGTACTAACTATGGAAGGTTCAAGGCCATAAACCACCTGTCCAAATATTTTAACATCTCTTGAGGATCGAGCATGTGTCTGCATCATGCATATGGCTATTTCCACTCATGTGGGGATTGTTGAAAATCGCGTGCATATATATATAATATATATATGTGGTCAAGTTTCGAAGCTACTTTGACCAAGATTTTGAGTGACGTAACGTTTAATTTTGTGAAATTAAACGGCATAGGATCGATCTACGTCCGAGTAGATGATCGTGGTGTATTCACATTCTCAAACCGATTTCGGTGAGTGAGAAATAATGGATCAAAGTTGGTCACTTAAACATGGAGTTATGTGATTAATGGGATAAGCATGGATTAATTAATCCTTATCCCACATTGATTAATGTACCTTCATTAATTGTCTATATAAGTGGGTCATTGAACACTTAGTATAATTATGTGCACAAGTGATGGGTGGAAAGCCCACGCTGTAGACATGCCATGCCGCCGCCGCCGCCGCCGCCCGGCCGCCCGGCCGCCGCGCCGCCGCCGCGCCAGCGCCAGCGCCTGCCCGCCCGCCCGCCCGCCTCGGCTCCGCTCCGGCCCGGTTCGGCCCGGCCCGTGGTCCGTGGTCCGTGGATCGTGGATCGTGGATCTTGGATCTTGGATCTTGGATCTCGCAACGGTCTGGGTGGTCTTGGCCGCTTCTTTGGGCCTGTTCGTGGGCTTGCTTCGTGGGCCTGGTTCCGTGGCCCATTGTCCTTATATTTTGGATCAACGTTTGATCGAGCCCAAGATGAAGTTGGTCCGGGCCCAATTCGTGTAGCCCAACCGTTGGGCTCGGCGTGCGATGGAGTTGGTCCGGTGCCCAACTCGTGTGGCCCAATCCGTTGGGCTCGTGCACTTGAAGAGACGCCCGGATACGTCCAATGAACACTGGACGCACGCGTTGTCCGATTCGTCAGAATCGCTTAACGCTCCGACATGATGGCTCATGCGAAACGTGCCCACGTTGTCTCCGTAAACCGCCAGCACTCGATAGGGACATAACTCCGTAACACCCGACATCAATGCGGTGTTGACTCAAAGATGCTTCCCATGAGGGACGACGCCTATAAATAGGACATGTCTCCCCAAAGATAAGCCAACCATCGCTAATCTGCATTCCAAAGATTCCAAAGCACTCCTCGCATACATAGCTAGTGTCCAAGCTTTGTCTCGCCTCATTCCGTTCACGGAGCTCGTTGGTCCGCGGTGTCGCCACCCACCTAGACGCCGCTTTATCTTTGGAGACGATACGCCGTAACCGAGAGCACTACCGGGCGTATCTCGTCTTCATGGAAAGAGCCTCCTCGACTCGGCATTAGAATACTGTTAATCGTATTTTATTCTTTTCTAGTTTCAAATTCATTGTTAGTTTTGATCTTTCTACCTTCGCTTCACGTTGTAATACGCCCGACAAGTTCTGTATCGCTTTTGTACACCTTTTTCCAACACTTTTTATTTGATCTATTCAGTCCAAATCAAGCGTTTCAAAATGGATAGTCATCTCTAATGGTACTATTACAATATTACTCTTGAAATTGAAGAGTGAAAATTGTCCCATCAAAATCCAAAAGAGATTAGAAAACTAAGATCACTTTGCACTGGAAACTAATAAGAAAAGAGTACGTAAAAGTCCATATAATTTAAGGCTGCTAGTAGCAAATAAATAGATCATTCCAACTATGACGATTACATTTACAAATTACTAGGGATGGCAATGGATCGGATCTGGACCGTATCTTGTTAGGTCCAGATTCAGATCCGTAATTTTTTGTTTGGGTCCAGATACGGTCAAGATCCATTGAGTCCAAAAAAATTAGATCCAGATCCATAAGATCCGTAGGATTCAGGGTCTAGACCCGGATCCACATGTTTTCTCTTCTAAAGTAAATCCTAATAATTAACAGTAACACAATAATAATAATAATCTAAATACATATAACACTATAATAATTATTTAGAAATTCTACAATCATCACTATACAAGAAGATGTTAGTTACAAATTTACTTTTGCTTTCATGACAGCAAATAATATTGTAATAATAATAGAAGAAGAAGTAGCACACATATATTAGCAAATAGACCACTCATATACAAAATTCCATCAAGTACAAGGTACAAGTTTCTAATATTATTGACATACTATCCAATTTCGTAACCTAGTTTATCCAACTTCGACTAGAAAGAAAAATAATATAATACATTTATAAATATAAATAAAAATTATATATACATATATATTATATGAATCCATGGATCGAATCTGGATCTCAAAAATCGAGATCCAGATCCAGATCCGGATTTTAAAAGAATGGTCCAGATCTGTCGGATCCTATTTTTTGAAGATCCAAATCCTGAAAAATGGATCTAGATCTACGGATCTGAACCGGATCCGAGATCCACTGCCATCCCTACAAATTACTTTGTCTAAAATAAATTAATGATATCTTTCCGATTTGATTGATTATTTGTTATGTGCAAACACGATCTATATCTACTCATTTACAAATGTTAATTTAGTCCGAAATTCACGTATTGACTTGAATAAATGAAGAAGTAGTGAGGAGGTGAAAAAATTGTAGCCTGAAAAAATTCAACTCAATTGATTTGTATCAATAATAGTCCGAGTTTGATAGAATTGATTGGAAATTGAGTGGAATAACTCGATTGACAGCCGTTGATTCACCTATGATTATATTTATTTTGAAGTAGGAGTACTTCTTTTATCTAAAGAATAATTTCTAAATAACAATATTTTGGGGAAACACACGAACTAAAACACCTTGTACAAAATTATATAAAATGAGAATTGTAATTTAATTAGCGATGAATTTTTATTTTATACATTTGATCAACTATTGAACCGTACTTGGTTTCTGTTCAAATCTTGAAATGGGTTTAAATAGTACCACAGATAGGGTGTATAATTAGCATATAAATCTTTTAGGGTAAATCTAAATTAGCACAATAATTTAGTAGTGCAATTTATGATTTACAGTAGCCTCTTTTTGAGGCGTATGTACTCTGAATGTAGATGTAGTAAGGCATTATATTTGTGTGGTCTCTGAACGTTCCTCGATTCCAATTTCTCAAGGGCGCCAAAATTTACTTTAAAAAAATTAAAAAAATCTGCAGTCGAAAAAAAAAACGAAAATGAAAATGAAAAGGAAAAAGAGGACAGGCGTGAAAGGTCTCTCAGATAAAATCCCTCCGCTGCTACCTCGTTTGGTTAAGCCCACCATCTCTCTCTCTCTCGCTCGCTCTCTACCTCCTTCCCTCCTCCTAAAGTGAAAAAGAAACATTACTAGATATGCTAATGAGCTCAAGATTCAGTCTTTCGAGCTTTCGCTTTTTGCCTTGAAGATAATGAGCAGAGGCCCCTGCGTCTTCTTCGCCGAAGAAGAAGATGGTTGCCCCACCCAACAAACCCATCACCAAAATCCAATCTTTGACGCCCTTTACTGCGAGGAGGAGCGCTTCGACGACGCCGACCCCAAAATCCAGGATCTCACTGAGATTCACAAAACCCCTTTTGCTTCTCTGCTTGACCACGACTTCTTCTGGGAGGACGAAGAGCTTAAAAACCTTTTATTTAAGGAAAAAAATGAAGCCCCTTTGATATTTGATGAAATAAACTCAGATTCGTCTCTAAAAACGGCGAGGAATGAGGCCATTAGCTGGATGCTGAAGGTGATTCAGTGCTACGGCTTCAACGCCTCCACCGCCGTCTTGGCCGTGAACTATTACGACAGATTCATCGCTAGCCGTTGCTTTCAGAGGGAGAAGCCGTGGATGAATCAGTTGGCTGCTGTTGCTTGTCTTTCTATAGCTGCTAAAGTGGAGGAAACTCAAGTGCCCCTTTTGTTAGATTTACAAGTACGTTGATTGAATTAATCGACCATTTTGCTTTAGACGTTCTCCTTTTCTTCTTCTGCGTTTTCCGCATTGTACGTGTTTGTTTAAATGCCTGTTAGAACTTTCTGGGATCATTCATTTGGTTGGATGTGTTTAGGTGGAGGACTCGATGTATTTATTCGAAGCGAAGACGATTCAGAGAATGGAGCTTCTTGTGCTTTCTACGCTCCAATGGAGAATGAATCCGGTGACGCCAATGTCGTTCTTCGACCACATTGCGAGGAGATTCGAGTTCGTAAAGAACCTACATTGGGAATTTTTGAGGAGATGCGCGAATGTGATTCTCTCAGCTATTGCTGGTATGTAGATCACTTGATTTTGGCATGATTGCATCTTTTAATTAAGTTTGAATGAATGGACTTCTTGATGACTTGATCTCTTCAAATGTTGCATTGATTTCGACTTCTAATGCTTGCAAAAATTAATATTATTGCAGATTTTAGGTTGGTAAATTATCTGCCTTCTGTTATTTCTGCCGCAACTATGATTTATGCGATTAGAGAGATAGGAGATGAAGATGCTGTGGAATATGAAGATCAGCTTATGATTGTGCTGAGAGCTAGCAAGGTCTGATTAAATTGTTTGCTGATTGTTGTTTTGATCAAATCCTATTAGCAATTTTAATGGAGTTTTGTATGTAGATATATATCAGTTGTTGATGGACATTCTTGTTTGCTAAATACCACAGGAAGAGACTGATGATTGCCTCGCACTCATCTTGGAGGCAATGGGTGGTCTAAGCCGCAGCAAGTCTTGCTGCAAGCGCAAATTTTATTCGATTCCAAGCAGCCCAAGTGGTGTCATTGATGCCTACTTCAGCTCTGATAGCTCTGTTGACTCATGGGCCGTTGCATTGTCAGCATCATCTTCACCGGAGCCTTTTTCCAAGAGAAGCAGAGCTCTGGCTCCCTAAGCAGCATCCTGGCTAGTCGTACTAATTGAACTCGTATTTGCTTATCTCCATGATGTTGGCAGTGGTACTTAATAATCACTCTTTGTTTTTTCAACTCATAATTTAGCGAAATCATGCAACATTACTTGCTTATTTTCACTGTATTTCTGACCTATTCATGTATGATGGATTAGACATCCAAACAATCGACTCCATCACCTCTTTGATTGTGGATGGAGAGTGAGATTGAAGAGAGAGATGTTTTTGAAGTTTTTTAACCCCCTAAACCCTATTTAGACATCGTTTGGTTGTTTGAACTCTATTGAATCGTGTAGTTGCATATCATGTATAATAATGGCCGTAGCTAGGTTTGATGAGGAATCACAGACAGGGATGGGCGTACCAAGTATTTGGTTGTTTGCTTAAAGGAGGTATTCATAAAAGGTTTTCGATCTAGGACAGGTTGTCAAAGGACTATGTGCTTCATAACTTGTTTCCTATTATTGCATTATATAATGTCTTAATGAAAAGAGATGTCTCTGATGCATGGAGCAGATTGTCCCCCTCTCTCATCCAACTTGTGCTTTTCTTGCTTGGTTTTGACCTAACTCGCAAAACACATACTCTCCCCACTGTGTGAGTTCTTAATCTCTGAGTTTTATAGTATTTTGGAGATTAGGATACGTGACAAGATTCTCAAAGTAATTAGGTTTAATATCAGTTAATGATTAAGCTTGTTGTATCCAAATAATATTCCCTCCATCTGCCCACGATGAGTTTTGTCTTGGTTTGTTACTGTGGTGAGCGATGGGGTTGATTTTGTTGTATCAGTGCACGTTATTGGCTATTGTTTTGTGAAATTAAGAGGTAGATTTGGTAATGATAGCATCGGTTTAACAGGTTCAGTGTGAGATTGTTTCATGGTCAAAATTTCTAGTATGGGCAAAATTAGGCAATAATTTTGAGTCCTAGAGAAATAATATTGTATGTGAAAGTATAACTGTATCATTTCCATAATTGGTGTTGATAAATAGTATTATTTGTAAGAGCTCATGTAGTTTTGGTTAATGAGATTTTGACATAAATTTTTTTTTTTGGTTGGGCATTGAATATGATTCAATGACTGCTATTGAGTTATCTTTTAGAGGATTGCACATGGTTGATTTGTTAGCTTACTAAGATTTGCTTTTTACTCTCTTTTTTTTGGCTGGGGAGGATGAGGACAATTAGGGACCATAGAATGTTACAAGTTTTTGCATCTTGGGACCAATTGCAAAGAACTCTTGGCATCATCGGCGGATCTATGTAGGGGTTGCACCGGGCTCCAGCCCGCAGTCTCAAACTTTTCCTTCCGCCTCATGTGTTATATTCAATTCGAAAATTACCCAGGTCAAAATATTAAAAATTAAAACACTATTGTTACATGTTGAATTGTTTTATCTCAGTGTTATCTTATATCCTATAAATTCTTTCAAATCATTCAATAGTAATGATATTTAAAAGCTTGCAAGAAAATTACGCCTGAAAATTTCTATACATTGTTTTATTAGAGTACAATTAAGACATTATAAACGATGTAATAGTGATGCAAAAGTTTCGATTTTCTAAACTTCCTTATGTTAACGGACTAATTATCTAATTTTGAAGTTGCTTGTATCTATTGCTAGAATTGAAAATTATTTTTTTCAACAATAAAGCATGTGAAGATGAGATTTAGTAACAAAATGGGGGATGATTTACTAGTGATTTATATTGAAAGAGATTTTATTAAAAATATAGATATAAACTCAATTATTGATGGATTTTGTGTATTGAAGTCTCGCAAGATACAACTTATGAAAACAAAGAAATTTTTTAGCATTTATAAAATTTAATACGCCGAAATACTTATTTTTCAAATTTCATCATCAACTTTCGATCGTCTGTTTGAGATATATATTGGTTAAAGGTGAAATAAATATTTTGCAGTATCAGTGGGTGCAAAAAGCTGAAACAGGAACTAACTTGTCAAGGACAACAAAATTAGGTAGGGATTCTTTTGTTATTGAATCCACTTTGAATTTATTTATTGAACATTTCAAGATTCGTGAGTTTATCCTATAAACAAGTCTTCTAATTTGGAATTATATTTAAATATCAATCCTATTAAAAATGAATAAATTTCTTGCTCCAAAAAATATAGTGTTATTGCTTAATTTCATCATTTTATAATAATAAATAAAATTTAATTAGATATTTAATATATTTATTACTAAGTAAAGTATAATTATAGTGCGGCATAAGTGAGAACTATCTGTTGTTTGTTACAGAAATATGTTGGTAAGTTAGAAAGAATAGTTTTAGAGTGATTTAAGCAGATTATGATTATGGTTGTGGTCATGGTTATGATGAAAATGAGACAGAACAATGATTTGTGAGGGTTCAGATCCAGTGGGGCCCGCCAAATAATTGTGGATCTTATGGTGACTGCACCTTGTCCAAAATCGTATCCGTTTGAAAAATACTATACATTTTTTTAATATAAGCTTTAATTCACGTAGTTTTGTTTATAGAGAATGGTTGGCAATCGGAATTCTTTATCAAAGATAAAATGTGATCTGTGGATGTTATATTAGTTGAAGCTTAAGGATAATATATGTCTAATTTTATGAATACTAGTTATGCTCGTGCATGCACGAGATTTACTTTTTAATCTTTATATTTTTGTAGTAAAACCAAAAATAAAAAATTAGGATTTTGCAAAATAATTATATAGTTTAATTTGAAAATGTGTGCATATGTCAATGACAACATATTGATATACATATCAGATACTATTCTCTAAAAAAAAACTATTGATATTATTATTTATAATGCCAATGTTTTTAAAATATAAAAATACACAACACAATAATATCCTATTTTTAATTTTTTTTTTGGCAAGATTGTTTCTAAAACCTCCCTCACCCGCCTCTCTCTAAAAAAAGAGAGAAGAACATTTCGTTTATAAAAAAGAGGTATCTTTGTAGTGGAAAAAAATCGTGCTGAAGTTATTAGTTTGGTATGAGTGAATATTACTTTAAATTCTAAACTATCTTGAAACTATTAATTATATTATAAATTATTAAAAATATTTTTCTAAATCTCAAACTATGAATTTTGTATTTACTGTGCTTCCAAAAAAAAATTCAACTTCGAAAAGTTGACATGGTCTCCTGATTACGACAATGTATTTGACAATTCGACCACGTCGTTTGTGCCAAGTAAGTTTAAAAAGAATATTTTAAATACACCATGACAATCAGGTAGGGGTGCTTATTGGATCTATTCCGATTAACCGAGACCGAAATTTTCGTTGATCGATATCCAAATCGATTGGTTAATCGGTTATCCAATTAATCGATCGATTAATCGGTTTATTTATTGGATAACCAAAATTATCCAAATTAATTTGTTTCCCCCTAGTTGGCTAATTAAACTTATTTTTAATTTAATAATATTAAATAATAAATTATAATAATTATCTGAATCTAATTAAACTTATTTTTTAATTTAACAATAACAATAATAATAAATTAATAATTATTATAGTTTCGGTTATTCGGGTATATCCATTCGGTTATCGGTATACCCGATAATCGAAATTAATCCTAAATCACTAACCAATACCGATCCAATAATCTAATAATCGGTTATTGGATATCAACAATCGATTGGTATCGGTTCAATTCGGTAATAACTGATATCCAATAATCATTTCACCACCCCTACAATCCGACGAGCTGTGTCAAATTTTTTAGAACAAAAAAATGGACGCGGGGTACAATTGATACAAAATCGATAGTCCGAATTTTTAAAATTATTTTCGATAGTTCAGGATATAATTGGTAGTATCAATATAATTTGAGATTTAAATGATGTTTACCCTATTAATAAAACTATTTTAAAATATCTGTTTTTTTTTAGTTGGAGAATGAAATTATTGAGAGAGTGAAGTTCAAATATTAATAATTTTAAAGTGTGAATGTTAGAACCAAATGAATTCGTTATGAAAGTTACTAAATCCACAACATTTAGAATTTTCGCCCATGAGGGAGGAAAATTTGAGTTTTGGATTCAATAACTTTTCTTGGACTAATTAACTTTCATATCGGATTCATCATTTTTGTTTATCATGTTCAAACTTTAAAAATGGTTCTCAAATTAATCTACCCATATATATATATATATATATATATATATATATATATATATATATATATATATATATATATATGGTTATGGGAAGTATATATAGGAAAACTTCCCTTATAGTATAAACTATGAACTAAGGAATTAATCTAAATTAATTGTGAAAGTTGGTGAATTCAAAAAATAATTTCCACCCTCATGGGATTCATACCCAGATGTACAAATTCATCAAGAAAGTGATAATTCACCATAGTCTTCACAATCAAGTGTTAAAATTGTTTATATTTTATATGTTAAGATGAGTTTGTATTTGATTCAATTCATATATATATATAAATGTACTAATTTTATAAATATATACATGTTCTTGACTAGTATATATACATATACGAGCAATAACTATTTTGTAGTTCCTACGTAGTTAGTACATATAATTAGCACATATATGTATTTTATGTACTATCAAAGTTCATATATTTGTTTTAATCAAAATTTATTGTAATAGGCACATAACTGTTGAATGGAACAGTACACTATGATGTATTATATTGATTTTTTAAATGTTTTCTATATAAAATTCTATTTAGAAATAACTTACCTATAATAATTTTTTTTTCAATACTGACAATATGATTATATAGAGTTTCCACTGTACTAATTTGTATTGTTTGATTTTTTAATTTCAATTTAATTTTTTCAACTGAACAAATATGAAGTAAAACCTGTGTACCACATTTACATTATAGCGCTTTGAAGGCACAGGGGTTGGCACAAAAATAATTACTAGGACAGCTAATTTCCCATAAAACTTAATTAGAATACAATTGTAGCTTGTGATAAATTTAAAGCAACTGTCTGCTAATTATGACATTTTCACTTTATCATAAAAATAGGTAAATCTAACAAAAGAATACCATCTCAATTCTCACATTGCGAATGAGTTGGATTAATTTCACGTCAACCGGGAGAAATCACACCGGTCCCACTTTTTCATTGAGCCCTTAACTTTTTATTTAATTTTAATTAATTTAATTAATATTTAATAAATAAATAAATTAATTTTAATAAGAGATTAGCAAATTATGATTGAAAATTTATACATTTGAATTAAAACTCTAATTAACACCCACTTAGCATAGCCCCTAATTAATAATTAATTATCATCTATTGATAGTTAATTAACATTGATTAACATTCAATAATCGTAAATTAATGGTTGTGAATGTCTGGAGATCCGCACATGAGTTTTTATGTTTTCAATTGAAAAATTGCCAAAGAAATAATGAACTTACATATTTTGTAATTTTAAAACCATCTTTAGGATATTTGGCTTCACATTTTTGCCAATTTATTAATGAGAAAGAACAACCTTACATTCGAGAGTAGTTTGATGGTCGAACCAAAGCATATAAGTAATTAGGAGAGATAATTTTTTACATGCAAGTTGAGTTCGACATAAAATCGCGTTTTTAATTTTTAATTTTTAATTTTTGCAAAAATATAATACGATTCGTGCAAGTAATTCACGAACTTTTAGAGATTCATTCGTGCAAATAATACGATCTTGACTCATTCTAAAAAATCCTATTTAGATATTCATAAAAAATTAAGAAATTGCAATTAATGTGGTAATATAGAATTGATATAGAAAATTGAATTCTATTTAATTGGAGTTATTGCTTTTTAGGCGATGAAAAGCTCTATTTAGTTAGATTGAACTAATTAATCATGCCCTAGTTTCAATATTAAAACTTCCTTAATTCTAAGATTTTATGAAACCCTAAACCCACCACCAACACCAAAACCAATCATCCATCGACACCAACATGCTAATATTTATTTTGGCATTTTCATAAATTCTTTATGAAATGTACAGTTTTTGGCATTTCTCACAATTCTTTATGGAAAATACAAATCTCATATTGCAACATTTATTTTCCATTATTAGTAGGAATAAATCACCATTTTGCCATTTAATGTGGTTACCGTTATCTGTTTTCTAATAATTAAATTCAAGTCCCATGAAGAAATTCTTGGATATATAGTGACTCATGCAAAATTAATGTAAGAGATTTAATTCAATAACCACTTTTAATGCGGAGTCGTTATTCCACACAAATACATGAAGTCGTTTACTATATATAAAACTTTCGTACTGCCATAATGCTACCCTATAATATATTATAACTATCAAAAGGAAATTATATTTTCCCCATAAGAAAAATGAAATTATATTTTAGTTTTGTTTTTCAAGGATCTGGACATTTACAGTTGCTTCTTTCTTGAAAATATATTTTGTTAAAGTAGCTATAAATTAATAAAGTTAGCTGCAAAGGACCTCATTTACTCTAATTCCTTCTCAACATAAAATAAAATAAAATTATATCAAAGCCAAGTTTTGTTTTATTTTCGAAAATCATTTTCTTTTTGCAGGATGAAAATGTATTTTATATTTTATTTCATAACGATACACATTAACGCTAGTCTAAAATTAAATAATCACATTATTCAAGGGGAAGTCTCGTGTCTAATATTAACAGTAACAGTGATGCATATATTGAATTTGAATGTAGATACTATTTGACAGGTCTGATGTGTATACAATAAGAACGAGAAAAGGTTACTACCTCAAAAACTAAAGAAAATAATAATGTTGCAAGTTATTTACAGTTGAAGATATTTTATGTCAAGGAGAAAAGTTTATAAGTCTTTAAAAAAAAATTATATTAGATGATAATGTACCACCAAACTTATCAAAGAATTGACATTTATTTAATTCAATACTAGTGTGGAACAATATGGTTGCTTATTGCATGAATGCAACATGAATTTTGAGTAAATGACCAATATTGATCGACTGAGTTCGACAAGTTTTTCGAAGTTTCATTCTGGAATTATATTTCAAAACTGACTCTCAGAGAGTTCAGAAATCTCACGGGAAAAGGAAAACCATATAAATTTTTTTCCTTAAAAAATGTTATAGAAGCAAGTAGGTTGTCAAGCCCGAAATGTATGGGTTGGCTCGAATAGATTGAAAAAATGAGGGTTAAGACCGAAATTTTTTAACCTAATTTTTGTAGCTCAAACAGAAAATAGCCTACGCTAGATAGGGTTGGCCTAGAAATCGAGTGAATTGACTGATTAACTTGTTAATTGGTTGTCAAACTTCATTATTTTGCTTTCAAATTTAAAAATATGGTATTGTTTCATATGCTTGTAGAATATGTTCTCATTTTCTATCCAAAAGTAGTAATCATTTCACATTTCTATACTTATTAATGAAAAAAGAAGTATGATTGGAAAATTAAAACAAGATAATATATTATTTAAGCAAAATATGTATAGTCCTTATCTCTCACATAGGTCCTTATTATATACGTCATTTTCATCTAATACGAGGAATAAAACACGACCTACTTCTTGTTATAATAAAATAATATCATTATGAATGAAATTTATAAAGAGTGATCTTATTCTATCATAATGCTACCTACCATAATCAACTTTATTAAATAAAAACCATTTATTTAATTTTGATCTATTAAAAATTGGTTTTACATTAAAATCATCTTATGGAATTACAATTTTGCATCTATCGAATGAAAATTTTAAATTTAAATTTAAATTTAATAATTTAATATTTTTCAGAATATGTGGGAAAATGGTATATGGCCAACCATAATGTGGCCGCATAGCTTTATTGATTTATAAATACTACTTTTTTATATAAATTTTTTGGTCAAAACGGGCTATGACAATCGAAGCTTCAAGATTAAAACCAAAAATTTTGAGCCCGAAAACATTCAATCCAATTGAATTGAATCGAATCAATAACAGTCCGAACTCAAATAGGACTAACATGAAATCGAGTGGGTTGAGTGACTCACTGACATTCCTAAAACAAGTTTGTCTCCAACTAAGAATGAACAAATATGTACATGACTTGATGTCGTTCTTAATAAAGCCAAATAGGATTAACAATGATAATATATGAGGCAATTCCTCCCTTTAGATATATTCTATGTGGTAATTATATGGTTCTTAAGACAATGTCATCATTTTCGTAATGTATATCACATCCTAAAAAATTACTATTTCTGTTAATTAAATACATTCATTTAATTCCGTTTTGGTCCGTCTACAAAAAATGTTTATTTTTCATTTTTGAAAACATCAACTCTATAATTTTTATCCTAAATCTATCCATTTGTTTACATAAAAACTACACAGGACTCACTTTGTTACTTTCAATATCCATTAATATATTTATTTATTATCTCTATGACCTACCTTTTAAATCAATTACCCATTAATCTATTCATTTATTATCTTCACTCACTTTACATTCATTACAATTTATTAAAACTCGTGTTATCTAAATCAAAAAATGAATCTAGTAAATAGAGGGAGTATATGTATATGAATCGATAAATCTTAGTAGTCTACCTAAATGATTTACCAGCATGTCTTACATTTTTTTGGACATATGATGCACAAGTTAATAGGATGAAGACACTATCTCTTACAGTTGCATCGGATCACTAATATTTCTAGATATTTACGGCTTCATCGGATGAAAAATATGCTGAAGTCCCACCTATCCTTTTCTAGTAGTTAATAGATTAATATTTTTATTTTTAGAATTTATGGGAATCTACATCGCTATTTTCAACAGATATTTGAAAAATCAAATACGACAAACTCGGATCTATGTAAACGTTAATGAGGCTCAATTTGTGATCTTTGACCATATAAACCAACTTTTCCACTTGATTGTCCCAAAGGGCGATTGATCTTTGTTTTGGTGGGAATAGTGATCTAACTTGAAGTTCGGAGGTTGTTCCAAATAAATTGAAAAAAAATTAGAATTACAGATAGCAAATATAGCTCAAAAGTGTCACAGTCTTTCTGGAATGACAGATTCATCTTTATAATAACTAGTATTTGCAAAACTTACACTAAATGAAACTCTGGGAGGTATATTAATTTGCCGGATAAATACATACCTTTGTGGAGTATTTCTAGCTAATTGAGAAATATAATAGATTTCTTTTGAATGTCCTTTTAACTGAGAAATGAGAAGATTTAGATTCGGATTCTCATAGCTTACTCTTATGAAAGGGGAGAACGCCACCTTTTTTATAAAAAATAGTGAGATATAAAAGTCACATATTTAAACCATTTTGTTTGGAAAAATAGAGTCACTTATTTCAAGAGTGACATTTTGTTTTCGAATTTAGTGTTTTAGTAAGTCTTTCATTCATACTTGTTTTAATTGTCTAGTTATTGATATCTGTCTTGGTCGTGTATTAAAGTTATTTTCTATTCGAATTTGTTTTATGGTTAGTTATTCTCTTTGAGTTCGTGATATTCATATAACCAATGTGAAACTAGTTATAATATGATTGAATTGGGTTCTTAAGAAAATCATCAATAGATTCGAGACCCAATGTATAATAGTCTAAGTTGATTTTAGTGCAGTCGGCATTGGAAATTTTGACTTCAAATTTAATTAAGAACATAATTTAGTGTGCCTTTTTTAAATTAATTTGTATGTAATATCAAAATTAAATTGATTTATGTGCCCAACCTGCTTTATAGTATGTGCGATCATTTTGTAAGATTGTCGGGTGTCGTTTGTTCTCACTTGCAAAATAGAATATTTCATCTTCTTACTATTTGACATTCTGAATTCATTTCATACAGTCATTACAAGTAACAACTTTTTACTTTAATTGTATTTTCGGAATCTATTAGCACTTTGTTATTATTTATATATTTCCAGAATTTATTAGCATTATATTATTTGTTTTATTATCAACCTTATTTATGTTAGAGTACTATAGAGAAGTTCTTACTATTAGAGGCAATGTTGAGTCCGACAATTTGGGATGAAATGTTGGTAATATTCTATATGTAATATTGCGGAATCCGCTTTGAAGTTGAATTTTAACTCTTCATAAGTAATTGTATATATTATACTCATTCGTCCAATATTAATCCTTTCTTTGTACGTTGATTAAAAGAGTTATATTTGTGTGTAAAGTAATTTATGACACGAAATGGGACTTTTTAGAAAATTATTTCGCTTTTGAAACGGGCTAATAATAATGGAATAACAAAAGAATACGAACACAATAATAGGACGGGAGAATATCATTTTATTTTTGGCACTTTAATAATTGATTACTGTAATTAGATCGTGCAACATTTGTAAATAACTGATATGAAAGTGCAGAGTCAATAAAGACTCCACAATATTCGTGCAACATTTGCGAATAACATCAGTAGAGTCAACGTTCCTTTCCTCTAATACAAAATGCTACATCAATGAAAATCTAATCCAAAAGATAAGGAAATTAGATCCAGGTTTTATACGAAAAATCAGACCATATTTCCATATTTTGAGGATACTTGTGTTATAATCATCACTTCATCAACTAAACAACCCATGTATTATAAGGTAAACATTGGCCGTTGGTAGGTTAGTTAGGTATTGCCAGGTTCGTCTAGTTAAAATATATTTGATTAGGTTTCAGAACCCACCACTTGGTAGGTTACAAATCCTAAATAGCAAAAAGTAGCTACAAAGCAGACAAACCACCAAACCGTCATTAAAACACGTAGAAGGATACGAAATAGAGCTACCAAAGACGATAACTTTATTATCCCGACGAAACAAGCTACCAAACGGGCCGATAATTTAATAAACGTTGACTTGAGGAAATATTAAGGTTTATCGGTATCATATATATATATATATATATATATATATATATATATATATATATATATATATATGAAATTTCGAGGAATGAATAATTTAGTAGGAAATAGGAATGAATCTGGACCTTTAATTTGCTATATCAATGGTTGAGATTTAATTTATCCAATTTTTATTTTGATGATACGCGGATTATATGAAGACTAACCCTTCATGCTATCATGTAATGAAAGATTGCTAAACTAATATATTTAGATATGTTACTGAATAGATGAAATATGTGTCTAAACTAACATATATATAGAATTGATTGTTAAACAAATATGAAAGATTGTTCTTATTCTATTTTTACATTAAGAGCTTTTCACAATAACCAACCCCTTATATATATGAGATGATAAACTCATCCAATGTTTGATTTAAGATCAATTTGGTAAGATTTTAATTATATTAATTAGTTACCTTAAGAAGGAAATAATAATAATAATAATAATAATAATAATAATAATAATAGATCAACCGAATTATGAGGTTGTAATTTTGCTACTTACAACTTGTGAATTGACAAATTCTAACAGAAGTCATCAAAAGACACTGACTCGCGTTAGTAAACTTTTCAATTATAATTAATGTAAATAAAAATTCATGTGAAATTAGAGAATGAAATTCTTGTTTATGCTTTCTCTTTTTTTTCTTTTTGTTGAGCTTTATGCCTTTATGAAACTAAGAAAATGCGATGTGTCTGTGGTCCCAAAACTAAAAGCCCGTATCTATTTGATTGTCCCACGTTTTAGGCTTCCCATTGAAATCCGAAATAAGACAAACCCAATTTGAATTTTGAAACGGTCAACGTTTTAACCAACCATTTTACACTCTTTACGCTACTTTCTTCGCGTGAGATCACGCTCCACATCACTCCGTCCACTTTTTGCGGTCAAGTCCATCTCTAATCCCATCGTCCTTGCAAGCTTATTAGCGAAGACTAAGAGAGTGTTTGGTTATTTTATTTTAAGAACTTATAAGTTGTTTAAAGAGTTTATAAGATTTAATGTGTCAAGTCAAAAGACTAAGGGGTGTTTGTTGTTATTTTAAAAGTTATAAGAAAGTTTATAAGATGTTTAGTATAAAAGGTAATGCCATGTCTTTATAAGTTGTTAAAGTGTTTGGATAATTGATCTTATAAGCCTACGTAAAGAATCGTGAGTTAGATAAGAAAATCATAGTTAAGAGATAAAATTGACAGAGTGAAGTTGATAGTGATGAGAAAATAACGACTATAATAAAGTTATTTTGATAAATTCAAATCTTATAAGTTTATAAAAAATAAGTTAGGGTTGATCAACTTATTTTAGGGAGTTTATTTTATACTTATAAGTTGTTTATGAGTTTATTTTGTCAAACATAGTAAGCTTTATGTTAAATTTTATAAGTTGTTTTAAAGAGTTTATAAGTTCACCAAACACCATCTAAGAAGGGTATTTGGTTAAACTTTTATCAACTTTCAAAACCGTTTATAAGTTTTGTTAAACACATTCTAAATACAAATATCCAATTAAATATAAATAGTCACTCGTTTAAGTTCTCATGTACGTATTATTGCAAAATGATGTTTCAAAATTGGAAAATTATGTATTAGTATTGTAATAAATAATCAATATCTCAGGTCAAATATCTTAGTTTTAGTTTACCATGATATAGTCTTAAAATTTATTTATTAATAGAGCAAAAAACAAATTTGAAAAACTACAAATAACGTTCAAATTATTAGACTTTTAATAATTACATCTCGATTTAAATGAATTAACAATTAAATATCCTAATTATCAACTTTTAGCATTTACTACGGCCTATGGTAAGAATTTCGGCGATGAAAATCTTACGTTACACTTCAAAGCGAGCTGAATTTTAACAAGAGGATTAAAAGTAAGCTGGCATCAAAATGATTCGTTTTAACATCAAATATCATTTTCAAGAGCTTAATGACACCTCATTTTGGCGTAAAAAGACGTCCTCTTAATCCAACTCATTTTAATTTATTTGTTGAAACCAACTCCACTTCCAGCCAGCCTCAAACTTGAGCCATAGCCGAAATAAAAATAAAGAATTCGTACCTTGCATTGAACACTTGAATTTTCACTAAATCAAACCTCAAAAGATAAAGACGCTTATAGACTATTAAAGAAGCCAGGAGATTTTAATAACTTTTAATCAAATCATATTGTATGAGGCTTTCTAGTCAGACCCAGAGGAGGAAATGTACATAAAATGGAGTGTCAATTTCTTTCCAATATAACAAATGACATTTTTGGGTTCCTTCCGACCTTGAGTTCGAAGCTGTCACACTTCTAACCTACGCTGAGAGTTGGGCCTGCTTCCAGCTAGCGATATAGGTTTTCTGTTGCCGAAATTGAATTCCAATACATAATTATTAAAAGTTTGATAGTTCAAATATTTAATTAACATTTCCTTTAGACGAATTTGGGTATTAAAGCGTAGTTCTTCTTTCAAAATTAAAATACACATTAAATTATAGGGTTAAATGTGTGAAATAACACGTATATTCATATTTGTAACTTAATAAGATTTTTAAAATATTGTAATAATTTTATCTATTAATTTGTTGCAATTATAATATTACAACTTTTTAGCAATAAAACTATGCCGTTTTACTAGTGAAGCAATTTGTCTTAGGGTAAAAATAGGTTAAACGGTTAAAATGGTTGCATTTATTTGATTTAGCTAAAGTTTTGAAAATTTCATTTTCAGTGTGTTTGATCTTTATGGACGATTATCTGAGATTTTTTTTTTCCAGCTAATTAATGAATTTCAACGAATATGGACGTGATATATCGGCGCTACAACAAACATCTCCATTTCTGGATCAATCTTTTCGAATTATCGAACAAATTAATTACATATCAATTAGACTAAAATATTTTTGGGTAGAATTTTTGCCATGGCCAACTTTTGGTTGAAAATCGCGCATATATATATAATATTATATATGTGTAAGTTCGAAGTACTTTGACCAAGATTTTGAATGACGTAACGCTTAATTTTGTGAAATTAAGCGATAGATCGATCTACGCTCCAGTAGATGATCGTGGTGTATTCACATTCTCAACCGATTTCGTGAGTGAAATAATGGATCAAAGTTGGTCACTTAAACATGGAGTTATGTGATTAATGGGATAAGCATGGATTAATTAATCCTTATCCCACATTGATTAATGTACCTTCATTAATTATCTATAAGTGGGTCATTGAACACTTAGTATAATTATGTGCACAAGTGACGGTGAGCATCACAAGCATACCAGCCGCCTGCCGCCGCCGCCGCCGCGTGCTGCGCCCGGCTCCGGCTCACAAGCCCGCCGCCGCCGCCCGCCTGCCCGGCTGCTCGGCCCGGCCCGGCCCGCCCGGCCCGGCCCGCCCGGCCCGGCTGCCGGTGGTCCGTGGTCCGGTCCGGTCCGTGGTCCGTGGTCCGTGGATCTTGGATCTTGGATTCGATCTGCATGGTCTGGGGGTCTGGCCTTTGGCTCGTCGGTCTTGTGGGCCGGTTCCGCGGCATATTTTGGATCAACGTTTGATCGAGCCCAAGAGTTGGCCCAATCCGCTGGGCTCGCCGGCGATGGAGTTGGTCCGAGGCCCAACTCGTGGCCCAACCGCTGGGCCGCTGCACTCAAGAGACGTCCGGATACGCCCAACGAACCCGACGCACGCGTTGTCCGATTCGCCGAACCGCTTAACGCCCGACACAGATTCTGGAAACGTGCCCTTGTCTCCGTAAACCGCCACAGACTCGATAGGGGACATAACTCGCAGACACCCGGCTGACTCAAAGATGCCTACGAGGATTTACTAAATAGACATGTCTCAAAGATAAGCCAACCATCGCTAATCGATTCCAAGATTCCAAGCACTCCTCGCATACATAGCTAGTGTCCAAGCTTTGTCCTCGCCTCATTCAGTCACGGAGCTCGTTGGTCCGCGGTGCCACCCACCGAGACGCTGCTTTATCTTTGGAGACGATACGCCGAACCGAGAGCACCGGGCGATCTCGCTCTTCGGAAAGAGGCCCCTCGACTCGGCATTAGAATACGGTTAACGTATTTTATTACTTTCTAGTTTCAAATTCATTGTTAGTTTTGATCTTTCTACCTTTCTTTCACGCTGTATACGCCCGCAAGTTCTCATCGTTTTGTACACCTTTTTCCAACAATCGCAAGACGAGATATTACTTGCCACAAGGAGTTCGACTCTTAATAAACTTAAAACGTCAAACTAATACCTTTGCTTGGAGATGTCGACGCACTGCACCACCGCCTCGCTCCGCCGCCGCCGCCGCGCCTGCCGCCGCCGCCGCCCCGCCGCCGCCATTCGCACAATGGCTTCGGTCATGTTTGGTTCGATGCTTCGGTCAACCATGGACCCTTTGGTCGATCGTGGTTCCACTTTTAGTGGTTCAACAATTGGTTCCACTTTAGTGGTTCCTTCGTTCGACGATCGCACTTTTCGTGGGTCGACCGCGATCCATGGGATCTAACACCGGTGGATCCGGTCATGGATCGATCTCCTGCTCATACCGCAGTGATGATGCCCGCGAGAAGCCGCCAAGTTTGGAGGATCCGACTTCAAGATGGCAAAGAAAGATCGTTTACCACGACGCTTCGCCAATCTTGGTAAGAGAGCGCCGCCCGGTCAAGTGACGGACTTTCACGTCCAGGCAAAGATACAATCGGCGACCTCATACCTTTGTAAAAATTTTATACTTGGTAGTTTAGAAGATAGCTTGTATAGTGTTTATGTTGTAACGACATCCAAGTATGTGGATGCGTTAGAAAAGAAACCGTAGTGATGATGCAGGACAAAGTTCATTGTAGCCAAATATTTGGACTACAAGATGGTCGATTCCGACCGATCATGGACCAAGTAAGAGTTTCAACTCATTGTGCACGAGGTTCAGCCGCACACCGCTTTGGACGGCTTTGTCGTCGCCTACGGATTGGAAGTTACCCGGGAGAGACTTCAGGTCTACCTTAAGCCAAGCGAAAGGATACGACACTGAAGACTTGATCGCGATCGCGCATCGAGTCCGACGTGAAGAAGTAGAACTAAAGGAAGGCGATCGATGCTGAGCCAACCTGTTGGAGAGGCGGTCCCTCCAACAAACGTGTTCGTCCCAATGTCAAAGATAAAAAAAGGAAGGTGGTTTCCGTAAGTTTGACGGGATCATTACAATTGTGGCGCATGGCCACACGGTGAGGGACCGCCGTCACCTAAGAAGAAGAAGGCAAGTTACCAACGTTGTCGGAGGACTTCGACAAATGGGACAAGGATGACTTGGCTGCCGGTGACCGAAGAAGTCAACCACGCCGAGAATCAAGGTGGATGGTTCATCGACATCGGCGCAATCGCGCACGTATGCGCCGAAAAGATGCGCTTCTCCACCTACAGCTCGTTGAGGAGGAAGCTCAACAGGGAACCAAGCTTCGTCCGAGGTTGCCGGAGTTGGTGATGTGGTGCTCAAGATGTCGTCCGGCATTGAGATCACCAAGGATGCGCATGTCCGACATTCGCAAGAATTTAGTGTCGGCTCTATTCTAGTTAATAAGGGTTTTAGACTAGTTTTTGAGTCGACAAGTTTGTCTCGACTAAGTTTGGAAAGTTCCTTGGTGGGGTTATCTCACGGGTCTTTTCAAATTGAATGTAATGGCGGTACGTGTACCCAAGATTGCTATGAATAAAAATGCATCTACCTCTCTTACTGACCGAAGCTCGATTTATGGCATTGTAGATTAGGACATGTTAATCTAAATGCATAAAAGATTAGTAAATTTAGATTTACTAAAGTTAAATGAAGTTAATACACAAACGAAATGTGAGGTTTGGTGGGCCAAATGGCTAAGTTACCGCTTCATTCTGAGAACTGAGCACTAAGCCTCTAGAACTTATTCACACCGATGTGTGTGATTTAAAGTTTGTACAAACTAGAGGTGGTAAAAATACTTCATCACGCTTATTGATGATTGTACAAGATATGTTATCTTTACCTTCTAAGAAGACGGGCTATCAAGCTTTTAAAACTTCAAGAACGAGCCGAGAATCAATTGTCAATTAAGACGCTCGGTGATGAGGGAGAATATGTACTCGCTTGAGGCATTATGCAACGAAAGTGGTATAATACATCAAACGACGCTCCTTATTCACCTCTAATAAGCGCTTCGAACGAAAATCGAACACTTAAGGAGATGATGAATGCTTTGTTGATTAGTTGGTTACCCTAACTTGGGGAAGCTGTTTGATGACCAACTACATACCAACAAGATTCCACTCAAAGGTAAGGATGTAACCTCACGAGTTGTGGAAAGCGAAGAAAGCCATCGTACAAATATCTCAAAGTGTGGGGTGTTTGGCGAAGGTGAGTGCTCTTCCAAACAAGTTACAATTGGACCTAAACAATGATCAGTATCTTTATTGGGTAGACCAACGCTGTACTATCGCTCGATCCACGTCGAGGTACCGATATGATCGTGGGGACGAATTAATCAAGGAATGCTATATTCTTGAAAGTGTTTATCCTCAGAAAGACAAGGATAAAATGAAGCCGCTCTAGCAATAGAGCGATGGTGAAGCTTCGAGTTCTAAACCTTTGGAGAAAGAACCGATATCGCATAAGCGATCGAGGTCTCGATCCGAGGGTTGAACCGAGACGTGGCGAGAGTCGACAAAGAATTTTGGTCCCGACTATATTGCTCATGTCGACGAAGAACCAATCGATCAAAGTAGCCTATGCTCGGTCGACGACATGCTCGGCGAGAGGTGCTCAAAGCGAATTGATTCCATTTCGCAAAACCACACTTGGTGTTGGTTGATTCGCGTTGTAGGTTAGGATGCAAATGGATCCTTAAAAGAAAGCATGCGAGATGGATCAATTGAAAAGTATAACGTTGGTTGTCAAAGGGTTTAAACAAAGAGAGGATACGATTTCTTCGATACCTATTCACCGTGACGGGATTACGTCTATTAGGGTGCTTCGCAATTGCGCTTTGCACAATCTTGAGATTCATCAAATGGACGTTAAGACCGCATTGAATGGTGACCTCGAGGAGAGGTATATATAGAGCAACAGAGGTTTGTAGTACCGTCAGAGGGTAAGGTATGCAAACTCGAAGTTCTATATGGTTTGAAACAAGCCGTTGCGAATGGCACTTGAAATTTGACAATGTAATGTTGGCAAATGGTTTCAAAATCAACGAGTGTGACAAATGTGTCTACGTTAAGAACACGATAATGGTTATGTTATAGTGTGTCGTATGTAGATGACATGTTGATCATGGTAGCAATACTCAAGTCATTAATGACACAAAGCGCATGTTAAATAGAAATTTTGACATGAAGGACATGGGTTTAGGCGATGTGATTCTTGGAATCAAGATTCTAAGAAGATCGACGGAATTGTCTTGACACAATCTCACACGTTGAGAAAGTGCTTAAGAAATTCAACGCTTGATAGTTTGCTGCTAAGACCCCATTAGAGCTCAATGTTCACTGAAGAACAAGTGAACTGCTGCAAGAAGACTATGCTAAGGTCATCGGTGTTTGATGTATCTTACAAATTGCACCGACCGACATAGCTTCGACGTGAACAAATTGAGTCGTTACTACGAGCAATCAAGCAAGGAGCATTGAGGCTTTAGTGAGAGTTTGAGGTACTAAGTATACTCAAAATCAGGGTGCATTTCACGAGATATCCCCTGCTGAAGGTACGTGATGCCAATCGATATCCGACACGAAGATTCACTTTACAGTACGTGTTCACGATTGAGGAGCTTGTTTGAGATCCAGAACAGACGGTATAGCCCGATCCACCATGGAATCGTAATTCATAGCTTCGATAAAGTGAGGAAGCCAGTGGCTCGTAATTTTTGGAAGATATTCCATGTTGGTCTAAACCCGCCACCGCGATGATTCACCGTGATAGCCAAGCGCTATCGGAAGGCGAAAAGTGGTTGTATAATGGTAAGTCTCGACATATACGCGCGACATAATACCGTGAGGCATTTGATCTCAAAGGGTTATATCAATCGACTATGTCAAGTCAATAGATAACCGCGATCCGTTAACCAAAGGGTTGAACCGGATCAAATGATCAAGTTCTAGAGGAATGGGACTAAAATCCACATCTTAAGAACAATCATAGTGGTAAACCATGATGACGAGATCCCAAGAACTTGGTTCGATAACTAAGCTATATGAGTTCGTGTATAAACACTCGTTAGTCTGTCCAGAAAGCAAACGAGTGTTGAAAAACTTGCACTAGTGGTGAGGTGTCGCCGACTTTAATGATTCCTAAGATACCGAGGAGGTTGAGTATGGCAAGATACTTTAGAAGAATCACCTATGTAAGTGCGGTGGGCCTTCAAACAAAACACTTATGAATCCAAAGTGGATGTCCATGGCCAAAATGGAATCAAACGGATGAGGTTGAGGTGTTAAAGTGTATACCATTGTTTCTGCAGCCTGGGGAATAGTTCGGCATCGTGTCCACTAATCCGTGTACTCGATGGTACTAACTATGGAAGGTTCAAGGCCATAAACCACTGTCCAAATATTTTAACATCTCTTGAGGACTGCGTTCGCATCATGCATATGGCTATTTCCACTCGTGGGGATTGTTGAAAATCGCATATATATATATATAATATATATGTGGTCAAGTTTCCGGAAGCTACTTTGACCAAGATTTTGAGTGACGTAACGTTTAATTTTGTGAAATTAACGGCATAGGATCGATCCACGTCCGAGTAGATGATCGTGGTGTATTCACATTCTCAAACCGATTTCCGGAGTGAGAAATAATGGATCAAAGTTGGTCACTTAAACATGAGTTATGTGATTAATGGGATAAGCATGGATTAATTAATCCTTATCCCACATTGATTAATGTACCTTCATTAATTGTCTATAAGTGGGTCATTGAACACTTAGTATAATTATGTGACAAGTGATGGGTAAAGCCCACAAGACATGCCGCTGCGCCGCCGCCGGGCCGCGCCGCGCCGCGCCGGCTCCGCCGCCCGCCGCCCGCCTGCGCTGCCCGCCCGCTGCTCGCTCCCGGCCCGCTCCGCTGCCCGCCCGTGGTCCGTGGTCCGGATCGATCGGATCGTGGATCTGGATCTTGGATCTTGCACCGGTTCTGCGGTCTCGGCGTCTTTGGGCTCGTCGGGCTTGCTTCGTGGGCGTTCCGGCCCATTGTCCTTATATTTTGGATCAACGTGATCGAGCCCAAAGATGAAGCCGTCCGGTGCCCAATTGTGTAGCCCATCCGCTGGGCGCGACGGAGTTGGTCCGGGTCAACTGTGTGGCCCAATCCGGTTCGCGGTACTTGAAGAGACGCCCGGATACGCCAGAACGACGAGCGTTGTCCGATTCGTCAGAATCCGCTTAACGCTCCGACATGATGGCTCTGAAACGTGCCCACGTTGTTCCGTAAACCGCCCAGCACTCATAGGGACATAACTCCGTAACACCCGACATCAACGCGTGTTGACTAAGATGCTCCACGAGGCCGCCTATAAAGGACATGTCTCCCAAAGATAAGCCAACCATCGCTAACTGCATTCCAAGATTCCAAAGCACTCCGCATACATAGCTAGTGTCCAAGCTTTGTCTCGCCTCATTCCGCACGGAGTGTTGGTCCGCGTGCGCCACCCACCGACGCCGCTTATCTTTGGAGACGATACGCGTAACCGAGAGCACTACCGGGCGTATCTGCCTTCATGGAAAGAGGCCTCCTCGACTCCGCATTAGAATACGAATTCGTATTTTATTCTTTTCTAGTTTCAAATTCATTGTTAGTTTTGATCTTTCTACCTTCTGCTTCACGCTGATCCGACAAGTTCATCGCTTTTGTACACCTTTTTCCAACACTTTTTATTTGATCTATTCAGTCCAAATCAAGCGTTTCAAAATGGATAGTCATCTCTAATGGTACTATTACAATATTACTCTTGAAATTGAAGAGTGAAAATTGTCCCATCAAAATCCAAAAGAGATTAGAAAACTAAGATCACTTTGCACTGGAAACTAATAAGAAAAGAGTACGTAAAAGTCCATATAATTTAAGGCTGCTAGTAGCAAATAAATAGATCATTCCAACTATGACGATTACATTTACAAATTACTAGGGATGGCAATGGATCGGATCCGACCGATCTTGTTAGGTCCAGATCTGATCCGTAATTTTGTTTGGGTCCGGATACGGTCAAGATCCATTGAGTCCAAAAATTAGATCCGGATCCATAAGATCCAGAGGATTCGGTCTGACCCGATCCACATGTTTCTTTCTAAAGTAAATCCTAATAATTAACAAGAATACAATAATAATAATAATCTAAATACATATAACACTATAATAATTATTTAGAAATTCTACAATCATCACTATAAAGAAGATGTTATTACAAATTTATTTTGCTTTCGAACATAAATAATAATAGAATAAAAGTAAGTCACATATATTAGCAAATAGACACTCATATACAAAATTCCATCAATACAAGGTACAAGTTTCTAATATTATGACATACTATCCAATTTCGTAACCTATTTATCCAACTCGACTGAAGAAAAATAATATAATACATTTATAAATATAAATAAAATTATATATATATATATTATATGAATCCATGGATCGAATCTGGATCTCAAAATCGAGATCCGATCCGATCCGGATTTTAAAAGAATGGTCCGATCCGTGATCCTATTTTTAAGATCCAAATCGAAAATGGATCTGATCTACGGATCTCGAACCGGATCCGAGATCCACTCCATCCCTACAAATTACTTTGTCTAAAATAAATTAATGATATCTTTCCGATTTGATTGATTATTTGTTATGTGCAAACACGATCTATATCTACTCATTTACAAATGTTAATTTAGTCAAATTACGTATTGACTTGAATAAATGAAGAAGTAGTGAGGAGGTGAAAAATTGTAGCCTGAAAAATTCAACTCAATTGATTTGTATCAATAATAGTCCGAGTTTGATAGAATTGATTGAAATTGGAATAACTCGATTCGAGTACCGTTGATTCACCCATGATTATATTTATTTTGAAGTAGGAGTACTTCTTTATCTAAAGAATAATTTCTAAATAACAATATTTTGGGAAACACACGAACTAAAACACCTTGTACAAAATTATATAAAATGAGAATTGTAATTTAATTAGCGATGAATTTTTATTTTATACATTTGATCAACTATTGAACCGTACTTGGTTTCTGTTCAAATCTTGAAATGGGTTTAAATAGTACCACAGATAGGGTGTATAATTAGCATATAAATCTTTTAGGGTAAATCTAAATTAGCACAATAATTTAGTAGTGCAATTTATGATTTACAGTAGCCTCTTTTGAGGCGTATGTACTCTGAATGTAGATGTAGTAAGGCATTATATTTGTGTGGTCTCTGAACGTTCCTCGATTCCAATTTCTCAAGGGCGCCAAAATTTACTTTAAAAATTAAAAATCTGCAGTCGAAAAAAAAACGAAAATGAAAATGAAAAGGAAAAAGAGGACAGGCGTGAAAGGTCTCTCAGATAAAATCCTCCGCTGCTACCTCGTTTGGTTAAGCCCACCACTCTCTCTCTCGCTCGCTCTCTACCTCCTTCCTCCTCCTAAAGTGAAAAGAAACATTACTAGATATGCTAATGAGCTCAAGATTCAGTCTTTCGAGCTTTCGCTTTTGCCTTGAAGATAATGAGCAGAGGCCCTGCGTCTTCTTCGCCGAAGAAGAAGATGGTTGCCCCACTCCAACAAACCCATCACCAAAATCCAATCTTTGACGCCCTTTACTGCGAGGAGGAGCGCTTGACGACGCCGACCCCAAAATCCAGGATCTCACTGAGATTCACAAAACCCTTTGCTTCTCTGCTTGACCACGACTTCTTCTGGGAGGACGAAGAGCTTAAAACCTTTTATTTAAGGAAAAAATGAAGCCCTTTGATATTTGATGAAATAAACTCAGATTCGTCTCTAAAACGGCGAGGAATGAGGCCATTAGCTGGATGCTGAAGGTGATTCAGTGCTACGGCTTCAACGCCTCCACCGCCGTCTTGGCCGTGAACTATTACGACAGATTCATCGCTAGCCGTTGCTTTCAGAGGAGAAGCCGTGGATGAATCAGTTGGCTGCTGTTGCTTGTCTTTCTATAGCTGCTAAAGTGGAGGAAACTCAAGTGCCCCTTTGTTAGATTTACAAGTACGTTGATTGAATTAATCGACCATTTTGCTTTAGACGTTCTCCTTTTCTTCTTCTGCGTTTTCCGCATTGTACGTGTTTGTTTAAATGCCTGTTAGAACTTTCTGGGATCATTCATTTGGTTGGATGTGTTTAGGTGGAGGACTGATGTATTTATTCGAAGCGAAGACGATTCAGAGAATGGAGTCTTGTGCTTTCTACGCTCCAATGGAGAATGAATCGGTGACGCCAATGTCGTTCTTCGACCACATTGCGAGGAGATTCGAGTTCGTAAAGAACCTACATTGGGAATTTTTGAGGAGATGCGCGAATGTGATTCTCTCAGCTATTGCTGGTATGTAGATCACTTGATTTTGGCATGATTGCATCTTTTAATTAAGTTTGAATGAATGGACTTCTTGATGACTTGATCTCTTCAAATGTTGCATTGATTTCGACTTCTAATGCTTGCAAAATTAATATTATTGCAGATTTTAGGTTGGTAAATTATCTGCCTTCTGTTATTTCTGCGCAACTATGATTTATGCGATTAGAGAGATAGGAGATGAAGATGCTGTGGAATATGAAGATCAGCTTATGATTGTGCTGAGAGCTAGCAAGGTCTGATTAAATTGTTTGCTGATTGTTGTTTTGATCAAATCCTATTAGCAATTTTAATGGAGTTTTGTATGTAGATATATATCAGTTGTTGATGGACATTCTTGTTTGCTAAATACCACAGGAAGAGACTGATGATTGCCTCGCACTCATCTTGGAGGCAATGGTGGTCTAAGCCGCAGCAAGTCTTGCTGCAAGCAAATTTTATTCGATTCCAAGCAGCCCAAGTGGTGTCATTGATGCCTACTTCAGCTCTGATAGCTCTGTTGACTCATGGGCCGTTGCATTGTCAGCATCATCTTCACCGGAGCCTTTTTCCAAGAGAAGCAGAGCTCTGGCTCCCTAAGCAGCATCCTGGCTAGTCGTACTAATTGAACTCTATTTGCTTATCTCCATGATGTTGGCAGTGGTACTTAATAATCACTCTTTGTTTTTCAACTCATAATTTAGCGAAATCATGCAACATTACTTGCTTATTTTCACTGTATTTCTGACCTATTCATGTATGATGGATTAGACATCCAAACAATCGACTCCATCACCTCTTTGATTGTGGATGGAGAGTGAGATTGAGAGAGATGTTTTTGAAGTTTTTAACCCCTAAACCCTATTTAGACATCGTTTGGTTGTTTGAACTCTATTGAATCGTGTAGTTGCATATCATGTATAATAATGGCCGTAGCTAGGTTTGATGAGGAATCACAGACAGGGATGGGCGTACCAAGTATTTGGTTGTTTGCTTAAAGGAGGTATTCATAAAGGTTTTCGATCTAGGACAGGTTGTCAAAGGACTATGTGCTTCATAACTTGTTTCCTATTATTGCATTATATAATGTCTTAATGAAAAGAGATGTCTCTGATGCATGGAGCAGATTGTCCCCTCTCTCATCCAACTTGTGCTTTTCTTGCTTGGTTTTGACCTAACTCGCAAAACACATACTCTCCCACTGTGTGAGTTCTTAATCTCTGAGTTTTATAGTATTTTGGAGATTAGGATACGTGACAAGATTCTCAAAGTAATTAGGTTTAATATCAGTTAATGATTAAGCTTGTTGTATCCAAATAATATTCCTCCATCTGCCCACGATGAGTTTTGTCTTGGTTTGTTACTGTGGTGAGCGATGGGGTTGATTTTGTTGTATCAGTGCACGTTATTGGCTATTGTTTTGTGAAATTAAGAGGTAGATTTGGTAATGATAGCATCGGTTTAACAGGTTCAGTGTGAGATTGTTTCATGGTCAAAATTTCTAGTATGGGCAAAATTAGGCAATAATTTTGAGTCCTAGAGAAATAATATTGTATGTGAAAGTATAACTGTATCATTTCCATAATTGGTGTTGATAAATAGTATTATTTGTAAGAGCTCATGTAGTTTTGGTTAATGAGATTTTGACATAAATTTTTTTGGTTGGGCATTGAATATGATTCAATGACTGCTATTGAGTTATCTTTAGAGGATTGCACATGGTTGATTTGTTAGCTTACTAAGATTTGCTTTTACTCTCTTTTTTGGCTGGGAGGATGAGGACAATTAGGGACCATAGAATGTTACAAGTTTTTGCATCTTGGGACCAATTGCAAAGAACTCTTGGCATCATCGGCGGATCTATGTAGGGTTGCACTGCTCCAGCAGTTCCAAACTTTTCTTCCGCTCATGTTTATGTTCAATTCAAAATTACATTCAAAATATTAAAAATTAAAACACTATTGTTACATGTTGAATTGTTTTATCTCGTGTTATCTTATATCCTATAAATTCTTTCAAATCATTCAATAGTAATGATATTTAAAAGCTTGCAAGAAAATTACGCTGAAAATTTCTATACATTGTTTTATTAGAGTACATTAAGACATTATAACGATGTAATAGTGATGCAAAAGTTTCGATTTTCTAAACTTCCTTATGTTAACGGACTAATTATCTAATTTTGAAGTTGCTTGTATCTATTGCTAGAATTGAAAATTATTTTTTCAACAATAAAGCATGTGAAGATGAGATTTAGTAACAAAATGGGGATGATTTACTAGTGATTTATATTGAAAGAGATTTTATTAAAATATAGATATAAACTCAATTATTGATGTGATTTGTATTGAAGTCTCGAAGATACAACTTATGAAAACAAAGAAATTTTTAGCATTTATAAAATTTAATACCAAATACTTATTTTTCAATTTCATCATCAACTTCGATCCGTCCTGTTTGAGATATATATTGGTTAAAGGTGAAATAAATATTTTGCAGTATCAGTGGGTAAAAGCTGAAACAGGAACTAACTTGTCAAGGACAACAAAATTAGGTAGGGATTCTTTTGTTATTGAATCCACTTTGAATTTATTTATTGAACATTTCAAGATTCGTGAGTTTATCCTATAAACAAGTCTTCTAATTTGGAATTATATTTAAATATCAATCCTATTAAAATGAATAAATTTCTTGCTCCAAAAATATAGTGTTATTGCTTAATTTCATCATTTTATAATAATAAATAAAATTAATTAGATATTTAATATATTTATTACTAAGTAAAGTATAATTATAGTGCGGCATAAGTGAGAACTATCTGTTGTTTGTTACAGAAATATGTTGGTAAGTTAGAAAGAATAGTTTTAGAGTGATTTAAGCAGATTATGATTATGGTTGTGGTCATGGTTATGATGAAAATGAGACAGAACAATGATTTGTGAGGGTTCAGATCCAGTGGGGCCCGCCAAATAATTGTGGATCTTATGGTGACTGCACCTTGTCCAAAATCGTATCCGTTTGAAAAATACTATACATTTTTAATATAAGCTTTAATTCACGTAGTTTTGTTTATAGAGAATGGTTGGCAATCGGAATTCTTTATCAAAGATAAAATGTGATCTGTGGATGTTATATTAGTTGAAGCTTAAGGATAATATATGTCTAATTTTATGAATACTAGTTATGCTCGTGCATGCACGAGATTTACTTTAATCTTTATATTTTGTAGTAAAACCAAAATAAAAATTAGGATTTTGCAAAATAATTATATAGTTTAATTTGAAAATGTGTGCATATGTCAATGACAACATATTGATATACATATCAGATACTATTCTCTAAAAAAACTATTGATATTATTATTTATAATGCCAATGTTTTTAAAATATAAAAATACACAACACAATAATATCCTATTTTTAATTTTTTTGGCAAGATTGTTTCTAAAACCTCCTCACCCGCCTCTCTCTAAAAAAAGAAGAACATTTCGTTTATAAAAAAGGTATCTTTGTAGTGGAAAAAAATCGTGCTGAAGTTATTAGTTTGGTATGAGTGAATATTACTTTAAATTCTAAACTATCTTGAAACTATTAATTATATTATAAATTATTAAAATATTTTTAAATCTCAAACTATGAATTTTGTATTTACTGTGCAAAAAAATTCAACTTGAAAAGTTGACATGGTCTCCTGACTTACGACAATGTATTTGACAATTCGACCACGTCGTTTGTGCCAAGTAAGTTTAAAAGAATATTTTAAATACACCATGACAATCGGTGGGTGCTTATTGGATCTATTCCGATTAACGAGACCGAAATTTTCGTTGATCGATATCCAAATCGATTGGTTATCGGTTATCCAATTAATCGATCGTTAATCGTTTATTTATTGGATAACCAAAATTATCCAAATTAATTTGTTTCCTAGTTGGCTAATTAAACTTATTTTAATTTAATAATATTAAATAATAAATTATAATAATTATCCAATCTAATTAAACTTATTTTAATTTAACAATAACAATAATAATAAATTAATAATTATTATAGTTTCGGTTATTCGGTATATCCATTCGGTTATCGATATCCGATAATCGAAATTAATCCTAAATCACTAACCAATACCGATCCAATAATCTAATAATCGGTTATTGGATATCAACAATCGATTGGTATGTTCAATTCGTAATAATCGATATCCAATAATCATTTCACCACCCCTACAATCCGAGAGTGTCAAATTTTTAGAACAAAAAATGGACGGGTACAATTGATACAAAATCGATAGTCCGAATTTTTAAAATTATTTTCGATAGTTCGGATATAATTGGTAGTATCAATATAATTTGAGATTTAAATGATGTTTACCCTATTAATAAAACTATTTTAAAATATCTGTTTTTTAGTTGGAGAATGAAATTATTGAGAGAGTGAAGTTCAAATATTAATAATTTTAAAGTGTGAATGTTAGAACCAAATGAATTATGAAAGTTACTAACCACAACATTTAGAATTTTCGCCATGAGGAGGAAAATTTGAGTTTTGGATTCAATAACTTTTCTTGGACTAATTAACTTTCATATGATTCATCATTTTTGTTTATCATGTTCAAACTTTAAAAATGGTTCTCAAATTAATCTACCCATATATATATATATATATATATATATATATATATATATATATATATATATATATATATATATATATATAGGATATATATAGGAAAACTTCCTTATAGTATAAACTATGAACTAAGAATTAATCTAAATTAATTGTGAAATGAATTAAAAAATAATTTCCACCTCATGGATTCATACATGTACAAATTCATCAAGAAAGTGATAATTCACCATAGTCTTCACAATCAAGTGTTAAAATTGTTTATATTTTATATGTTAAGATGAGTTTGTATTTGATTCAATTCTATATATATATAAATGTACTAATTTTATAAATATATACATGTTCTTGACTAGTATATATACATACGAGCAATAACTATTTTGTAGTTCCTAGTAGTTAGTACATATAATTAGCACATATATGTATTTTATGTACTATCAAAGTTCATATATTTGTTTTAATCAAAATTTATTGTAATAGGCACATAACTGTTGAATGGAACAGTACACTATGATGTATTATATTGATTTTTAAATGTTTTCTATATAAAATTTATTTAGAAATAACTTACCTATAATATTTTTTTTCAATACTGACAATATGATTATATAGAGTTTCCACTGTACTAATTTGTATTGTTTGATTTTTAATTTCAATTTAATTTTTCAACTGAACAAATATGAAGTAAAACTGTGTACCACATTTACATTATAGCGCTTTGAAGGCACAGGGTTGGCACAAAATAATTACTAGGACAGCTAATTTCATAAAACTTAATTAGAATACAATTGTAGCTTGTGATAAATTTAAAGCAACTGTCTGCTAATTATGACATTTTCACTTTATCAAAATAGGTAAATCTAAAAAGAATACCATCTCAATTCTCACATTGCGAATGAGTTGGATTAATTTCACGTCAACCGGGAGAAATCACACCGGTCCCACTTTTCATTGAGCCCTTAACTTTTATTTAATTTTAATTAATTTAATTAATATTTAATAAATAAATAAATTAATTTTAATAAGAGATTAGCAAATTATGATTGAAAATTTATACATTTGAATTAAAACTCTAATTAACACCCACTTAGCATAGCCCTAATTAATAATTAATTATCATCTATTGATAGTTAATTAACATTGATTAACATTCAATAATCGTAAATTAATGGTTGTGAATGTCTGGAGATCCGCACATGAGTTTTTATGTTTTCAATTGAAAAAATTGCCAAAGAAATAATGAACTTACATATTTTGTAATTTTAAAACCATCTTTAGGATATTTGGCTTCACATTTTGCCAATTTATTAATGAGAAAGAACAACCTTACATTCGAGAGTAGTTTGATGGTCGAACCAAAGCATATAAGTAATTGGAGAGATAATTTTTACATGCAAGTTGAGTTCGACATAAAATCGCTTTTAATTTTAATTTTAATTTTGCAAAATATAATACGATTCGGCAAGTAATTCACGAACTTTTAGAGATTCATTGTGCAAATAATACGATCTTGACTCATTCTAAAAATCCTATTTAGATATTCATAAAAATTAAGAAATTGCAATTAATGTGGTAATATAGAATTGATATAGAAAATTGAATTCTATTTAATTGGAGTTATTGCTTTTAGGCGATGAAAAGCTCTATTTAGTTAGATTGAACTAATTAATCATGCCCTAGTTTCAATATTAAAACTTCCTTAATTCTAAGATTTTATGAAACCCTAAACCCACCACCAACACCAAAACCAATCATCCATCGACACCAACATGCTAATATTTATTTTGGCATTTCTCATAAATTCTTTATGAAATGTACAGTTTTTGGCATTTCTCACAATTCTTTATGGAAAATACAAACTCATATTGCAACATTTATTTTCCATTATTAGTAGGAATAAATCACCATTTGCCATTTAATGTGGTTACCGTTATCTGTTTTTCTAATAATTAAATTCAAGTCCCATGAAGAAATTCTTGGATATATAGTGACTCATGCAAAATTAATGTAAGAGATTTAATTCAATAACCACTTTTAATGCGGAGTCGTTATTCCACACAAATACATGAAGTCGTTTACTATATATAAAACTTTCGTACTGCCATAATGCTACCCTATAATATATTATAACTATCAAAGGAAATTATATTTTCCCCATAAGAAAAATGAAATTATATTTTAGTTTTGTTTTTCAAGGATCTGGACATTTACAGTTGCTTCTTTCTTGAAAATATATTTTGTTAAAGTAGCTATAAATTAATAAAGTTAGCTGCAAAGGACCTCATTTACTCTAATTCCTTCTCAACATAAAATAAAATAAAATTATATCAAAGCCAAGTTTTGTTTTATTTTCGAAAATCATTTTCTTTTGCAGGATGAAATGTATTTGTTCATAACAAAATTTCGTGGTTCTTAGTTCTCACGTTAAAAATTATTCTAATGTGAACCTAACTCTCTCTCTCTCTCTCTCTCTCTCTCTCTCTATATATATATATATATATATATATATATATATATATAGGGAGGTTAACGTGAGAACCATTTTTATCGTGAACGTGAGAACCAAAAAATGATGAATTCGGTGTGAAATTTAATGAATCTTATTTGGGAAAGTTATCGAATCCAAAAAAATGAAATTTTGCATCTCATGGGATTCGAACCACAGGCAAAAATTCAATTTTGGATTCAAGAACTTTCCCAGCAGATTCATTAACTTTCATAGCAAATTCATTTTGTTCTTCTGAATTTTAGTGGTTCTTAGTTCTCACGTTAAAATTGGTTCTTATTTGAACCTCACTCTATATATATATATATATATATATATATATATATATATATATATATATATATATATATATAGTGAGGTTCAAATAAGAACTAATTTTACGTGAGAACTAAGAACTTTAAAAAATTTTACTGAACAAATGAATATAGTTGAAAGCTTATGAAGTTAATGAATCCAAAATTGAATTTTCACCGGGGTTCGAATCCCAAATTCTATTTTTTATTCATTAACTTCATGATGTATTCATTAACTTTCATAGCATATTCATTTCTCATGTTCTCACAACAAAAATGGTTCTCACGTTAACCTCCCTTATATATATATATATATATATATATATATATATATATATATAGTTGGGTTCTCATAGTACCCGATCCTTATATAGTATGTAGTACCTAATCTAGACTATGGGTGCGGAAAAATACCGAAAAATCGGTATACCGAACTTACCGTGCCAAAAATATCAAAAAATACCTAATTTCCGGTATACCATATTTTCGATACGGTATGATATTGTACCGTTAATTTTCGATACGTTAACGGTATCAATTTTTTCGATACCGCGGTATACCGATATATACCGTACTGCGGTATATACCGGTACCACGATACATACCGAATTTTTCGGTATGAATTTCGGTACGATATACCGGTATACCGTACCAAAATGTAATACTTATTTATTATATATAATTAGTATTAACTTTAAAAATATATATTTATTCATAATTATTGATAAATTATAAAATATGTTATTATGTATAATTAAAAGGAATAAGAACTTTTATACTTAGTAAAATTATAATTATAAACTAAGTCACATCTATGTTATATAACTAATTTACGATGAGTTTAAAATAATTATAACTTTTAAATAGATTTTAGAAAATAAATAAAAGGAGTAAATATAAATTATATAATAGATTATGTTAAATAGTATATTCAATTTATAATATAGTATATATTACTATTAAATAAGGATAATAACTTATGTTTTACATGCATTTTAAATTTTTGATAATAATAGAGTGATCCTCATGGGCTCCCTTAAAACTAGCACCATTGAGCTGTCACCTTTTAAGCTCTGATACATTCGAGAGCACAAAATAGAATTCAACCGTAAAACATACGTTACCAATTTTCCTGTCCCAATGTTTAAGATTTTGTTTCTTCTTCTAGTTTTTCCTATTATAGTTTGTGTAGTGGATAATTTTCTGTTATTTTATCAATAATAATGTCATTATTACTCTGACTATATATGAACTGTTTAAATGCTGAATCCTTACGGCATTGACCGTTCCTCTCTTTACTCGGAAAATGGAAGTTGGAGATTTTTATAATTATTTATTCGAATTCTTTGTTTAAAAGATTTGGGTCGATTCATCATTAAGTTCAAACAACGTATAATGGAGTTTAAACAATCAAGGTCTCTCGTTTTCAAACATGCCATACCCCAACTCACCGAATTTTGTTTTTAAATTTCTTTCAATTTAATAGTTTTGAGGAAATATATTTTCACTTATTATGGATAACAAAGTCTTTAAAGATATAGTTGTTGAAGAAGCAAGTTTAGAAATCAATGAAATAGCGATATTGATTTATTTCCATTATTCAATAATCGAAATCGACCAACCAAATCGATTAATTAACCAATTATCAGAATGGTATCAGTATGTGTTATTGAAATTATAAAATTTTGATCTCAATTGAACAAAACCAAGTCGATAAACAACTTTTAGGATTACACGAAATTTGGATTAGATTCATGAAAAATGATTCAAAACTTTTATCATCGTGAGTGGCTTAATATAGGAGTGGTTGGGGTTAGTTATCATCAATTTGAACTCTATGAACAACTTTTGAATTTGAGTCTACAGCATCAAGAGTTTCTGATATATTTTGTCTAATTTGTACGATTTTTTAACTATTGCATGAGTAGGATTCACTCAAATCATATTTAAAAACATCAATCTTTTCCAAGTTCTTAAAGAATTGATGGAGAATTACAACTAAATTGATAAGACGCTTCTATTTTAACCAGTAGATCGGGGGTTCAAGTCATGGTTAGTATGTGTTTGTATAGAAAAACAAAAGTCACTAAAAAACTTACACTAAATGGGACTCTGGGAGGTATATATTAATTTGCCGGATAAATACGTACCTTTGTGGAGTATTTCTAGCTAATTGAGAAATATAATAGATTTCTTTTGAATGTCCCTTTTTAATTGAGAAATGAGAAGATTTAGATTCGGATTCTCATAGCTTACTCTTATGAAAGGGGAGAACGCCACCTTTTTTTATAAAAAAAATAGTGAGATATAAAAGTCACATATTTAAACCATTTTGTTTGGAAAAATGAGTCAATGGTCACTTATTTCAAGATCAGTGACATTTTCGTAGTCCTTTGTTTTCGAATTTAGTGTTTTAGTAAGTCTTTCATTCATACTTGTTTTTAATTGTCTAGTTATTGATATCTGTCTTGGTCGTGTATTAAAGTTATTTTCTATTCGAATTTGTTTTATGGTTAGTTATTCTCTTTGAGTTCGAGATATTCATATAACCAATGTGAAACTAGTTATAATATGATTGAATTGGGTTCTTAAGAAAATCATCAATAGATTCGAGACCCAATGTATAATAGTCTTAGTTGATTTTAGTGCAGTCGGCATTGGAAATTTTGACTTCAAATTTAATTAAGAACATAATTTAGAGTGCCCTTGTAAATTAATTTGTATGTAACATCAAAATTAAATTGATTTATGTGCCCAACCTGCTTTATAGTATGTGCGATCATTTTGTAAGATTGTCGGGTGTCGTTTGTTCTCACTTGCAAAATAGAATATTTCATCTTCTTACTATTTGACATTCTGAATTCATTTTATACAGTCATTACAAGTAACAACTTTTTTTACTTTAATTGTATTTTCGGAATCTATTAGCACTTTGTTATTATTTATATATTTCCAGAATTTATTAGCATTATATTATTTGTTTTATTATCAACCTTATTTATGTTAGAGTACTATAGAAGTTATTTTTTTATTTTTTGTCCCTGAGGACGGCCGATGGTTAAGGTGGGTTCGCGTGGCGAGGAGGTCACAGTTGAACCCCACCAAACGTCTCTATGGGTTTGAGCACACACACTGGTTTTCCAAGTGTGGTTTACATCTCTGTGTGGTTTGTGCTATTACAGGACCGTGGGGTTTACCGGTCTTGGCATCTAAGGTAGCAGTGCGGGTTCCCATGATATAAAAAGAAGTTATTTCTATTAGAGGCAATGTTGAGTCCGACAATTTGGGATGAAATGTTGGTAATATTCTATATATGTAATATTGCGGAATCCGCTTCGAAGTTGAATTTTAACTCTTCATAAGTAATTGTATATATTATACTCCATTCGTCCCAATATTCATGACTCCTTTCTTTTTGTACGTTGATTAAGAAGAGTTATATTTTGTGTGTAAAGTAATTTATGACACGAAATTCGAGGTATTTTTTAGTGTAAAATTATTTCATTTTTTGGAAACGGGCTAATAATAATGGGATAACCCAAAAAGAAAAACGAACCAATAATAATAGGACGGAGAGAATATCATTTTATTTTTTGACACTTTAATAATTGATTACTGTAATTAGATCGTGCAACATTTGTAAATAACTGATATGAAAGTGCCGAGTCAATAAAGACTCCACAATATTCGTGCAACATTTGCAAATAACATCAGTAGAGTCAACGTTCCTTTTCTCTAATACAAAATGCTACAACAATGAAAATCTAATCCAAAAGATAAGGAAATTAGATCCAGGTTTTATACGAAAAATCAGACCATATTTCCATATTTTGAGGATACTTGTGTTATAATCATCACTTCATCAACTAAACAACCCATGTATTATAAGGTAAACATTGGGCCCGTTTGGTAGGTTAGTTAGGTTTTGTCTACAGTTAGGTTTCGTCTCAGTTAAAATGTCTTGTGTGATTAGGTTTCGTAACCCACCACTTAGGTAGGTTACAAATCCTAAAGAAATAGTGCAAAACAGCTACCAAATGACAAAACCACCAAGCTCGTCATTAAAACACGGCCGTAAGGATATGAAATAGAGCTACCAAAGCAGACGCAGGATCTGAACAGAGCTACCAAACAGACGATAACTTTATTATCACGACAAAACAATGCTACCAAACGAGGATAATTTAATATACGTTGACTTGAGGAAATATTAAGGTTTATCAGGTATCATCCGATTGCATACTTCCATATATATATATATATATATATATATAGGAAATGGTTCAGGTAGGAATGAATAATTTAGTAGGAAATAGGAATGAATCTGGGCCTTTAATTTGCTATATCAATGGTTGAGATTTAATTTTCGGGTGTGCTACAATTTTTTATTTTGTGTGATACGCGGATTATTGTGTAGCACTAGAACCCTTCATGTGCTACACTGTAATGAAAGATATGCTAAACTAATATATTTAGCATATGTGCTACGAATAGATGAAATATGTGTGCTAAACTAACATATACGATATAGTAATTCGATTGTCTTAAACAAATATGAAAGATGTGTTCTATTCTATTTTAAATACATTAAGGAGCTTTCTCACCATAACCAACCCCTCTATATATATATGAGATGATAAACTCATCCAATGTTTGATTTAAGATCAATTTGGTACGATTTTAATTATATTAATTAGTTACCTTAAGAAGGATAATAATAATAATAATAATAATAATAATAATAATAATAGATCAACCGAATTATGAGGTTGTAATTTTGCTACTTACAACTTGTGAATTGACAAATTCTAACAGAAGTCATCAAAAGACACTGACTCGCGTTAGTAAACTTTTCAATTATAATTAATGTAAATAAAAATTCATGTGAAATTAGAGAATGAAATTCTTGTTTATGCTTTCTCTTTCTTTTTCTTTTTGTTGAGCTTTATGCCTTTATGAAACTAAGAAAATGCGATGTGTCTGTGGTCCCAAAACTAAAAGCCCGTATCTATTTGATTGTCCCACGTTTTAGGCTTCCCATTGAAATCCGAAATAAGACAAACCCAATTTGAATTTTGAAACGGTCAACGTTTTAACCAACCATTTTACACTCTTTACGCTACTTTCTTCGCGTGAAATCACGCTCCACATCACTCCGTCCACTTTTTTGCGGTCAAGTCCATCTCTAATCCCATCGTCCTTGCAAGCTTATTAGCGAAGACTAAGAGAGTGTTTGGTTATTTTATTTTAAAGAACTTATAAGATGTTTAAAGAGTTTATAAGATTTAATGTGTCAAGTGCAGCAAAGACTAAGGGGGTGTTTGGTTAAGCTTATTTTAAAGAGTTTATAAGTTTCAAAAGCTTATAAGATGTTTCAAGAGCTTATAAAAGGTAATGTGTCAAGTGCTTATAAGTTGTTAAAGTGTTTGGATAATTGATCTTATAAGCTACAGAAAGAATCGTGAGTTAGATAAAGAAAATCATAGTTAGAGAGATAAAATTGACAAGGGGTGAAGTTGATAGTGTATGTGTAGGAAATAACGAACTGTAATAAAGTTATTTTGATAAATTCATGATTGCTTATAAGTTTATAAAAAAATAAGTTAGGGTTGATCAACTTATTTTTAGGGGAGCTTATAAGATGTAGGGAGTTTATTTTCATAGCTTATAAGTTGTTTATGAGCTTATTTTGTCAAACACTGTGTAACAGTTTATAAGCTGCTAAATAGCTTATAAGTTGTTTTAAAGAGTTTATAAGTTCAGCCAAACACCATCGTATTTGGTTAAACTTTTATCAACTTTCAAAACCGTTTATAAGTTTTGTTAAACACATTCTAAATACAAATATCCAATTAAATATAAATAGTCACTCGTTTAAGTTCTCATGTACGTATTATTGCAAAATGATGTTTCAAAATTGGAAAAATTATGTATTAGTATTGTAATAAATAATCAATATCTCAGGTCAAATATCTTAGTTTTAGTTTACCATGATATAGTCTTAAAATTTATTTATTAATAGAGCAAAAAAAAAAAAAATTGAAAAAACTACAAATAACGTTCAAATTATTAGACTTTTAATAATTACATCTCGATTTAAATGAATTAACAATTAAATATCCTAATTATGAACTTTTTAGCATTTACTACGGCCTATGGTAAGAATTTCGGCGATGAAAATCTTACGTTACACTTCAAAGCGAGCTGAATTTTAACAAGAGGATTAAAAGTAAGTTGGCATCAAAATGATTCGTTTTAACATCAAATATCATTTTCAAGAGCTTAATGACACCTCATTTTTGGCGTAAAAAAAGACGTCCTCTTAATCCAACTCATTTTTAATTTATAAATCCAACTCCACTTCCAGCCAGCCTCAAACTTGAGCCATAGCCGAAATAAAAAATAAAGAATTCGTACCTTGCATTGAACACTTGAATTTTCACTAAATCAAACCTCAAAATATAAAGACGCTTATAGACTATTAAAGAAGTCAGGAGAGTTTTTAATAACTTTTTAATCAAATCATATTGTATGAGGCTTTCTAGTCAGACCCAGAGGAGGAAATGTACATAAAATGGAGTGTCAATTTCTTTCCAATATAACAAATGACATTTTTTTGGGTTCCTTCCGACCTTGAGTTCGAAGCTGTCACACTTCTAACCTACGCTGAGAGTTGGGCCTGCTTCCAGCTTGCTATATAGGTTTTCTGTTGCCGAGATTGAATTCCAATACATAATTATTAAAAGTTTGATAGTTCATATATTTAATTAACATTTCCTTTAGACGAATTTGGGTATTAAAGTGTAATTCTTCTTTCAAAATTAAATACACATTAAATTATAGGGTCAAATGTGTGAAATAACACGTATACTCATATTTGTAACTTAATAAGATTTTTAAAACATTGTAATAATTTTATCTATTAATTTGTTGCAATTATAATATTACAACTTTTTAGCAATAAAACTATGCCGTTTTACTAGTGAAGCAATTTGTCTTAGGGTAAAAAATAGGTTAAACAGTTAAAATGGTTGCATTTATTTGATTTAGCTAAAGTTTTGAAAATTACATTTTCAGTTTGTTTGATCTTTCTCCAACCAAACATACCAAATTAGATTTAATATATATATATATATATATATTATCTGTATTTAATAAAATTGAAAATTAATATATAATTAATTAATAAAAAGAATTCTTATAGTATATGGTCTAATCAATGAGATTTTACAATATTCATAGAATTCTTGACATACGAGCAAAGTTTCAAGCATGGGAGCTAAAATTTGGGATCAGAAATCTGTTCAGTTGTCTCATTGGAGTCATATGTGGATTTTCGCTCTTAACTTCTGAAATAATGTGAATTTTTTTATCTAATTATGAACCAAACGACACCCTTTTGATTATAAGTCAAAAAATAAAAAAATTATTCCCTAATGTTGCATCCCTAATCCTAATTTCTGATACTTTTATTTTCCCTTCTAGCGTATGTCTAAGATAGATAGCGGCAGCTTCAGCTCAATTGGGCCAGAAAAACCACCAGCATGTCGGCGGTGGAGAAAGAGAGCGCCACCGCCTTGAGGGCTCTCACTCAAGTGGCTGCCGCTGCAGTTATGGAGTTGTGAAAGAGGGTTACAAGAATCCGACTGCTCTCTAAGGGCGCTACAAATTTTTTGTTGACATTAGGCTGGCTGAATTTAAATATAGATGTTTAGAAAATTAGAATAAAAAGGGACAAGACAACTAAATCTTACTTAGGTCGATCAAGCACAAACTTGTAAAAAAAGTATTAAGGAGAAAACGATTATGTGAGATTTTTTTTTCCAGCTAATTAATGAATTTCAACGAATATGGACGTGATATATCGGCGCTACAACAAACATCTCCATTTCTGGATTAATCTTTTCGAATTATCGAACAAATAAATTACATATCAATTAGACTAAAATATTTTTGGGTATAATTTTTTGCCATGACCAGCTTTTTTATTTGATCTATTCAGTCCAAATCAAGAGTTCCAAAATGGATAGTCATCTCTAATGGTACTATTATTTTATTACTCTTGAAATTCGAAGAGCGAAAATTGTCCCATCAAAATCCAAAAGAGATTAGAAAAACTAAGATCACTTTGCACTGGAAACTAATAAGAAAAGAGTACGTAAAAGTCCATATAATTTAAGGCTGCTAGTTGCAAATAAATAGATCATTCCAACTATGACAATTACATTTACAAATTACTAGGGATGACAATTGATCGGATCTGTACCACATCTTGTTAGGTCCAGATTCAGATTCGTAATTTTTTGTTTGGGTCCAGATCCGGTCTAGATCCATTGAGTCCAAAAAAATTAAATCCAGATCCAGATCCATAAGATCCAGTAGGTTCGAGGTCTAGACCCGGATCCACATGTTTTCTTTTCTAAAAACATAAATAATTAACACTTAACAGTAACACCATAATAATAATAATCTAAATACATATAACACTAGAATAATTATTTAGAAATTCTATAATCATCACTATATAAGAAGATGTTAGGTACAAATTTATTTTTGCTTTCATGACAACAAATAATATTGTAATAGTAATAGAAGAAGAAGTAGCTCACATATATTAGCAAATAGATCACTCATATACAAAATTTCTTCAAATACAAGGTACAAGTTTCTAATATTATTGACACACTATCCAATTTCCTAACCTAGTTTATCCAACTTCGACTAGAAAGAAAAATAATATAATACACTTATAGATATAAATAAAAATTATATATACATATATATTATATGGATCCATGGACCGGATCTGGATCTCAAAAATCGAGATCCAGATCTAGATCCGGTTTTAAAAGAATGGTCCAGATCCGTCGGATTCTATTTTTTGAAGATCCAGATCCTGAAAAATGGATCTAGATCTGCGGATCTGAACCGGGTTCGAAATCCACTACCATCCCTACAAATTACTTTGTCTAAAATAAATTAATGATATCTTTCAGATTTGATTGATTATTTGTTATGTGCAAACACGATCTATATCTACTCATTTACAAATGTTAATTTAGTTCGAAATTTACGTATTGACTTGAATAAATGAAGAAGTAGTAAGGAGGTGAAAAAATTGTAGCCTGAAAAAATTCAGCTCAATTGATTTGTATCAATAATAGTCCGAGTTTGATAGAATTGATTGGAATAACTCGATTGACATCCGTTGATTCACCTATGATTATATTTATTTTGAAGTAGGAGTACTTCTTTATCTAAAGAATAATTTCTAAATAACAATATTTTGGGGAAACACACGAACTAAAACCCCTTGTACAAAATTATATAAAATGAGAATTGTAATTTAATTAGCGATGAATTTTTATTTTATACATTTGATCAACTATTGAACCGTACTTGGTTTCTGTTCAAATCTTGAAATGGGTTTAAATAGTACCATAGATAGGGTGTATAATTAGCATACAATCTTTTAGGGTAAATCTAAATTACCACAATAATTTAGTGGTGCAATTTATGATTTACAGTAGCCTCTTTTGAGGCGTATGTACTATGTAGGAATATAGATGTAGTAAGGCATTATATTTGTGTGGTCTCTGAACGCTCCTCGATTCCAATTTCTCAAGGGCGCCAAAATTTACTTTAAAAAAATTAAAAAAATCTGCAGTCGAAAAAAAAAAAACGAAAATGAAAATGAAAAGGAAAAAGAGGACAGGCGTGAAAGGTCTCTCTGATAAAATCCCTCCGCTGCTACCTCGTTTGGTTAAGCCCACCATCTCTCTCTCTCTCTCGCTCGCTCTCTACCTCCTTCCCTCCTCCTAAAGTGAAAAAGAAACATTACTAGATATGCTAGTGAGCTCAAGATTCAGTCTTTCGAGCTTTCGCTTTTTGCCTTGAAGATAATGAGCAGAGGCCCCTGCGTCTTCTTCGCCGAAGAAGAAGATGGTTGCCCCACTCCAACAAACCCATCACCAAAATCCAATCTTTGACGCCCTTTACTGCGAGGAGGAGCGCTTCGACGACGCCGACCCCAAAATCCAGGATCTCACTGAGATTCACAAAACCCCTTTTGCTTCTCTGCTTGACCACGACTTCTTCTGGGAGGACGAAGAGCTTAAAAACCTTTTATTTAAGGAAAAAAATGAAGCCCCTTTGATATTTGATGAAATAAACTCAGATTCGTCTCTAAAAACGGCGAGGAATGAGGCCATTAGCTGGATGCTGAAGGTGATTCAGTGCTACGGCTTCAACGCCTCCACCGCCGTCTTGGCCGTGAACTATTACGACAGATTCATCGCTAGCCGTTGCTTTCAGAGGGAGAAGCCGTGGATGAGTCAGTTGGCTGCTGTTGCTTGTCTTTCTATAGCTGCTAAAGTGGAGGAAACTCAAGTGCCCCTTTTGTTAGATTTACAAGTACGTTGATTGAATTAATCGACCATTTTGCTTTAGACGTTCTCCTTTTCTTCTTCTGCGTTTTCCGCATTGTAGGTGTTTGTTTAAATGCCTGTTAGAACTTTCTGGGATCATTCATTTGGTTGGATGTGTTTAGGTGGAGGACTCTTTGTATTTATTCGAAGCGAAGACGATTCAGAGAATGGAGCTTCTTGTGCTCTCTACGCTCCAATGGAGAATGAATCCGGTGACGCCAATGTCGTTCTTCGACCACATTGCGAGGAGATTTGAGTTCGTAAAGAACCTACATTGGGAATTTTTGAGGAGATGCGCGAGTGTGATTCTCTCAGCTATTGCTGGTATGTAGATCACTTGATTTTGGCATGATTGCATCTTTTGATTGAGTTTGAATGGATGGACTTCTTGATGACTTGATCTCTTCAAATGTTGCATTGATTTCGACTTCTAATGCTTGCAAAAATTAATATTATTGCAGATTTTAGGTTGGTAAATTATCTGCCTTCTGTTATTTCTGCTGCAACTATGATTTATGCGATTAGAGATAGGAGATGAAGATGCTGTGGAATATGAAGATCAGCTTATGATTGTGCTGAGAGCTAGCAAGGTCTGATTAAATTGTTTGCTGATTGTTGTTTTGATCAAATCCTATTAGCAATTTTAATGGAGTTTTGTATGTAGATATATATCAGTTGTTGATGGACATTCTTGTTTGCTAAATATCACAGGAAGAGACTGATGATTGCCTCGCACTCATCTTGGAGGCAATGGGTGGTCTAAGCCGCAGCAAGTCTTGCTGCAAGCGCAAATTTTATTCGATTCCAAGCAGCCCAAGTGGTGTCATTGATGCCTACTTCAGCTCTGATAGCTCTGTTGACTCATGGGCCGTTGCATTGTCAGCATCATCTTCACCGGAGCCTTTTTCCAAGAGAAGCAGAGCTCTGGCTCCCCTAAGCAGCATCCTGGCTAGTCGTACTAATTGAACTCGTATTTGCTTATCTCCATGATGTTGGCAGTGGTACTTAATAATCACTCTTTGTTTTTTCAACTCATAATTTAGCGAAATCATGCAACATTACTTGCTTATTTTCACTGTATTTCTGACCTATTCATGTATGATGGATTAGACATCCAAACAATCGACTCCATCACCTCTTTGATTGTGGATGGAGAGTGAGATTGAAGAGAGAGATGTTTTTTGAAGTTTTTTAACCCCCTAAACCCTATTGAGACACCGTTTGGTTGTTTGAACTATATTGAATCGTGTAGTTGCATATCATGTATAATAATGGCCGTAGCTAGGTTTGATGAGGAATCACAGACAGGGATGGGCGTACCAAGTATTTGGTTGTTTGCTTAAAGGAGGTATTCATAAAAGGTTTTCGATCTAGGACAGGTTGTCAAAGGACTATGTGCTTCATAACTTGTTTCCTATTATTGCATTATATAATGTCTTAATGAAAAGAGATGTCTCTGATGCACGGAGCAGATTGTCCCCCTCTCTCATCCAACTTGTGCTTTTCTTGCTTGGTTTTGACCTAACTCGCAAAGCACATACTCTCCCCACTGTGTGTGTTCTTAATCTCTGAGTTTTATAGTATTTTGGAGATTAGGATAGGTGACAAGATTCTCAAAGTAATTAGGTTTAATATCACTTGATGATTAAGCTTGTTGTATCCAAATAATATTCCCTCCATCTGCCCACAATGAGTTTTGTCTTGGTTTGTTATGTGGTGAGCGATGGGGTTGATTTTGTTGTATCAGTGCACGTTATTGGCTATTGTTTTTGTGAAATTAAGAGGTAGATTTGGTAATGATAGCATCGGTTTAACAGGTTTAGTGTGAGATTGTTTCATGGTCAAAATTTCTAGTATGGACAAAATTAAGCAATAATTTTGAGTCCTAGAGAAATAATATTGTATGTGAAAGTATAACTGTATCATTTCCATAAAATAATTATTTGGTGTTGATAAATAGTATTATTTGTAAGAGCTCATGTAGTTTTGGTTAATGAGATTTTGACATAATTTTTTTTTTTGTGGTTGGGCATTGAATATGATTCAATGACTGCTATTGAGTTATCTTTTAGAGGATTGCACATGGTTGATTTGTTAGCTTACTAAGATTTGCTTTTTACTCTCTTATTTTTGGCTGGGGAGGATGAGGACAATTAGGGACCATAGAATGTTACAAGTTTTTGCATCTTGGGACCAATTGCAAAGAACTCTTGGCATCATCGGCGGATCTATGTAGGGGTTGCACCGGGCTCCAGCCCGGTGCAAGCCCCAAACTTTTTCTTCCGTCTATGTATTATATTAAGTCCAATTCAAAATTAGTTCAGTCCAAAATATTAAAAATTAAAACACTATTGTTACACGTTGAATTGTTTTATCTCAGTGTTATCTTATATCCTATAAATTCTTTCAAATCATTCAATAGTAATGATATTTAAAAGCTTGCAAGAAAATTACGTTCTGAAAATTTCTCTATACATTGTTTTATTAGAGTACGAATTAAGACATTATAAGCTTGATGTAATAGTGATGCAAAAGTTTCGATTTTCTAAACTTCCTTATGTTAACTGGACTAATTATCTAATTTTGAAGTTGCTTGTATCTATTGCTAGAATTGAAAAATTATTTTTTTCAACAATAAAGCATGTGAAGATGAGATTTAGTAACAAAATGGGGGATGATTTACTTTATGATTCACTAGTGATTTATATTGAAAGAGATTTTATTAAAAATATAGATATAAACTCAATTATTGATGGATTTTGTGTATTGAAGTCTCGCAAGATACAACTTATGAAAACAAAGAAATTTTTTAGCATTTATAAAATTTAATCTGTCAAATACTTATTTTTCAAATTTCATCATCAACTTCTTGATCCGTCCTGTTTGAGATATATATTGGTTAAAGGTGAAATAAATATTTTGCAGTATCAGTGGGTGCAAAAAGCTGAAACAGGAACTAACTTGTCAAGGACAACAAAATTAGGTAGGGATTCTTTTGTTATTGAATCGACTTTGAATTTATTTATTGAACATTTCATGATTCGTGAGTTTATCCTATAAACGAGTCTTCTAATTTGGAATTATATTTAAATATCGATCCTATTAAAAATGAATAAATTTCTTGCTCCAAAAAATATAGTGTTATTGCTTAATTTCATCATTTTATAATAATAAATAAAAATTAAGTAGATATTTAATATATTTATTACTAAGTAAAGTATAATTATAATGCTGCATAAGTGAGAACTATCTGTTGTTTGTTACAGAAATATGTTGGTAAGTAAGAAAGAATAGTTTAGAGTGATTTAAGCAGATTATGATTATGGTTGTCATGGTTATGATGAAAATGAGACAGAACAATGATTTGTGAGGGTTCAGATCCAGTGGGGCCCGCCAAATAATTGCGGATCTTATGGTGACTGCACCTTGTCCAAAATCGTATCCGTTTGAAAAATACTACATTTTTTAATATAAGCTTTAATTCACGTAGTTTTGTTTATGGAGAACGGTTGGCAATCGGAATTCTTTATCAAAGATAAAATGTGATCTGTGAATGTTATATTAGTTGAAGCTAAGGATAATATATGTTTAATTTTATGAATACTAGTTATGCTCGTGCATGCACGAGATTTACTTTTTAATCTTCATATTTTTGTAGTAAAACCAAAAATAAAAAATTAGGATTTGCAAAATAATTATATAGTTTAATTTGAAAATGTGTGCATATGTCATTGTACATATATAATGACAACATATTGATATACATATCAGATACTATTCTCTAAAAAAAACTATTGATATTATTATTTATAATGCCAATGTTTTTAAAATATAAAAATACACAACACAATAATATCCTATTTTTAATTTTTTTTTTGGCAAGATTGTTTCTAAAACCTCCCTCACCCGCCTCTCTAAAAAAAAAAGAACTTTTCTTTTATAAAAAAAAGGTTGATTGTAGTGGAAAAAATTCGTGCTGAAGTTATTATATTGATATGAGTGAATATTACTTTAAATTCTAAACTATCTTGAAACTATTAATTATATTATAAATTATTAAATATTTTTTTAAATCTCAAGCTATGAATTTTGTATTTACTGTGCTAAAAAAAAAAAAAAAAAATCCAACTTCGAAAAGTTGACATGGTCTCCTGATTACGACAATGTATTTGACAATTCGACCACGTCGTTTGTGCCAAGTAAGTTTAAAAAGAACATTTTTAAATACACCATGACATCAGGTGGGGGTGCTTATTGGATCGATTCCGGTTAATCGAGACCGAAATTTTCGTTGATCGATACCCAAATCGAATGGTTAATCGGTTATCCAATTAACCGATCGGTTAATCGATTTATTTATTGGATAACCGAAATTATCCAAATTAATTTGTTTCCCCCTATTTGGCTAATTAAACTTATTTTTAATTTAATAATATCAAAAAATAAATTATAATAATTATCTGAATCTAATTAAACTTATTTTTAATTTAACAATAACAATAATAATAAATTAATAATTATTATAATTTCGGTTATTCGGGTATATCCGTTCGGTTATCGTTATATCTGATAATCGAAATTAATCCTAAATCACTAACCAATACCGATCCAATAATCTAATAATCGGTTATTGGATATCAACAATCAATCAGTATCGGTTCAATTCGGTAATAACTGATATCCAATAATCATTTTACCACCCCTACAATCTGGCGAGCTGTGTCAAATTTTTTAGAACAAAAAAATGGACGCGGGATATAATTGATACAAAATCGATAGTCCGAATTTTTAAAATTATTTTCGATAGTTCAGGATATAATTGGTAGTATCAAAATAATTTGAGATTTAAATGATGTTTACCCTATTAATAAACTATATTAAAATATCTGTTTTTTGAGTTGGAGAATGAAATTATTGAGATAGTGAAGTTCAAATATGAATCATTTTAAAGTGTGAATGTCAAAATCAAATGAATTCATTATGAAAGTTACTGAATCCACAACATTCAGAATTTTCGCCCATGAGGGAGGAGAATTTTAGTTTTGGATTCAATAACTTTCTTGCAGACTAATTAACTTTCATATTTGATTCATCATTTTTTGTTTATCATGTTCACACTTTAAAAATGGTTCTCAAATTAATCTACCCATATATATATAATAAAGATATGCGGCCACATTATCGCTGGTCACACACCCTTTTCCTACCTATTCTGAAAAATATTAAATTATTAAATTTAAATTTAAAATTTTCATTCGATAGGTGCAAAATTGTAATTCTATAAGATGGTTTTAATGTAAAACAAATTTTTTAATAGATCAAAAATTAAATAAATGGTTTCTCATTTAATAAAGTCGATTATGGCCGGTCACATTATGGCCGAATAGCATCACTCATATATATGGTTATGGGAAAAACTTCCCTTATAGTATAAACTACGACCTAAAGAATTAATCTAAATTAGCCGTGAAAGTTGATGAATTAAAAAAAAAAAAAATTTCACTCCTCATGTGATTCATACTAGATGTACAAATTCATCAGTAAAGTGATAATTCACCATAATCTTCACAATCGAAGTGTTAAAAATTGTTTATATTTTATATGTTAAGATGAGTTTGTATTTGATTCAATTCCTATATATATATAAACGTACTAATTTTATAAAAGTATACATGTACTTGACTAGTATATATATACATATACGAGCAATAACTATTTTGTAGTTCCTAAGTAGTTAGTACATATAATTAGCACATATATGTATTTTATGTACTATCAAAGTTCATATATTTGTTTTAATCAAAATTTATTGTAATAGGCACATAACTGTTGAATGGAACAGTACACTATGATGTATTATATTTATTTTTTTAAACGTTTTCTATATAAAATTATATTTAGAAATAACTTACCTATAATAATTTTTTTTTCAATACTGACAATATGATTATATAGAGTTTCCACTGTACTAATTTGTATCGTTTGATTTTTTAATTTCAATTTAATTTTTTCAACTGAACAAATATGAAGTAAAATCTGTGTACCACATTTACATTATAGCGCTTTGAAGGCACAGGGGTTGGCACAAAAATAATTACTAGGACAGCTAATATCCCATAAAACTTAGAATACAATTGTAGCTTGTGATAAATTTAAAGCAACTGTCTGCTAATTATGACATTTTCACGCTATCATAAAAATAGGTAAATCTAACAAAAGAATACCATCTCAATTCTCACATTGCGAATGAGTTGGATTAATTTCACGTCAACCGGGAGAAATCACATCGGTCCCACTTTTTCATTGAGCCCTTAATTAACTTTTTATTTAATTTTAATGAATTTAATTAATATTTAATAAATAAATTAATTAATTTTAATAAGAGATTAGCAAATTATGATTGAAAATTTATACATTTGAATTAAAACTCTAATTAACACCCACTTAGCATTGCCCCTAATTAATAATTAATTATCATTAATTGATAGTTAATTAACATTGATTAACATTCAATAATCGTAAATTAATGTTTGCGAATGTCTGGAGGTCCGCACATGAGTTTTTATGTTTTCAATTGAGAAAATTGCCAAATAAATAATGAACTTACATATTTTGTAATTTTAAAACCATTTTTAAAAATTGACAATTAAATATTTGATTTTTTTTTTCGTAATTAAAACTCATCAGTGAGTTTGGCTTTTTAGGACATTTGGCTTCTCATTTTTGCCAATTTATTAATGAGAAAGAACAACCTTACATTCGAGAGTAGTTTGATGGTCGAACCAAAACATATAAGTAATTGGGAGAGATAATTTTTTACATGCAAGTTGAGTTCGATATAAAATCGTGTTTTTACTTTTTAATTTTTGCAAAAATATAATACGATTCGTGCAAGTAATTCACGAACTTTTAGAGATTCATTCGTGCAAATAATACGATCTTGACTCATTCTAAAAAAATCCTATTTAGATATTCATAAAAAATTAAGAAATTGCAACTAATGTGGTAATATAGAATTGATATAGAAAATTGAATTCTATTCAATTGGAGTTATTGCTTTTTAGGCGATGAAAAGCTCTATTTAGTTAGATTGAACTAATTAATCATGCCCTAGTTTCAATATTAAAACTTCCTTAATTCTAAGATTTTTATGAAACCCTAAACCCACCACCAACACCAAAACCAATCATCCATCGACACCAACATGCTAATATTTATTTTGGCATTTCTCATAAATTCTTTATGAAATGTACAGTTTTTTGGCATTTCTCACAATTCTTTATGGAAAATACAAATCTCATATTGCAACATTTATTTTCCATTATTAGTAGGAATAAATCACCATTTTGCCATTTAATGTGGTTACCGTTATCTGTTTTTCTAATAATTAAATTCAAGTCCCATGAAGAAATTCTTGGATATATAGTGACTCATGCAAAATTAATGTAAGAGATTTAATTCAATAACCACTTTTAATGCGGAGTCGTTATTCCCACACAAATACATGTAGTCGTTTACTATATATAAAACTTTCGTACTGCCATAATGCTACCCTATAATATATTATAACTATCAAAAGGAAATTATATTTTCCCCATAAGAAAAAATGAAATTATATTTTAGTTTTGTTTTTTCAAGGATCTGGACATTTACAGTTGCTTCTTTCTTGAAAATATATTTTGTTAAAGTAGCTATAAATTAATAAAGTTAGCTGCAAAGGACCTCATTTACTCTAATTCCTTCTCAACATAAAATAAAATAAAATAAAATTATATCAAAGCCAAGTTTTGTTTTATTTTCGAAAATCATTTTCGTTTTGCAGGATGAAAATGTATTTTATATTTTATTTCATAACGATACACATTAACGCTAGTCTAAAATTAAATAATCACATATATTCAAGGGGAAGTCTCGTGTCTAATATTAACAGTAACAGTGATGTATATATTGAATTTGAATGTAGATACTATTTGACAGGTCTGATGTGTATACAATAAGAACGAGAAAAGGTTACTACCTCAAAAACTAAAGAAAATAATAATGTTGCAAGTTATTTACAGTTGAAGATATTTTATGTCAAGGAGAAAAGTTTATAAGTCTTTTAAAAAAAATTATATTAGATGATAATGTACCACCAAACTTATCAAAGAATTGACATTTATTTAATTTTGAAATACTAATGTGGAACAATATGGTTGCTTATTGCATGAATGCAACATGAATTTTGAGTAAATGACCAATATTGATCGACTGAGTTCGACAAGTTTTTCGAAGTTTCATTCTGGAATTATATTTCAAAACTGACTCTCAGAGAGTTTAGAAATCTCACGGGAAAAGGAAAACCATATAAATTTTTTTCCTTAAAAAATGTTATAGAAGCAAGTAGGTATGTCAAGCCCGAAATGTATGGGTTGGCTCGAATAGATTGAAAAAATGAGGGTTAAGATCGAAAAAATTTAACCCTATTTTTTTAGCTCAAACAGAAAATAGCCTACGCTAGATAGGGTTGGCCTAGAAACCGTGTGAATTGACTGATTTACTTGTTAATTGGTTGTCAAACTTCATTATTTTGCTTTCAAATTTAAAAATATGGTATTGTTTCATATGCTTGTAGAATATGTTCTCATTTTCTTTCCAAAAGTAGTAATCATTTCACATTTCTATACTATACACCAAAGATTAATGAAAAAAAAGTATGATTGGAAAATTAAAACAAGATAATATATTATTTAAGCAAAATATATATAGTCCTTATCTCTCACATAGGTCCTTATTATATACGTCATTTTCATCTAATACGAGGAATAAAACACGACCTACTACTTGTTATAATAAAATAATATCATTATGAATGAAATTTATAAAGAGTGATCTTATTCGATTCGTAATGTGGTAGTATAATCAACTTTATTAAATAAAAACCATTTATTTAATTTTGATCTATTAAAAATTGGTTTTACATTAAAATCATCTTATGGAATTACAATTTTGCACCTATCGAATGAAAATTTTAAATTTAAATTTAAATTTAATAATTTAATATTTTTAGAATATGTGGGAAAATGGTATATAATAGCATAATGTGTAGCGTAAACTTTATTGATTTATAAATACTACTTTTTATATAAATTTTTTGGTCAAAACGGGCTATGACAATCGAAGCTTCAAGATTAAAACCAAAAATTTTGAGCCCGAAAACATTCAATCCAATTGAAGCGAATCAATAACAGTCCGAACTCAAATAGGACTAACATGAATGACATTCCTAAAACAAGTTTGTCTCCAACTAAGAATGAACAAATATGTACATGACTTGATGTCGTTCTTAATAAAGCCAAATAGGATTAACAATGATAATATATGAGGCAATTCCTCCCTTTAGATATATTCTATGTGGTAATTATATGGTTCTTAAGACAATGTCATCATTTTCGTAATGTATATCACATCCTAAAAATTACTATTTCTGTTAATTAAATACAAAAATTCATTTAATTAAGTTTTGGTAAATATCAATCTACAAAAATGTTTATTTTCATTTTGAAAACATCAACTCTATAATTTTTATCCTAAATCTATCCATTTGTTTACATAAAAACTACACAGGACTCACTTTATTTTGAACTTTCAATATCCATTAATATATTTATTTATTATCTACCCATTTTTAATCTATCCATTTGACCTACCACTTTGTTTAAATCAATTACCCATTAATCTATTCATTTATTATCTTCACTCACATTTATTATCTTCACTCACATTCATTCTGATTTATTAAAACTCGTGTTATCTAAATCAAAAATGAATCTAGTAAATAGAGGGAGTATATGTATATGAATCGATAAATCTTAGTAGTCTACCTAAATGATTTACCAGCATGTCTTACATTTTTTTGGACATATGAAGAACACTATCTCTTACAGTTGCATCGGATCACTAATATTTCTAGATATTTACGGCTTCATCGGATGAAAAATATGCTGAAGTCCCACCTATCCTTTTCTAGTAGTTAATAGATTAATATTTTTATTTTTTTAGAATTTATGGGAATCTACACTGCTATTTTCAGTGTATATTTGAAAAATCAAATATGACAAACTCAGATCTATAGAAACGTTAATGAGGTTCGAATTTGTGATCTTTTGACCATATAAACCAACTTTTCCACTTGATTGTCCCAAAGGGCGATTGATCTTTGTTTTTGGTGGGAATAGTGATCTAACTTGAAGTTCGGAGGTTGTTCCAAATAAATTGAAAAAAAATTAGAATTACAGATAGCAAATATAGCTCAAAAGTGTCACAGTCTTTCTGGAATGACAGATTCATCTTTATAATAACTAGTATTTGCGCCCCTGCGATGTACACGGAAGGCTTCTGTATTTATTTTAATACTAATATAAATACTAATTCAATTATTATTTAGAAAATTAAATTACAAAAAATATAAATCTATTATAATATTTAATTAAAATCCAGAGTGCTTTACTTTAAAAATAAAATAAAAGAATTAGTTATAAATCATTATTATTCTTTATTCTTATGTTAATACTTGTTATAATTATACTTTAGGCGTATATGTGCATTGTAATAATTATTTTAAAATAATAATTTTAATTTCTTAAATTCAAGAAAAAATAGTTACAAAAAATAAATGATTTCATTGACCATGGGCCTTATCCACACGCTTAAAGCAATATAGAAAAATGAAGAGGTCATCATCAATGCATCATATATATTTAATATCAGTGGTTGAAAATAGTGTTTATTTTTTTGGTCAATTAATACAGAAATTTTAAATGCGTCACGGTGGACTCGAATCTGAATTTTAACCACTCTACCACTGGCCAACACACACATACAAATGAAGAAGAAGACAATTTTTTTGGTCAATTTAATACGAAATTTTAAAGCGAGACTCGAACCTTGCACTTGGCGCCAGCGTTAACCACTTTACCACTAACCACGAAAATAGTGTTTATATTACACTATGAAGTCATTAACCATTAGCCTTATATCATTTTTGGATGATTTCAATAAAAAAAGAAATTGGGATGCTTTTTTTTTGGGGGATTATATACGGATGGTTAATTTATGGGGTCACTTTTATTAGAATTTTGTGGTGTTGTAATTCAAATAACTTTTTGCTTTCACGTACATGATTTTTCTTATTGGCCAATCAATAAAATTTTACTTTAAATTTTGGGGTTGAGTTGCATTCGAGCATCTCATATATTTATTATTTTAATTTATGGAACTTAATGGTATATGTAAGCAAACAAATTTTAAGCTTTGAACAATAACTAATTAGTTTGTAATGAAATCGTGCATTTTCGTTTACATGGATGGGTATGTTTATAAACTAATTTAGGCATTATTCTAATTATGGTGATTTATATTGTTGGTCCATATATACAATAAATATTTAAACATGTATATTGACATAACTCTTAACAACTTTGTAATCGAGATCAACTTAGATAAAATTTTGACAAATACATCACTACTATATGAAGAAATAACCTAAATTAATTTATGAGTAATTTCAATCTGACCCCGCTATAATATACACAACTCAACATAATTATATATTTAAATATTTTTTCATATAACATATCCTTTTCCATTATTTTCAAATATATTTAATTTAGTTTCAGTGACATATTTAATCAAATTTCATAAAATAAATAATTTAATGAAATTTTAAATTTATTTTTAAATTAAATATTACATATTAAACTGAAATTATTATAATAGTTCAAAGAAAATGAGAAAAATAAGAAAGGTAAAAGAACATAATTCATACCTATACATACTTACGAATTGTACATACTTAATTACATACGATACATATATAAATAATATATATTTAGAGAATGTTTATCGTGTGGTCACTCTTTATAGTGTGCAGTGGCGGACCCAGAAATTTTATTTAGGCGGGTCCAAATAATTACTCATTTCGTCTACCAAATTCGTCAAATTTTAGTAGCAAAAGTTTTAATAAATTGTATTAAGTGTAAAATTAGTGGAGAATGGGACCCATAACATATGAAGGGGTTATGTGGTATCATATCCGTAAGAGGATAAGTAAATGAATTTTTATGGATGGAGGGAATATATAATTTATAAATCTATAAGAAGATTTTAAAATTAAATTTTGAAATAAATACTAATTTTAATACCACTATAACTCTATTTAAATTATATTATATCGAAAAGGTTAAGTATGACCATCTCACAATATTTCTCTTTTATTTTTTAGTTTGGATGGATAGGTCAATTAACTGATGAAAATGAAACATATATGCTTTCATCTACTTAAATAATAATAATATTTGAAATGAACTCTAATTTACAATCTTCTAAATTATGAAGAATGAACTGCAAACAAAACTTTATTGAATTTAAACTTCAGTTCTTAATAGTATAGTGTAAAAGCAAAATATATTTCTAATTATTGATACATGCGCCATTATAAATAAGCATCAAGTAATATAATAATATAATAGTAGAAAATGTTTAATGGTATATGATATCAAGTTTTCAACTAAAGAATAAAATATACAATAATTGTATACAAGTAAAAGTCGTATTGTTCATAACTTGCATATCATCAAAAATTAGATGTAAATATATTTTCACTAAGATACTAAAAAACTTAACACCAATAATGACAAAAGGAAAATTAACTCAATATCTCTATCACATAAAATACACAACTCTACCACAACAAAAAATATTAATTTATTTTAACAATTATATGAAAAATACATATATATACCTAGTAATTTTTTAAAACCTAGGGGCCAAGGTTCTGCACGCCCTCTGGGTCCGCCAATGATAGTGTGAATGATATATATATATATATATATATAGGGAATGGTTAACGTGAGAACCATTTTATTGTGAGACGTGAGAAATGAATATCTTATGAAAGTTAATGAATCTGTTGAAAAGTTAATGAATAAAAAATAGAATTTTCGCCTCATGGGATTGAATCTGGTGAAAATTCAATTTTGGATTCATTAACTTCGCAGCGGATTCATTAACTTTCATAGCATATTCATTTTGTTCGTAAAGAATTTTCGTAGTTCTTAGGGAGGTTAACGTGAAAACCATTTTATCATGTGAGCGTGAGAACCAAAAATGATGAATTCACAATGAAAGTTGATGAATCCACGTGGAAAGTTGTTGAATCCAAAAAATAGAATTTTCGCCTCATGGGATTCGAACCGGGTGAAAAATTCTAAAATTTTGAATTAATTAACTTTCTCAACGGATTCATCAACTTTCATTACAAATTCATTTGGTTCTTAGTTTTTAGGATAAGAATGGTTCTTATTTGAACCAAACTCTATATATATATATATATATCAAAACTTTGAATGATTATAACTTGTATATTTTAAAATCTATTTTTAATATATTGCACATATTTTTATAAATAGAATACCACGATTTTTAGAAGGAATGAAAATATAGGGAATATAAGATTTAAAAAGAAAGAGAGGAAAAAGTGGAGAGAGAAGATGATCTATAATAAAAGTACTAAATCAATTTTAAATTGGATATTCATGTTTTAATATAATATAGATTAAATCTCATAACAATGTCTTTTGCTTGCTATTTACAAAGCAATCTGCCAAATTTTGATGAAATTTTCTGATTGTCATATATTAGCAAAAATCAGCTGTTTTAGATCTTTATTTTGAAATTAGCCCGAACCCGAAACCTAGCAAATCGACCGATTGACATAGAGGTGTTTGGTGAGCTTATAAGCCATTTAAAGCAATTTATAAAATTTGTTTAGAAACTTATAAGCGGTTGCAAAGTGTTTGGCAAAATAATTCTAAGCAAATTATAAATTGTGAAAATAAGCTCCAACGAATTTATAAACTCTCTTAAAAATAAGTTGGTCAACCATAACTTATTTTTTCATAAACTTATAAGCAATTATGAATTTACCAAAATAACCTTATTATAGTTCGTCATTTTCTACACATACACTATCAACTTCACATCTCGTCAATTTTATCTCTCTAACTCACGATTCTTTCTTTAGCTTATAAAATCAATTATCCAAACACTTTAACAACTTATAAGCACTTGAGATATTACATCTTATAAGCTCTTAAAACATCTTATAAGCGTAAAATAAGCTTAGCCAAACACCCCCTAATCTCAAATCAAGATGATCAATGAATTGATCACTTTCTTTAAAATAAAAAGTAGACCAAGTCAAACTCTTAGAATCGCTATATTCAGATATTTTCTTTCTCCAAAGTAACATCTAAAAAAAGTCAAAGTAGAATTTGAACAAGAAATTTAAGGATGGGCCAAAAATCCAACAACCTGCTGTTGATGAATGACGTTATATTTGATGCAGGTCTGATGAACGCCCTTCCCTTCTCTTTAATGACAATAAGGAGTACTACCGTCCATAGACACCACAACCCGATGGTTAAGATGAGTTTATGTGGTAGAAGTCATGAGTTCGAACCCCACCAAACGCAACTATGGGTTTCATCACACACCTGGTTTTCAAGTGTAGTTTACTGTCTCGCATGTGGTTTGCAGTATGCAGCATAAGCGTGGGGTTTAGGTAGTCTTGACACTTAAGATAATTACAATTCATAATACAAAAAAAAAATAAAAAAAATAAGGAGTACTACCTTTATTATAATATGCATTTAATAAAACATTTTTTCGTCGCATTCCTTGTTCATGCTTGTGTGTCTGGAGATAAGCTATCTGTGTAATAAAAGTTGTTGTGAATTTATGAATTCCTACCGCAGATAATTTATTTTTCTGGCTTTCCCATTTAGTATTTGATTGAAGAAAGACACGTGTCGAACTTCGACAGCTGGTTTTGCTCAAATGATGTCAATAATTGAAATTATCTACAGTGGCTGATTTATATATGTTGCAGTTTTCACATTTTTCTTTTCCACCTTCACAGTTAAATTCATCAATGCAGAGATCCAGATATGTGTTACCGTTCGCATCGGATCTCAATTATTGATAGAACTAACGGTAAGTAATCCAATAATTCACAGCACATTTCGAGATAAATAATATTCTCGTACACAATCAAATGATTGGACATTCTTAAATCCTTGAAAATGACCAATCTTTAATCCGCAATATTTGTGTTAAACCTTAAAAAAAAGTAATTAATGATCTAAAAGCTTCAAAGTGGAATCAAAGAAAGAACCTAAAACGACCATAATCTAGAAAATATATTGCTCTGCTACGGTCAGAAATTAACTTCATGAAAATCCTGAGTTGGCAGAAATTAAATTCAAGAAAGCGGTGCATGGTATATATATATATATATATGGCATAAAAAAGAAACTGAAATCCAAGCTGAAAAGTCATCTGGGGCCATAAATGAAATAACAACTGAGATGAAAAGCTGCGTGAACTTCTGCTGAGAGGCTTAACCGAAACATAAATTTAGCATTTATTTGATAGATAAAGATGGTATGAGAGAATTGCAGATGAGTAAGCATTGAACATAGGCTTCTGTGTCGTGTCATGGCTATCGACAACAAAATAAAACTATGTAATGTCTGAAAATACTACCCAATAATGGTACCTGCTCCATTAACTCTACATATCTTTCTCTTCTTCTTCTTCTTTTTCTGAGGGGATTAACTCTACATACCTAATACCATAAAACCATGTTTTCCTATTAATGTGAGAAACTGGTAAAATATTAATGGAAATCATTGTCTCCACATTGAAACTTGATCGTATAACAAAAGAAAAATCAAGATTTGCAGCAAACGCGATAGGCTGGTAGATTGGCCTTGTTACTACCCAACACACAATGAGGATGGTAGATTGGTTTGGTTTTAATTAATCTTCACAAACCAAATAGGTCTAGTAAAACAAAATGTGGTATGTTCTTGTATCATACATCTGGTTTTTATGATATGACATGATAAAGCGACAAAAATAAAGCGCATTATAGATGATACAAGATGCGAAAAAGCCCATTTGAGCATTCAAGTGAGGCCGATTCCATGTTTGTATGCAGCATTGTGAAATTTAGGCCGGAGCCAACAGAGGAACAAGAATCCTTAAACATTGTATTTCTTTACAAAATCATTGTCATTCGCAAGGAAAACTGATAAATGAGTGGAGATGCAGAACATTATCTATGATCAGCAAATGGAGAATGATGCATAAAAGTAGACACACACACTACATAATAAATTTTGCATAAATAATGTATCTACTTTCTCTGGAGAGCATCCTTGGCGGACTCGAGGGTGGAGACAACAGAGGCGGCAGCATTTGACAAAATGCTGCCGCTTGTCTTTGGGCCGGGAGCCGGTTGGGGCTGCAGTTCATGCACGACCTGCACACGCCTAACCGGCTCTTGCCCTTGCCCTGCCGATGAATAATAATCCACTGTCTCCACCTTTTTCATTTGCATTTGTCCACCACCATCCTCAGTTTCCTGAAATTAATTTTATCAAGTAAATCTCAAGGAAAAAGAGCTAAAGCAGCAGAACATTTTTATTAACAATGAGTTCATGAAACATAAAAGGAAGAAAATGAAATTGATACCTTGTTTGCTGATACATTCATATTTGTGTATTCCTGGTAGTTTGACTTTTTACAGATTCTTTATAGCAAATTATTATAATTGTGTGATTATTTATTTTGGACGATTTGTTTCCGATGTTTTTGGTAGGAGAGCTGTTCGTGTCCTCATAGAAAGCGCTTGGTTCCGATCTAATCGCCAACAGGCTTTTCAAACATACATTCCTTGTTATATATTGTGTAACTATTAATTTCATGTTGTTTTATGAAGTGGAACCTACTTATTTTGGTGTAGGACTTAGTCATCAAAAATTTCCATCCCAATTTTCGCAAATAACCAATAATCACCAAAAGGACAAAATTCCAGTATCACAAATCATAAACTTATTCGGAATAATTATGTGTGGAATAAAGCTGCAAGGAGATATATCGCCCAGAAGAGCAAGTGAAGGACAGAATTCCTCCATTTGATACTCTAGAAAGATATATGCAACCATATCAAAATTACATGTTTATTTTACTTTATACTAGAAAAATCAAATTGATTCTTTGGCCAGATGAGGTACAATATGTACGGTCCAACTAAAAAAATCAATAAGAAACAAGAAAAGCCCAAATAACTTTGCAACTTCACCAAAAATTGACAAAAAGGATGTTTGTTTTACTCTAGCGGATATTGCCTATCGCACCCCTTCAAAATCTAGATCAGTGATGAAGAACAAAATATTCAGATGCTGAGACAAAAAAAGTACAAAAAAACCATAAAAGCCGTAGCAAAACATGCTTTCTTCTTATTCTAATGGAAATTTTAATATTGCAAAGCAGTCCGTATACAGAACACAACTAGAATATATGACCTCAAACATATGAATTATACATAAATGCTGCCAAAATAACCACAATATCTTTTGATGATGTTGCCCTGCGATGAGGATTCTTACCCACCTAAACTATGAGATTCTTCTCTTATACGATCTAACAGACAACAAGGTGCGTTGCAGGCCAATAATCGATTGAACCGGCAAATAGAAGAAGGGACTAATATTATGGTCGAGATGTTATAATAGGTGATGTGATCAAAGATATGATCAGTAAGTGACTAGAGGAGATCCACTGCAATGGACATCAGACACTTCAGACAACCGTTGCCTTGGAGACAAGGTGTTGCTAGCAGCAGCATCAACATCAACATTGATGATGCTTTTCCTCTTCTGAGAATCACTCTTCTGCTTCCCCTGGTCGGGCGACGAGAGTTCCACTCCCTGCTGCTGCTCGGATATCATAGCTTGAGCATCTGCAACAACTGATGCATCATCTTCTGCAGCATATAAAATCCTCTTCATTGCTTGAACCACCTGCAGTGGTTATTAGAGTTGATGAGCATTCATAAAGAATAGTAATTCCCTTTTAAAACAAGAATTGTGTCGAAGCAGTACAGGTAGTTTTTCAATATCAGGGGTCTGGCACAAGATTTCAATATCTCTGAGTTTGGCAAAGTAGAAGTCTCTTTCCTTCTCTAGGCTATCTATTGATAGCTTCAACTCTGTAATCTGTAGACAGACAAAAGTAATAAAGCCTTCAAATGTTCTTAAGCTTTATTGAATATTCATTAGCGGATATAATTTCTAACCTGTTGCTCAAACATTGTGCGTTCTGCTTCGGAGCAGCCAGATCGTCCACTACTCGAAGAAGGTCGAATGGCCTTAACAGATTGATTTGATGTGTTGGCATGAGCAGCATCAGTCCTTCTACCACTATGAGTGGCTTGTTTGGGTACAGAGGCTGAACTTTTAGTTGAAGGCTGTGATGCTGCAGATTTCTTGCTCAGCTCTTTCCCACCTTTGCAAGCCTCTCTTCTTTCCAAAGGATTGTAACTAAAATTACTCAGAAAAGCATTAGCATAAAAAAAAGAAAAAAAAAAATCGCCAGCAATAAATTAAAATACTAGTACATAAATCTTCTATTTTTGCTTTCCAAGCTTCACAATATCATTATAGCACATAAGTATCTATGTTTACAAACCCATAAAGGTCTCTTTGTTATGGCTCAATCTATATGCATGAAAGCAACATTATGGATTTTTTTAAGCCAGCTACGATAGTAAAAGAGTATAGCATGTTAATCGTGGTTTTAGCTCAAGTGCTTCATGTTTTTCCATTAAGCACAATGCAATCCAATAATGCCCCAAGAGGGACTATCAAAATTTAAAAACGAATTTTCCATAAAGCTCTTCAAGCATACAGGAGATGAGCAATAAGAAAAGTCTCGCTACAATTGATAAGGTATGCAGAATAAAATGCAAATAAGTAAACCAAGGACCAGGACTAATTTGTATTAGTTCAAAGCTTCATCCTAACATTGCATTATGAAATACTTGAAGGATGCATACATCAATATGATTCATACTGTACTGGAGCCTAATTCAATCTAAAGAAACCGATTGCTTTTATACAAGTCAATCTGAACGAGAAGTAGCCTTATCAAAGTTGAATTCAGCACTCTCTAGATCAGATATAGATGATGATGATGACATTCCATTTTTACTTATCAAAGATACACATATATGAATCATGTCGATGTATTCTTCTTATTACTCAATTAACAGACAAGACCGAATGTATCCTTCTCATGACTCAATAAACAGACAGGCACACCACGACCATTGCAAAGGGTTTTTTTTATCATTTAGTATAGTGGATAAAGTGAAACAAGCTTAGTGCGCAGAATTTACCTATGCATTTGTCCTCCATTGACACAATCACAATAACGCTTCATCCATTGCATAAATTCCAAATTATCCAGCGCCCTTCCTTTGATCAATTTGTTAACCTCTATGTGCTGCACAAAACACCAAAATAAAAAGAAAAACCAGCATAAATCATCATTCTTCCCCAAGAAACCTAAACAACCGAACTCTTACAAAATAAAACCTAAGCGACCATGAGTAATTCAAACATAAATCTTCAATTTCCTTAAGCAAGACGTAGAACGCAAATCGAAACGAGTAGATACCTTAGTGATCTTAAGTTTGTTGAAAACATCTTGAAGGACCTTGTAGTTCTGGATCATCTCGTACTCATTCTTAGCGTCGAAATTGACTTTGTGCATCGGAACCATACCCTGATGAACCGCATCCATCAGCTGGCAATGAACTGCGCCGGTGCAAGCCTGTAGATACAGAGCGCACGCTAAATTAAATCCATTCATACACGGTGAAGAAATTACATAGGAAAAGCGGTTGGATCGTATAGGTACCTCTTCAACTTTGGAGAGATTGAGATGGAGAGTAGAATTGATCCATGAGAGAATCTCCGACCTGCCGACGAAGTATGCCGAGTCCATCATCCCGATATTTGTCGCCATTTTCTATCCTGAATTGTCTTCGAATTTGATTTGGTGGCAAGAGGAAGAAGAGCCTTTGGTTTTTAGAGAGAGAGAACCGTTGAGTGAGCTTATTTGAAATGAGGTGTGAGCGGGAGAAATTCTTTTTTGTAGTTCAAATTCTCAGGGTTTGAGGTGTGTTAACGGGCCGGGCTTTTTGAGCCAATCGGTAGAATTAGGCCCATTAAAGGGAATAAAACACTATCTTCTTTCATGAGATTTCGAATATTTTGGTTCACTAAAGAATTAGTTATAGAGGTCGTTTCCCTTATTTGTAACGTTTTTTCTTGGAGGGAACGTTGATCTAACTAAGAGGGTGTTATGGTTTAGCTTATTTTAAAGAGCTTATAAATTTCAAGAGTTTATAAGATGTTTCAAAAGTTTATAAGATGAATATCTTAAGAGGTTATTATAAGTTGTCAAAGTGTTTGAATAATTGAGCTTATAAACTAGAGAATGAATCGTGAATTAGAGAGAATGATGAGAAGTTAAATTGATAGTGTATATTAGTGATATCAATGGATGAGTTTTACTCGGACCGATTCGAAACCGTTCAAAATCCATTAAATTTTAAAACAGCGGTTCTGGCTCCGGTTCCGGACCCCCTTTAGACCCGGACTATTTAGATCCATAGTTTGATGGTCCGGTCCGGTCCGATCCGGATCTGGTTCTGGTTCGAGTAAAACCCGTCTATTGACAAACCTAAGTTTAAATAGGCTTCTCAATGAGCTAGTTTTATCCATATCAATTCAAAATTACTCATAACACATTAATTATAAAGCAACGGTTTCGGTTCTAGTTATGGTTCTTGTTCGGTTCTGGTTCCAAACCACTCAAATCCGGATCGCTTAAGACCCATAGTTGATGGTCTGGGTCCGATCCGGATCCGGTCCGGATTCAATGTTTAATGGATTGGTTCCAGAATCAGAATCATTACTTATTTATTGGTTCTGGTCCGGGTAAAACCCACCCATTGACATCCCTAATGTATATGTTGAAAATAACGAACCATAGTAAGATTATTTTGGTAAATTTATTGTTACTTATAAACTTATGAAAAAACAAGTTGATGTTGAAGAACTTATTTTTAAAGAGAGCTTATAAGGTGTTAGAATTTATTTTCACAACTTATATATTATTTAAGAGTTTCTTTTGTCAAACACTCGCAATAACTAATAAACTTTTAAACAGTTTATAAGTTATTTTGATGAACTTATAAACCCAACCAAACACGTTTGACCCCCAAAAGAATTAAGACTTGTTTGTAGTATAACATAAAATAAGAGATCTCAAACAGAAAAATTATATAAATTTTTGTCATACTGTTATGTCAGATTTGGTTTAGTGCTATGAGAATCAATTTCCGATTGAAATATAGCATTGTGTTTTTTATTGAATGGTAACTATATAACGGTAGACTGGAAGCTAAGACTTTTGGTCTAAGACATTTATTATTCTACCATTAGATAACACATACTAGCACTATGTTTTATTGGTTATTCTACAATTACTTTTGTTCACATATGAGCCAAAAAATACCAGTAAGATCGACACTAGATGGAAAATGCTTATAAATGTCCAAAAAGAAATGCACATTCTGTATTGAAGAACAAAACATTGTCCTTAATGCATATCTAAAAGCAAGTTGTCCATTTTAAGGGATAAATATTGGTAAAATTTTAATTGTACATACCACAAAAAGATTTTGTTTGTAAATGTATGTTTGTAATTGCTCTCCATTTCTAGTTTCTACAAGTACAGTTACAAATGTCTTGGCCTTAGTCAGCAATATTCCAATATTGTGTCGGACGAACTTTAAAATTTGGGGGAAATGGAAATTATTCTCGATTGAATGGATTTGGATCTAGTCCTTTGATCTGATCAACCCACTACTACTACTACAGAAAACTCGAATAATGTCAAAATGAAAGTGAGATCTCTCAAACTCGAATAATACTCGGTGAGTAATGATCTGAACAGAAAATTTAGTATTCACCTGATTTTTCGTAGTTCGAGATGAGATTTGCAGGCATCGTCTGCATTTCCATTCACTTAATTTTAAAGTAATGGATATGATACAAAAGGTTTTTATTTACTGAGGACGACTGAATAGTTTTCGTTTTCGCCTCAATTTGCGAATCGAGTTCAAAACTCAACTTTTAGTTCCGAATTGATTACGGTTTGAATTTATTAGTATGATATATACGGATACCAGTTGTAGTTATGACGCAATAAAATGATATATATATATATATATATATATATATACTAAATGGTATATATATTTTATTGAATTAGTTGCATTGATTAGAAGATTTCACGCAATAAAAACATTAGTACTCTAATTTGTAATAAATGTTAAAGAAAAACATTTGTCCGAGTAAAAAAAAATATTAGCACACCGGACAAGGATAAAATCACAATTCGAAGGCGAATACAAACCTATGATCATCAAGTGTTTATGATGAAAAAAAAAACTACATGTCAGTCAATCATATCCATACATACACTGCCTACAATCAATCAATAGCGAGATGAAGAAAATGAAGACGACGGAAATCTCTCAAGCGCTTGAAGCGCCTCCTTCATGGATGGTCTCTTTTGCGGCACAGGTGAGATGCAACCGTACCCTAATTTAAGCAATGCCAACAACTCATCCTCCTTCCCTTCCATGTCAGCACGGATAGCCGCGTCAGCCATCCTAAGCACTTTCCCCTGTCCTCGTCCGACGATGTGGAGGCCGCTATGGCTAGGGCGGGCCCCACCTCGTCGGACACAATGACTTTACCCGTCAGCAATTCTAGCAATACTACCCCGAACGAGTACACATCCCACTTCGGGGTGGGCTTGAGGCTCCGGAGCGACTCGGGCGCATGATAGGGCGACACACCCATGATGCTCGGGCTGGGGCTCGGGGTGGCCCCACTGGCATAGTCTTGGAAGCTGTCGCGCGAGGCAGTGGACCGCTTGCTGCCGAAGTTTCGAGCTGAGCCGCCCACCTTGGAGCTGCTGTTGTCACATGTGACGAGGCGTTGGAGCCCAAAATCTCCGATTTTGGGCTCCATGCCCCAGCCCAATAAGATGTTGCTGGGCTTGAGATTGCCGTGCACGTGTTTCTTCTCGTGGATGTAGCACAGCCCACGGGCCACGCCTTTGGCTATCTTGAGCCGCATTTCCCACGGTAAAGGACAAGGTGAGGAGCCGGCTTTCCCTGAGAGTGACACACCATATTAGCGCAGGTTAGCATGCAGCTACATCCTAATCACAAACATTGAATTTCAAAGAAGAATTGCAATTCATATTTCAGATCTACTTTATTTTGAGCAAAATAAAAAGGCAAAAGGTATAAAATGTAGAATGATAATTCAATTGTTTTCATTTATAATAATAAGAGCTATTATGCGCGGGGCGGAGGATAAGATGTAGTAAAAGTCGCTCACTACAAGACGGAGCGGACTACCAAATAAACTGGTGGTGGCGCTGCAGAAGAGAGGAGAAGCATTAAATACATTAAGTTTTAGTTGTAACAACTCCACCGATCCAATTCAGTCTGCATTATACGTGCATATCTGTGAGGCAACTCAACTCGTACACCATAATTCAACTTATAATGGGACCATCACTTATACATTCATTCAAACACCCAATATTTTCAGCTATTCAATTAACAATGCAAACTTCATTAAAACATGCGACAAATTCAATTCAATCTCAAGAGTAACTAACGCCTAAACCAAAAGTTCAACTTGAACAAATAATTTGAAACAACTTACTGTAACGAGCGTTAGCGAGGCTAGCGTTGGGAACGAATTCATAGATGATGAGCTTCTCCTCGACGCCCCAATAGAACCCTTGGATCCGAACTAGATTCGGATGCACCAATTTCGCGATGATCCGAATCTGGTTGTGGAAATCCCTAAACCTCTCGACGCCGTTCTCCCCGATGCGCCGCACGGCCAGCGTGGTCCCGTCCTCCAAAACAGCCTTGTACATTATACTGGAGCCCGACGCCCCCAGAATGTAGGCCGACGCCTTCAGCAGCGTCTCCAGCTCCAGCTCCTTCTCTCCATCCACCGTCACGAGCGCCCCCTTCTTCTGCTCCTGCCCGGGGGCCGCTTGCGGCGCCACCTCCTGCTGGTGGTTTTCAGCGGCGGTGTCGCTGTCGGAGCTCGTGGGATCCGAGGTGGCGTCGGCGGCGGCTTCCGCGGCCCCGTGGTGGCGCTGCTTCTTGAGGCAGGTCCAGCCGCGGAGCCAGTTTGATTCCTCCGAGGAGGATGCGGATGACGACGCCCAGTCAACGTCTTCGGCGTTTTCCGCCTCCTTTTTCGCGGCTTTCCTTTTCTTCAAGTTATACACGTAGGCGAATATGGCCAACAGGATCCCGATTCCCGCCACGTCTCCAGCCACGATTCCCAATATTGTCCCCGTCCGCAGCCCGCTCGCCTTCCCCTGCGGCGGGCTTCCGGCGGCGGTGGCCGGGCTGGAGGTGATTGTTTTTGGTATGGCGGCGATCGCGGGCGGGGATTCGGGGACTGAAGCGTTAGGTATGGCTGCTGCTGACGATGGAATCGGGCAGATGTTTTTCAACGGCTTGCCGCATAAGTTACTGTTGCCGGAGTAAGAGTCGGTCCGTTGGTTGGAGAAGAGGTCGGAGTCTGGAATTGGACCGGTTAGGTCGTTGGAGGAGAGATCGATGGTTGCGTTTGCGGGGATTCCGGCGGCGAATGCCATCGGAATTTCGCCGGAGAGTCTGTTGAAGGAGACGTTCATGTATTTCAAATTAGCGCCGCCGAAATTTTCCGGCAGTGAGCCGTTGATCAAATTTGAAGATAGATCTAAGAATTTAACCGAGTTGAATCCAACGGGAATCGAGCCGGAGAAGTAATTGCTCTTAAACGAAACAGCCGTTAAGTTCTGGAGAGAGGAGATAACTGCAGGGAGGTTTCCGGATAGGGCATTGTCGGAAAGGTTCAGAGATCGGAGGTCTTTGAGGTTTCCGACGAGCGGCGAAAGTTCGCCGGAGATCAAATTGTTGGAGAAATCGAGACTTTGAAGCTCAGCGGCGGTGAAGAGAGAGGTGGGGATGGAGCCGTTGATGGAATTGTTGGAGAGGTTTAAGGTTCGGAGGTGAGTGATCGTGCCGAGCGTGGACGAGATTGATCCGAGAAGCCCGGAATTGGGGAGCGAAAGGCCCGTGACTCCATAATAGGTGTCGGCGGAGCCCGGAACGCCGCAGGTGACGCCACGCCACGAGCACGGCGTCTCGTCGCTGTAATTCCAGCTCCGCAGAACTCCCAATGGATCTCTCAGAACGCTGTACTTGAAAGACAGCAGCACCACGCCGTCGGTGTTTAGCCCGAACGTCTCGGCCCGAATAAGTAGAACCGCCGCGATAATCCTCCACCGCCACAAACGGAGGAGCTCAGGGTTTACGGAGCTCATGGTGTCATAAGCTGTTGCCGCATCTCTAATTTTCTGCAAAGATAGAGAAGAGGAGAGAGAGTGGGGTGGCGAGGAACTGAGATTTATGGCGTACAACGAGAAGAGACCATGTGAGAGGAGGTAAAAAATAGTAACAATCTTTTAAAAAACAAAAATGGGAAGGGGCACAGTTCACCAGAAAACAAACTTGCTCACCAAAATGCTCTGTTACAGACATTGATGATGGCAATAAATTAAAGGTGGGGATAAAAAAATTTGGAGTGAATAAAATGGATAATTAATTACTGCAGCTCCTCTATATGATATGACACTAATTGGAAAAAGGCGAGATCTTTTTGTTGAGTATTTTAGTTGCAAAACCAGAGATGAATGTGGGAGGAATAGCATCTTTACTACATGACACTAAGATGGAGTCAAGAATTCCTCCCTAACAATCATGTATTAATTTTATTGACTTTACCAAAAGGGATCCAACTTGTAGATTATTGGTTTCGTTGTGTCTTATGTTTCCTTTTATAACATGGGGCCTGACATTGCAACAACACTAGAATGTGTTGCATTATTATAAATCTCATTACCACAAAATAGATCTGATTGAATGTTCCATATAAGAATACATAAACATCACTCACGAAATGATTTTTCCGTTGTAATAAAACGAGCCTCCGACGAATCGAGTCAATCGAAGTAAGTTGTTATAAACTAATTCGAGGTAGTTAACTTTTAACCCATTCCACTTTTACATGAAAAAATAAATTTTGTTGGTGGGTAAATTTTGATCCTTACATATTTGTTGATTGGTGTAGTGTCGGCTGCAATAGAAGCATGCCACACTTTGTGTTTCTGTTTCTGTTTCTATTTCATTTCTTGGAACTACTTGGTATCTACCACTTTCATGTATCACTTCACTTGATTGACCATATCTGTTTGTGTTTTTCGATTTGGGCTTTAGACATACCCTACATGGATTTGTTTGTATACAACCCCCGACCTAATTAAAAATTATATTTTTAGATACACTAATATACTTTTTATGTATACTATATTGTATTTTTTGTAAAAATGTATTTTATAACAATGCATTTTAGTAACAAGCTTAGATCATACAAAAAATTACGGTCCAAATTAATTTCTAAATACTAAGTGAAAATGAAAATAAAATTCTATTTGATTCTCCTGCGAACCATAATGTATCATGCCTCTTCAGACATTAGTACGGAAAACATCGTAAATTTAATGCATCTGTCAATTTTAAATTAAGAGCGAAGCCAAAAGGCCGGTATTTTGGGCGAGTTTGCTATTATATTTTGTTTGCCGATTCATTATACGACAAAAAACATAAAAACATTCCACTCAAATAAAATAAAATAAAATAAAAAACAACATAAAATGTTGCATTATATCATGATATATGTTATTCAAATATTCCATATCTCCAACAATGAACAATTTATGCTAAGGAGCCTTTTTTGCAAAGTACTTATCTTGTTCTTTTCTGCTTTTTGATAGATTCTTAAGAATAGGTTCTTATTCTCCCAAATATCTCAATCTTTCATTATTACATTTAGATAATTTTATATCTTATATGTGCTATCCTACTAACTACTCTGTATAACATAACATAAAAATTACTTGGAATTTCCAATAGTAATTAGTAAAAATAACATTATGTACTTATTCAATCTTAATTTACTGAGTGGTAAACTCAACCAATAGTCATTTGCTGATCACCTACTTCAATTTTCTTGTGGCAGCTTTAATGATTTATTAATCTCAACAGTAAAGTAAATGAAATTTCCAGCTTGAAAGGTGTATTATGTTTAACAATTGGGATTAATGATGTCTAATTCTCATCTGTTTTTAGACTCCATTAAAGGAGAAAAGGAAAAAAACAGTGACTCTTTTTATGAGGATTTCCTTTTCAAGTCACAAAAATTTTCAGCAGGTTTCACTTTCTCTCCTTTTTCAGCTGTGCCCATCTCAAAAGAAAAAGGAAATTATGAGGGAGTTCGTGTAGAATGCAAAAGAGGAATACTTGAAAGTCCGCTCCACTAAGCAATGAATACTTTTTACATGTCGAGATAAAAACAAACAAAATGTAATAATAAAGTACTTCATCCGTCCCATTATCATTGATTCGTTTTTCTTTTTGGGTTTTTCCGTTATTGTTGGTCCGTTCTAAAAAAATGAAACAATTTTACACTAAAAATACCTCGAATTTCGTATCACGCACTACTTTACACATAAAACATAACTCTTTAACCTACGTGCAAAATGAAAAGAGCCAATAATATCGGAACAAAAGTAGTATTATATTCTTTAGAAAATTTGCAAGATGTGATCTATACAATATTCTTGCTGAAAAGAATGCGTAAATTTTTAGTGGGGGAATATATAAATTATGTAGTTATCCGTATTATTGATTTGTTTTTGTAAATGGAATTCTATGTAATTGCTGTTTTGTTTGTCATGTTAATGAGATGCATCCAAAATAAGTAACTAATAAATGGTTGAAAGTAATGGACTACTCTTGATAAATTCATGGTAAATATTAAAACATACGCACTTTGCTCATTTTGTTAAAAAAAATATGAACTAGTCTAATATTTTGGTTTCAAATTTAATGTTGGTGGTTGAAGTCATTGAGGTATTTTTGAGGAAATTTAAACAGAACATTTTTTTAATTTAGAAAAAAATGCGCCAATATTTAAATTTAGTTTAATATAATCTGAATACATTTTTTGTTTATGTATAGAAATTAAATCGATGTTAATATAACCTTTATAATGTGATAGTTTATATCTAACACATTCATAAACTTCTTTATTTTTGTCTACTTTGATTTGATAATCGAGACAAGTACTAGTGAAGTATCCGAATAGAACTCAGCTATCCATTGCAATCTTGACAACGAGCTTTTTCGTTTTTGTAATTCAAGTAAGTAACGAAGCGGTTATCCAAGACTTTGAAATCTATGACATTCGCGATGTTGATTTTGTGTTATTTGACTGGATTAACTAATTTTATCTTGGTTAATCCATTATATATTGTTTTCATTGAATATTCTTGTATCCCGTTGATCTTGGGGGTTCATAAGGATTTGTATGTAACTCACAAACTCATACTCCTTGTCTGATTTGACCTTCAAAATTGTTTTAAATGTGTTCATATCTCACTATACTAAAGGATCCTTGTTATAATAACACACGATCTTTCTTTTGATTTCGCTGAGGACTCATGTGTTTCTTTCATGATATCCTAGTTGGATATTAAAGATAACTTGAGGAGTTATATTTCCTCTTCATCAAGATCTTCTGCCAATTCTCCGATTCTGCAATTTAGCATTGCTTTATTGAATCACCTTCGATCTTTAATCTATGGGTGTTGAAGTTTTCCTTCATCACCATGCTTACTGTGAAACTTGAGTGACATTGGTCGGTTGAATGCATCTTTTAGTCTCTGGACAATAATCTTGTGATTGTAATTGGTTGTGAATACCAACCATCTATTTTCATTTGTCCTGCATATATTTTTGAACATTTGAAAGGAAATTGTTTTCCAATAGAAAGTACGCACCTATATCATGAAAATAGTCAAGCTTTTATTGAAAAATACAAATTTTGGGATTTGAAATAGTAAATGAGTGTGAAGTGTAGATGTTTTTAAAATGGATATAAAAGAGAATTGGATAATTTTATATATTGCTCATTATATTGGTAAGGAAAGTGGGTGTGACCGCCTCCAACGGGAGATGGGGTAGGTAAATGATGGTAATTTTCGGTGATGCTGTAAACAAGCTAGCTGGGCAAAACTACTCAATTGAAAATTCTTGACAGGTTGCAATCAATTTGACTGAATCAATTCATTTACTGCACAAACATGGAATTTCAATTTATGTTACATTCTCAAAAAAATCAATACAATAAATAGATTCCACCTATACTCACATTACCAAAATAAATATAACTCGTTGTTCACTGTTTTCCAATAATATATTTCCTTCCACGGATATAGACACAGTGAAAATTGAGTTCAAATATGGGGGTATCACTAGGGCTGTAAATGATCCAAAGCAGTAGGAATTATTTAGCTCGGCTCGACAAAAGTTCGTTCGAGTTTGTTTATTGATCTTGGTATGTGGGGTCAGCCGTCAATCCGGAAGCCGGGTCGTTACATAGTATTCGGCTCGTTAGCTCGTGAACAAGTTCGTTAACTGATTTAGCTTGAAAATATAAAATTATTAACTAGATACATTTATTTTCTTTCTATAATTAGTAATCATTGTGTTAAATCTCTAACTACTTTTATTTGTTATAAGAAATAAATAAATACATTATGTTACTATAGATAAAATAATTTATTTTTAAAATAAAATAATTAATATTATAAACAGATATCTAAATTTAGAAAGTATGTTTGGGTTCGATTAAAACTCAAATAAGCTCGTGAGCTCGAAATATTCGATAAATAAAACTCGAGACTCGACTCAATACTAAACAAATCAAGCTTGAGCACGATAGTGTTGGCTCGGCCCGGTTCGATTATACCCCTAGGTAGGGATGTCAACGGGCGGTCTTTACTCGGACCGATCCGGAACCGTTCAAAGCCCATTAAATTCTAAAGCAACGGTTTCGGTTAGGTTACGGTTCTAGAACCGCTTGGACCCGGACAGTTTAGACCTACCATTTTGTCCGGTTCGGTCCGACCGGTCGCTTTTTTTAAAAAATTGAGCATTACATATCCACTTTTTGTAAGAGCATTTTACATTTGAGTGTAATTACGAAATATTAATTAATTTACTAACACATCTTGTGACTGCATATTACATCATGAAGGTATTTAACCAAAAAATGTTTACTTACATGACAACATTATTTTTTTATTTTTTTTCAAAAAGATTACTACAATATATCTATTTAAAGTATATAAATGTATTTTAGTGAGTTGGTTAACAGTGTTGGTTAACAGTGTTGGTTAACAGTGTTGGGTGCTTTTTTTTTGTTTTTTTGTTTTTAATTTCCTTTTCTTTATTTCTCTACTTTGTTCCATTTATATTTTCTAAATAAAATGTTCTGTGTTTATTGTATATGCACAAACACATTTATCTGCACGTGTGTGTCGATAAATGATGCAACTCATAATTTTATTATCATATTTAGCAAAATATCAGTGCTATTATAAACAAATACGTATGTAATGAATAGAGGAGCCCTATCTATGTTAAGTAAACGATGATTTTCGGTTGTGTGTAACAAAAGCCTATCCTTAATAATAAATAAAACAGTTTAATATTTTCTATTAAGTTATTAAATGAATGAGCAGAATGTTAACGATTTACGACAGGATGGCCGAGTGGTCTAAGGCGCCAGACACAAGTTCTGGTATTCGTGAGAAGGCGTGGGTTCAAACCCAACGGGTAACCAGTTAACAATGGGTAATACCCGATCCGAACAATAACGATGGTCCGGATCCGGTCCGGATCCGGTGTTCTTGGGTCGGTTCGCAACCGTAACCAATATTAATTTATTTGGTTACGGTCAAGAAAGTTCTCGCCGTTGACATCCCTACCCCTAGGTATCACATGGTGAAGAATTCACAATGAGTAATCACACACATTTAAATATTTCGTAAAAATGACGATAAGAGCGAGACATATAACCATAAGGTTTCACCAATCGCATGACTCGTGTTCTTTTGAAGAAGTATGATGATGACCTCTCAACTGTAGAATCTAATGCAAATTTTGACTTCAACCAAACAAATGTAGCTTTCTATATCGAAATCAGATAATTAATTAAGACTGAGGCATGGTACCAATTCCATAATATATATAATTGGAAAATTGTCATAACTACTTTTTTTTAGGCATAAGGTGTGAATTGCATAACGACTTTGGAAACAAAATAATTTATTAATTCGCTTTGACTTGCATGCATGATAATCTGAATTTGCAGTTTTTATATTGCGAAGTTGGAGAGGGCTGACGAGCATGTTACATGCCAAATTGATTGTAATTACAATATTAAAGAAACATTTGCTTAATATAAAGAGTTTAATCATCCATTTGAAAATTTGCAATTTTTTTAGGTGACCCGTTTGAAAGCTCCTTAACAGTCAAAGTGACTTAAATGCGGAATACTGCGTTGCTGAAATATATGTTCCTTTTGGTTTAAGAGAGCTAAAGATTTAATAATAACTAGTTTGTAATCGTCGAAATTCGACGGGAATTATTTAACTCCATGATGTATAAGTACTTTTATTTAATAAATTATTTAATAATGATTTTTGAAGTGGTATCGAAATTTACATTATCACGTCAAATTGTTATTAAAAAAAAGTGAATGTTACATGACAAATTATAAGGAACATCTTATCAAATAAAGAAAACTCAAATGTTGTAGATAGGTCACTTACAATTAGATGTGCAATGAGTTTACCAAAATTATAATTGATCTCTTCGAACAATGTTGTCCCGGAAAATCAAATCTCAATCCTAGAATATTTCCAAAAGAAGAAGAAGAATATATCAGCTTTGGGACATGAATTACTTTATCTTGCACTTTAGAAAATCAAACATAAGAAATAATATGGATTAGAAATACCTCATGAATGTTAATAACAAAAGATATGTCAAGAAGATAAAGAAAGTTATATTGTAATTACCTCACAATTGATCGAAAATTTCATCGTACACCACGTTAGTTGTATTGTTGTACGTTTAACCCTCCTTATCACATATTAAAACTTTGAGACCTTTTTGCTAGTGACTCGTGAGATTGCAACATATAATTGTCCATGGCTAAATACTGGTTTCGATAGGTATAGACCTACGTTTGAAAGAGACTGGCCCTGACTTTTATTTATTGTCATGGCATAGCAAATATATGTTCCTTTTGGTTTAAGAGAGCTAAAGATTTAAAATAATTTCGTACTCAAAAGAAACAAATAAATTTAAATACTAAATTAAATGATACACAAACACGCGAATTACCAATTTAAGATTTAAAGGTACTATAAAACAAGAGACTCGAGACATGGAATTCAACTCTTTGAACTTGTTTAATTTATTAATAGAAGTTATGTTGGTAATGGTGTGGTAAAAACGTGGATATATATGATTTTTATTTTATTTCGTGTAATTGGAAGTGAAAATATTGGAACAAATATGATAGTCCCTGAACGAGCGTGATAAGTGTACGGGGAGGGGGAATACATTTAATTGAAATTTTTTTAGTTTTCTTTGTTTTAATGAAAGAGTGATTAAGAGGGTGTTTGGCTAAGCTTATAAACTCTTCAAAACAGTTTATAAGTTGTTTAAGAACTTATAAGCTAATGTAAAGTGTTTGACAAAATAAGTTCATAAACAGCTTATGAGTAATCAAAAGACTCTTTTTAATGAAGGGTTTTAGGTTCGAGTTCCCATCTACATAGGGATTGTGTTTCCATTTTATTTAAATTTGATCTCGTATGTATTAATTTTGTTATTATTTGAATTATTGAATGCCTTTATAATACATTCGATTCATGATACGATATGAATCTTATATCTAAAAAAGTAATACTAATTTGACCTTGGTTTAGAGAAAATCATATATGTGGTTTATTTAACTAGCACTATAGTTGGTGCGACACTTGTAAAAGTACTTTTGAATTTAAATAAGAAATATATATTTAAAAAGTTGATAAATCTTTTTATAATTTTGAAGATTTTAGATTGTATACCAATTTTATAGTAGTATTGACAAATATATTTATAGTAATCATATTATAATATTAGCCTCAAATCAACTATTGAATAGGAATATAATAAGTAAATCAAATTTTATAAGACAATGCTCATTTATAATGGGTATAGATACAAATTAAATAATTGACATAATATCGATAAGACATCTCTAATGCATAAATTGATGAATATAGTAAAATAGTACCCTTAAATCAACTATTCAATTGGAATATAACAGGTAAATCAGACAGTGCTCATTTATAGTGGGTATAGATATGAATTAAATAATTAAACACTAAATGGATAAAACATCTCTAATTACTATACAAATAAACCACATTATCTTTTTTCTCAACAACCTATTAATAAATATTTCCACACATTCCCAAAGCCATCTAGTTAGATCTATCAACTCAATTAATTTTTAGGAATAACACGAATACAAAGCTAAATATTAAGTATGCGTATTTGCAATAACTAGTGGAAAAGAAAGTTTCAACTCTATAGCGGTCCACGGTGGGGGCACCTAATTTAATCAATTTTGATTAATATAATATAATTAGGCATCCATTAATTCTCTTACTCATCAACCCACATATGGGATGTATCATGTTCGTTGTTCAACTCCAATCATAGTCAAACCAATATAACTACTCATCTCCCGTTGCATGTGCTCTCCTTTTCTATATGCCTATTTTGTTTAACAAGCAATAGGCTAACACCAGACAAAATTATCTTCCATCGATAATACTACTAAATTCAAAAAATAAAAGAAAACTGTAAACTTGAAATTATTTACCTTAGCTAATAAGAATGAAGTTGTGAAGTAGCATATCGAGAAATAGCAAAGCCTAACCAAATCTAAATCGAGCCAATGGAACTAGTCTAAACAGTGGGCTTTTGGACTAAAATGGCTTGTATGAACATGACACGTACAATGAGTTCAATTTGAGTTGTTTTTTCTTTAGGAAAAATAATTTGAATGTATTGCTTCACCTAAACACAAAACTATTGTGTAAACTATTATTCATACACAGAGTAAAACAGCAGAATTAAAAACTTAAAAAACACTGAAGTTAAAACTTTTCTATATATTAAAATTATAATTTGTAGGTACAAATCTATGGCGAAATAGTCCACTATAAGTATACAATGAACGTTACAAAAACTCACTACTTTATCAAAAGATAAAATCGGACACTTTGAGTCAAACCTAACTATGAAAATACTAAAGACTTCCTCACAACACTCGTGTATACAAAACTGAGATACTTCTAAGCAGTTAGAAGTTAAAACACCCATGTTATCGGAAATTTAATAAAAACATAGTCAAAGGTAGGAACAAATCTTCAGTGATTTCTTCAAAGTTTACGTATCTATTGCTGTCGATCTATCTCTCTTATATAGGAGTTGAAAGGTCTTCGACTGCACGTCTTGGACCATGTTCTGGTCCACTATGATATGAGTTGGTCATGACAGATAGTAGCTCCTGAAAAATAGGAACGAAACTGACTTCTTCATCCTTATCTCTTATGATCTGATCTCCATGTTTCTCGGTGTGTTGCCATCGCATTCAACTTAACATTCGTAACCTGCACACACCAAGAGTGAAGAAAAGGCAAAGCCCTAAACTAACTAACTCCATACAATAAGAAAACTCGTTCAGAGTTCAACAACCTCTTAACATAATTAATTATTAAGGGAGAAAATCAAAGTGAAAAGTTACGTTGATTGCAATTTTCTATTTTCCTCTGATTTGATAGAGATACCCAGAAGTCTAATATTTTGTCCCATATGTGTCATTGTTAATCAATCTCCACAATTACAATAATATGATCAATCATGGTTTCATAAATTAAAATATTTACTAGAGAGTAGAATATCTAAAATATCAACTAATTTGCAAAGGGAAAGTAGATAAGATAGTGATGTTCACCTAATCAAAGTGTATAGGTTGTTCTCGAGGCATATGGCTCGGTTAAAGATCGAAACTAGAGTGGGTAGTCTTATCTTTGCCATGAGCCACGTGGCAGTTCCAACTTCCAAATCTTCCTAATAACAATTTGTAATTCGATCTATGTAATTTGTTACTATACAAATTCATACCCTAATCGAATCCTGTAATTTACCCAATGCGTAAAGGTCTAGAATGTGTAATGAATAAATTGAGTAGAGTAACGACATGTTCAAGATCGACTCATTTGCTACTAAATCAAACTCGAACAGAGTATTAAAAAATATTAAATTCAACTCATTTTGTTATCAACTCAAACTTGAAGTCTTGAATAAATCTAAACGAACTTAATTGAGCTTAAACTACTAATTAAATATAGACCAAAAGTTATATTATACAATTAGTAATTACTTATTGCAGAAGATTTAAGTAAAATAATTATTATATTATCCGTGTAATACAAATTTAAATTAAGCAATTTGGTTAAATTACCATTTTCATACAACATAAGCATAAAAATCGTGTAAATTCGCATTTTAATTTCAAACTAATAATAAAATTCAAAATTAGGTTATGAGCATACTGAGTTAACACACTAGCTTAACAATCGAGTCCTACAAGTATTAATATATACTCAAGACTTGATCAGCTTAATCAATTCAGATAACTAGTGTATCAACTCAACTCCTTTACACTCCTATTTTTATTTTATTTTTGCAATATTATATAATAAAAAACTATAAATAATTTGAATTTTGTTGGGTCAATTAACAAAGGAATTTAAAAGTTACGTTACAGTAGTATTGAACATGGAAATAGTTTGGAATATTTTTGGTCAATTAATACAAAAATTTTAAAGGCTGTCTCACAGTGGATTCGAACGAATCGAATTGAACCTGTGACTTTTGACTCCATACATTAATCATTCTACCACTAGGTTAACACACACAAGAATAGTTTGGATTTTTATTTTATTTTTGATCAATTAATGCATAAATTTTAAAAGCCGCATCACGATGAATTTAAATCTGAAACATCTTGCCTCAAATATTAATCACTCTACCACTAAGTCAACACATGCACATAATATCTTCGACAATTGCACCATCAGTAGTCGACCCCGTGAACAACAAGACGCCACTTAATTTGTCTTAGATAATGTTATCTATCATAAATAATGCCAATTAAACAAAATATACACTTTCGGTTCGTGTGAATCCTGGCTTTTCGTTGTTTCATTTGCCTTGGTTTATGTCCATGAAAAAATATAATCGCATAATATTAATGTGTACCAAAGCTAACAGATCATACTGTCTAAAAGTCTGAGCACTCGACATACAGTTGTTCTGATCATTCAATTGATTTTGTCGGTGTTGTCGTTGTTCGTGAATGAAAATAAGAGATCTTACTAACATTTTGAAAAAAAAAAACAAAACAAAAAATGTCATATCGTTAGACTATTGTTTTCAATAATATGAAGGTTTTTAAATTTAATCAAATCGATACATAACGTGTAAAGATTTTTTCGATAGTATCGCGAGATCATGTTTCTAATATTTTTTATTTATTTATCAAAGTATTGTACAATATTTTAATATTTTTTCAATATGATCTTATGACATTATTATAAAATAGATGTTGAAAAAATAATCATGTAATATTATTGAAAAAATTATTGTGTTTCAATTTAATAAAAATTAAAAAGCGCAAATATTATCGAAAAAAAGTTAAACATTGTAACATTTTCAATTTATTCATTCTTTGCCGACATCAGTTTTAAACGCATTGATCATTATTTCATGACTATTCATTCTTACCGACATCAGTCATAACCGAACTATAAAATATAAAATATGAATCGTTTTTATTCCATGATTTATGAAGATCTACATTGAATTTATTACCTAGCTTGATGAATTCAAACACCAGAGTTCGAATCTCATGAAAGACGAATTTTAACTTTTTGAATTCAGACACTTTCATGACAAATTCAAACGATTCATGAGTTCGTAATTTATACGTGAATGAGGATTTTATATATATATATATATATATATATATATATATATATATAGAGAGAGAGAGAGAGAGAGAGTCGGGTTGAATGAGAACCATTTTATCCTAAAACTAAGAATAAATGAATTATTATGAAAGTTGATGAATCCGTTGAGAAGTTCTTGAATTCAAAAATTACGAATTTTCACCGGGTTCGAATCCATGGAGGCGAAAATTCTATTTTTGGATTCAAGAACTTTCTCGTGATTCATCAACTTTTATAGTGAATTCATCATTTTTGGTTCTCACATTCTCACGATAAAAGTGGTTCTCACGTTAACTCTTCCTATATATATATATATATATATATATATATATATATATATATATATATATATATATATGAGTTGGTTATGGTGAGAAAGCTCCTTAATATCGAAAATATGAATAGTAGCACATCTTTCATATTTGTGTATGTATAATCGTAATTACTATATTGCACATGTTAGTTTAGCACATATTTCATCAATTAAGTATACATATGATAAATATATTAACTTAGCACATCTTTGATTGCAGTGTAGCACAATAATCCGTGTACACACAAAACACAAAAGCAGAAGCATCTTAAATTAAATCTCAACCATTGATATAGCAAATTAAAGGCTCAGATTCATTCCTATTTCCTACCAAATTATCATTTCCTATCTGATCCATCTCCTATATATATATATATATATACACACACACACTCATCACTTCATCCGTCTACGATAATTGTATCAATTGTGGACGACATAAGTTTTAATAAAATTGTTGATGAGTGTTGTTTGAGTGGAGAAAGGATCCCAATGCATGTGTTAAGTTATGAGTGGTATGAATGATTTTATTTTTTTTGTAAATAATGGATGATTGTGAGATTGAATAATAAGGAGTAGTGCAAAAATATCTCTCAACTCTACGTATACCTAATTAAATTCTTCAATGCTTAGGTCAAACTAATACGAGTGTACGAACTATTCAAAGAAATATTGCTTGAAAGCAAGAGGAAGCTCATGTAAAATACTACAGCTTCATCTATCCGCGATGGATATTATTTGTAATTTTATTTGAGAAGAAGAGCTACTTATGGTATTTTTGTGGTACTACGACACAACAAACATTTATAGTAGATGATGCCAAATATCTTAACATGGCCCATTGAAAGAAATATGTCCTCCACCTAACATCAAACCCCCAAACATATGTACTGACCAAATGAACATGAAACATTTTCGTTGCAATTGAATCATTAATTACCCAGACGATATTTTAATTGCGTTTCAGTTTATCAGCACATGCAGTTGTCGATTCTCCTTGATTTTGTTCTATTATAAGAGAGTCTATCTCTCGTTTCTCCAATGTTTCATCTTCTTTTTGCCAGGTATAGACTTATTTATTCAGGAGGCGAAGGTATCCTATCAAATAACTATAATAGATAATCGACAATTCCATCCTCATACAAGTGAAATATATTTACAGTATGATTATTAAATATCTGAATAATCTGATGAACGTTTCTCTAGGCATAGTACTATCCTTGCCCATTGGGTTTATCCTCATCTTCTTCCAAGAACAAGAATCATAAATGATGCATTTATGGAGTTTATCGGTCCAACTCGGAAATGTGTGCGTGACGTTCCGACCACGCTATATATCTTTTCGTTGAGCCCATGAAATTATTAGGATGTTAGAAGACCGGACCTTGTGCACTTCATTTGTTTGCGAACTCTTAATTAATTCCACCTCGGTCACCCAACTTCTCTACCCTCTACAACATAGTTGACACCAACTAGTAAATGATATACTAATTTCTATATTTATTGATTCTCAATAGATTTGGTTAATCTTATTTTAGAGAATTTATGATATATTTCAAGAATTTATAAGATATAATATCTCAAAAGTTTATAAATTGTCAAAGAATTTAAATAATTGGACATATAATTTAAAGAGAAATGAAATTGAAAAAATATATGTTGGAAATAACAATTTGAACATATTTTTGAGGATCTTATAAACTATTGGAACTTATTTTCATATCTTATAAATTGTTTAGAACATTATTTTATCGAACACTTCTCAAATGCTTATAAGCTCAGTCAATCAAGGTGGACTTTTGTGAGGTTATCCGTTGGTGTAAACATTGATACTTTTATTCACTTTAAATGATATTTTGCTTAGTGTAAATGATAAAATCCAATTAGAGTAAAACATAAATGATATTTTTTAGTATAAATAACACATTTCTTTGGAGGTCAATACATCAAGACAAGAGTTTTTATGTTTGGAATTTGGGTTTGAGATATAAAAAATATGAGATTCTAACTTGTTTAAGCTGTATGGAACTTGTTTAATATCATATTATGTAATCATTTAGTTGTTTTACTTGTTATATATATTTTGTGAGTTAATTATAATAATATAATAATAATAACTATTATTATTATTATTAATTGTTCATAATTGACGGTCTTAGTAAGTCAAGATTTATGAGAATGTATTTACATACATATCTGAATTCATATCTGATAATTTATAATTCGTTGATGACACATTCTAGTTGCAGATATTTGCTGGCTTTTAATTATTTTAATTTGTGTTCGGATCCAAGATTCATCATACAATATTACAGAAGCCGTACTTCATATATGCTTGTATTTTAGATGTAGATTCTCGGTTGTGATTATTGTCTTTCTTTAACAGAAAAATGTTCATCCAAGATTGAACTATTTTGCTTCATGAAACCTGACTTTCGAAACATCTTCGTGTTATATAGACACCTGTATTTCTTTGTTTGTCATATGAACTTTTCTTATATACTTTTAGCAATTTTTACTAAAAACGCAATCGATTATTCATAAAGGTTGACCTCTAGTGGTCACAACTGAGATCATGCGACGTGATACAAAGACCTCAAAAGGTAGTCTAAAATGATGTACAAAGAAAGCATTTTCCACCAATTTCAGGCAGAAAGAAACCTACAAGGGCTAAAGGGGGTAAGATCAACAATAGCTGCACGGCCGTCTAAGACAAGTTCTGCCACGGCCACACCGGTGGCCGGGCCGTTGAGAATACCCCAACAACTGTGGCCGGTTGCCACATAACATCCCGTGAGCCTTGGAACTTCTCCGATGACGGGCACACTGTCAACGGTGCAGGGCAAGAAGCACGCCTGCTCCGCCTTCACCGTAGCTTCCCCTTCCGACAACTGGCTCGACACGCTCCTTGCTACACTCTTGAGCACCGAGATAGATTCAGGCACGGCGGCGATTTGCTCCGCCTCATCTGGTACCTCTGCCTCTGCCGACATACCACATATGTACACTTCACCTATTTATTTGGACATGCAATGCAGCTCAACTACGTATAAACTCAAATCCAGGCAAAAGTCGGATACGTTATAGAAAAGGAGATAGGAAATGATATGTTTTAGCAATTGTAAAACCTCCTTAAATTGATACTTGATGAATTAATAACTTATCTAAGATAATAGTTTTCTCATTCTGACTTTGACGCATTGTGTAAATTAACAATTTCAATAAATTAGTAAAATCATAATTTTTCAAAAGATCTTATATAAATCTATGGTCACATCAATATACTAAATCAATATTCTCAAGTAATTTAGAGGACTCACCTGTGGGACGAGGATATACCTCGGGGTCCATGGGCTTTCCACCTTGGGCTGCATAATAACTCAAAAACAAAGCATGGGCCGAAATTGCAGAAGGATCTTTGGGCTCCAACACAATGCTATGGGCCTTAAGCCCACTAATCCTAAAAATCGAGCTTAAAATCTCAAACTTCCCACTCCACGGCCCAAGTGCCAAAACCACCGCATCACCCTCAATCCGCCGCCCATCCACCAGAACCACCGCTTCCGCCGCCCCTCCCGCCACCTCCACATTCTCAACTTTCCCAATTACCACCTCCAGCCCGTACTTCTCCACCGCCTTCGCCACGAGCGTCTTAGTAAACAGCTGCGGATGCACCTGCGCCGTCGTCTCCGTCGTCCCAATAATCCTAGGGCTTTTCGCCTGCCCGTCAACCCAAGACGGAACGATCGGGCCGGGTTTCCTGCTCAATTGGGCCGACGTGGACGACGTCGTTTCCGCGATTGAGAGGCTGAGTGTGGTAATGGGGCGATAGCCATATAATTCTGCGCCGTTGAGCTCTTCCGCCAATGAGCGGTGCAGATTGAAGCTGGCCCGTGCGAGGGAGGAGACCGGCCCACCGTCGCACCAGTCCAGGGCGAGGAAGCCGCCGGCCTTGCCGGAGGCGGCGCAGGCGATGGAGGATTTCTCGATCAGCGTGACGGCGGCCCCTTTTTTGGATAAGAAGTAGGCGGTGCAGACGCCGATGATTCCGCCGCCGCAGACAATCACTCTTTTCGGCGGGTTTTGGGCATCCATAGATGAGGAGGAGGAGCGAATCGAGAACTTAATCGGGTCGAATCCGGGTTGTCGGACTTGGATCCGGAAGAGAGATGAGAGTGGAATTGATGTGATTATTGCTGGCATATTTTACAAAGGTGCGGGGTTTTAAGCTGACACGTGTCGGTGAGTAAGGGACGTCTATGCATATTTATTTAGGATGAGACAAATGGAAATTTTAGCCATAGAAATGATAATTGTCATATAACATGCCGAGTGTCAACGATAAGTAATTGCATAATTTTAGCTTTTGTGCTTCGGGTTAGTATTCAAGATACTTCTTGATCTAGCTTGACGATCTTGTTAGTAAGGTAAAGATTAAAAGTCTAACATCATAAAATAATATTGAAGTGATAGATTACATTTTAAATTGAAATTAAGGATATTAAATGAAAATAACATGTAAAATGCTAGTATTGAGTTTTTCTGGAATCAAATATAGTTTTAAGTGCAACACCGAGAAAAAAGAAAGTACAGTTTCAAAATGGAATCTATTCCAAACGTATATGACATGATTCCTTACTTCGATATGGTATAAATATCTAAATTTGATATTTTTAGATACTTTTTCAGACCTATTGTCGATACTAACATATTGTCGATACTAAGTAGCAGTAAAAAATTTATACTTCCTTTTTCTTTTTTCCTCCTTTATGAAAGAGTAGTCTATATATATCAAATCACGAGAAGACAAAAAAAAAATTTAGTCATAGCAATGAAAATTGTAATCTAACACGCTAATGACAAATAATTGCATTAATCTTAGCATGTTTGCTTCATGTTAGTATTTAAGATATTTTTGATCTAGCTTGACAATCTTGTTAGTGAGATAAAAAACAGATTTAAAATCGAAATAATTTTATAAAAAAAATTAAAGTCGTAGATTAAATTCTGAATTCAAATAAAAGATATTAAATGTACAAATAACATGCCAAATGCTATTAAACTCTTCTGGAATTAAGCACAGTTTTGAGTGAAAATTTGCACTACAGTATCCTTTTTCCATGCTGATTGATCAAACGCAAGGACAAACTGCAGATGACTTTCTTCTCAAATGGATGAAGGGTGTTTTGCCCAAGGAGATTGTATCATAGTCCATCTTGTCGTCTAAAATGCTGCCAACTCAGGAATTGGGGTTGATCTCTCTGTCTTTTGCTTTCTTCTTCATTTTTTATTTTTTTCCTTTTCATCTTCTCGTGATGTTTGGAGTACATGTTTGCGTTTATTAATGGATTTTTTTGAAGTAGTCGATTTGTGGTTATCTTTTATTTTCATGTGTTTTGATGCCAAATGTTTTTTTAAACTCAAGTTGTTTATTTTAATGACAATGTAAGTGACATTTTCTTTTTTATATATATTTCATTTTTATAAAGTAACGTACTATACTTGAATTATATTTGCAACTCACGTCAAAAGTTCGGATTATTTCTGAAACATTTCAAAAATCGGACTATTTTTGTCTCTGCATAATAATATCATCTTTTGTTATAGATGATATATTTTTTAAAGAAAATATAGCTAGGGTAACACCTCAAAAGCGGAAAAGAATAAAGAAAGAGTAGTCTTTAAAATTTTTATATTTAATTGGAAAAAATGGAGGAAAGAGCAACAATAAATAGACTACCAATTTACCACCAAATAAAGAAAAAGGAAAACATTGAGCATCCATAATATTAACTCTCATTTCCAAACTCTCTCTCTCTCTTTTATTTAGTTAGGGGACTCATTTCCAAGTTTCCAACCTCTTGGTGAGCTTTTCTTGCGACATCAAACAAAATAAACTCAACCCATATTCGATACAACAAATAAATTAAATCTAATTATTCATAGGCCACGCAATTCACCTACTTTTCTCTAATTTTAAATTTTTTTATATAAGGAAAACGAGGAAAGTAATCTTCCCGAATGGTACCCGACATTAAACTACACATTTTCCACTTTTGACGAGGTTTCAATCCAAATTGGATTTCTAGACATTTTAAGAACCCACTTGGAACCTCTTAATAAAGTTGCACTAACACTGAAAGAACACATGATTGGTCCTAATCACTTCTCAAATTACCCAAGGCAACCTTGTTAGACGTCCCTTTTTCTTGATTATTTTGGTATATTTAGAGTGGATTACGCTCTATATTTGCATGCATTTCATATTTAGGTAATTTTTATGTATAGATATTTCGACAATCTTTCTCCATATTTTATCCTCCAACTACATATTCAATATTCATATTGGGTACTAATAATTCAGTGTTTTTTTCTTTTCTTTTTCATTAAGGCTAACATTCAGATTTTTAATGGATATATATATATATATATATATATATATATATATATATATATATATATATATATATATAGGGAGGTTAACGTGAGAACCATTTTTATTGTGAGCGTGAGAACCAAAAATGATGAATTCACGGTGAAAGTTGATGAATCCGTGAGAAAGTTCTTGAATCCAAAAAATAGAATTTTCGCCTCTCATGGGATTCGAACCGGGTGAAAAATTCAATTTTGAATTCATTAACTTTCAACGGATTCATCATCATTTGGTTCTTGGTTTTAGGATAAGAATGGTTCACATTTGAACCTTCTCATTTGAACCAAACTCTATCTATATATATATATATATATATATATATATATTTGAGAATATTCAAATGGTGAGACTTCTTTATGTAAAGAATGAAGTCAATGATTTAATCCTCACAGTCTAATTTTCCCCTACTAAAAGAATAAAAATAATGACTGTATATAGAAGAGTCTTACTCTCCAACATTTATGCTAGAAGAGTCTTATTCTCCAAAACTCCACAATAAGGCCATGTCCCATGCGTTTCAACGGATTCATATATTAATTACTTACCGAATGTTTATTAGTGGGGCAATAATATTTAAGTTTTAGGTTATGTGTGTGTGTGTGCTGTAATAATTGTGATAAGGCAGAAACAAAATTATGGAAGACAGGAAGAGTGTGGGGATAAATCCAAGGCTGTGGCCCACAGAGACCAAACAACCGTCCAAATATTTGAGGCTTAGAGCTGACCCAAAACATGAGGTGCATTTGAGAGACAGAGACAGAACAAGTAAAATATGAATTTCGATTGTGATATTAATCATCAGTCTAATCAATGTCGATATTCTTTAATCTGATATTGGAAAAATTCTATAAAATATATAGACGTCCTCAAATTAATAAAATATTATTATATGAATTATAATAAAAATTTGTGGACGGCATCAAACTAAGCCTACTTCATCTAAAAAGTAGGTATGAACATTCACTTCTAAAAGCAATGAAGAATTTGTTAGTAAGAGTAATATTGTCATTTCTTTTAAAAACAAAAAAAAACTAGATCAGTTAGTTATTTTATTTAACCTTGCTTACAAATTCCGATGAAGAATTTGTTAGTTACAATAATAATGTAATTTCATTTAAAAAAAAACTAGATCAGTTACTTATTTTATTTAACCACGTGTACAAATTTGTAGTTTGATGATATTTTTCACCTATATTAGAGTGAGAAATTGGGATTCGATCATCATCATTTTCATTTGCATGAGTTTACGTTGCTTCTTTTGTTACTAAGTCAGAAAATCAAAGGCATAAAATAAATCAAATTTATAAATTGATGTAAAATTCAATTTTTTCCAAATAAATAGTCAAAATTTACCAAAGACATATACAACTTATCATTTTCTTCATATTTTTGTATCTCAACTCCACCTATAACATAATACAGACAATACAATATCATACGAAATTATTTCTTTGAGCATTTGTAGATTCAAAGTCATTAATAATCACATCAACATCAATAGTTTCTAACATAATTTTCTCAATAGATAAAGTTGTCAAACCATTCAATCTGGATGCCCGAAAGTGTAATTCTATGATATGCTTTTACAATTAAGTACGAAAGATTCAAGCTAAAAAAACGTTTCCGCATTTAAACTCACTCTTGTTTCGGAGGAAGTCGTCTAATACATATGAGATTATGTGATTAATCAAACTAATTAAAACTGAAATAGACGTGGTAATGGCCTTCAACCTAATCCAAATACTCAAGACGGAAACATGGTTTGGTCCACCACTTGACAACATCACTTACAATCAAATAGGGAATTTTTGTTTTCCAATAACTAGTATCGTAGTTGATAAGGTTCCACAATTTTCAAACTTCCATCTTCATGAATGATTGTTCTTTTTTTTTGAAAGAAACTTCATGAATGATTGACTGAGTAATGAATTTAATGAATTTCACCTGTCCGTGTAATTAAAAATATATTATCTCCTTCCACTAAATTCGTGCATTTAATTCCGTTTTGGTCCGTCTACGAAAAATGTTCACTTTCCTTTTTTGAAAACATCAACTTTATATTTATCCTAAACCTATCTACTTATTTACAAAAAACCCACATATGGTCCACCTTTTTTACACTCAATATCCAGTAATATATTAATTTATTATCATCGTGGTACATCTTTTTATATTCACTTATTTTACACTCATTACAATTTATTAAAACTCGTGTCACCAAAATCAATGAACGATTTTGGTGGATGAATGGAGTATTATTTTATTCGTTGTGTTTAACGAGTATTGTACGACAATTCATATGCTAAGATGTTCCATCTTACAGAGCCCGTCAAAACTAAGATGAACACTTGATCAAAAGCTCAATCATTTTTTCAGAAAACAATCATACACGAGAAATTTGGCATAATAGATGTTTTCCTATTACTCCATTATTATTATTATTATTATTATTATTAAGGTCTCCTGTTAAGTAGAGCTGGCAAAAGAGACGGGTCGGGTTGGCCCGGCCCGGCCCATCGGACTTGTTATTTTTACCGGGTCGGGCTGGCCCGACCCGAAATGCTATTGGGCTGAAAATATGGTAGCCCAGCCTAGTCCCATCTGGGCCACCGGGCCAAACCCGTCCAATATTTAATTTAATAAAACATTATTTTTTATTTCAAAAAAATATGATAACAATAAATAAATTAAATCTGCTAACATCAACTTCAAAGTAAATAAGATAAATTACATCTAATAGCATCAATTCCAAAGTAAATAAAATAAATTAAGTTTACTAACAAGTCTAACATCAATTTCAACGTAAATAAGATAAACTTAAAGTTTCAAATATCATCAAACATTAAATGTAAAATATTAAAACTTTAAATGTGTGGGCGGGCTTTTAAGCCCATTAACCCCGGGCTTTTTAGCCCCAAAGCCCGGTCAGCCCGATAGGCTATGTGGGCGGGCTTTTTAGGCCTGATTTTTTTGGGGTCACTATTTTCACGAGCCCAACCCTATCCCAATTTCGGGTACCCCGGGCCGAGCCAATTTTGCCGGCTCTACTGTTAAGTCCCGTTGAAACAGAAATATTTCACTCTACTTTTTATTTTACCCATGAAAATTTTCACATCAAAATTTGTAATTCAAAAATGTTTGATTCCCATTGACTAGCGATTCTCCTAACTTAAATCAGATTTAAATCACGAGAGTTTCATACCATTTCTTCAACAAGTGAAAGCGAATAATGGCAAGTCATTCACATGATTTCACTAATCACATCACATGAAAATAAACAAAAATAAAATCTTATGTAGAAAATAACAATACATACACATACATGTCGGGCCTTATTAATAAAAGTCCTAAACACAGAAGCCCATCAGATAACAAGTCGTCTCTCTACAGCCTAAGGTCGTTTCTAATTTTTTTTAAAAAAAGGAAAAAGTTGATTGGACATTATTCCTGCTGTAAAAATAAAATGATCTAATGGGGACAAAAAAATAATTCAAACTTATGAAGCAATGAACCGGACCAGCCCAACTGCCTCTAGTAAAATCTTTTAAATTAATAATTTTTGGCCCCTGAAATTTTATTAATTTATAGGTATATTATCATATCAATAAATTAATGTTATACTACCTCTGGCTCCTAATTGCTTTCATTAGAATCTTCGACACAAGTTTTAATAAAATTATTGAGTGTATTATGAGTGGAGTAAGGGTCTCACATTAGTATAGTCTTAATTAAATTAGTGATGGATCATGAGTGATAAAATATATAAATAAATGTCATTGTTGAGGGTAATAAGTATGGATAGTGATGAACTATATGTGGTAAAATGTGTAAATAAAGAATATTGTTGAAGGTAATAGGTATGAAGTATTTTGTGTGATAGTTTTCCATAAATGGAATAAGAAGAAGTTTGAGGGATGTATAAAAAAACTATGAAGGAAATTGAGGGTGGAAGGGAGTTTTAATTTAAGGAGTGTTATCACCGAGTCGATTGAAGACTGAGCTAGAGAAAGCATCTTACTATTCAGCGGAGCCTTCTTGACACTATCAACCTCAAAAAACGAAACTATCCACTTTTACGCAGTGTAGAGGAAATTGATTCGTTTTTTCCTCTTGCCTTTAATCATCGGCCTATTCATCATCTCTAAAAAGAATATATGCGGGGGTGCAGAGCTAAACAAGTAAAAACGGACTAAATGGTTAAAATACATCGTTTTAATGACGGTTTATTGTTTTAGATCTAAATTTGTCGCAAGGGTGCTAAAGGTGGCGTTTTTTCATTAGTCAAATTAGGACCTCTTCTTTTGCCTTCTTAAGTTGGGTGGGAGCCAGCGTCCCATATCAACTACCATTTCTGCAATTATAGTTTTAGATAAAGGGAATGTTCTAAACAAATTATACACAATGTTTCAATATATTAACATTAAATAGATTCAGGAATGTATAATTAAGTGTATTCATTTTAAAAAATTATTGTAATAAATTCAATATATTCAACACCATCAATACTAGTCAACATAAGGAAACACCGAAAGATATGTGTGTGTTGGCCTAGTTGTAGAGTGGTTAATACCCGAGGCCAAAGATTTCGGGTTCGAGTTCACTGTGACACGGTCTTTAAATTTCTGTATTAAATTGACCAAAAAAAGAAATATGCAACAACTCTTCATACTTTTTTATTGCAGTTGGAGAAATTCGACATCGAAACTCTTGGATGCAGCTAGAAAAAATAGAGATGAAATGCGTATAGACTTGAATTTCCAAAAATTCAAACAACAATAGAATTACATTTAAACAAGTTACTACAACATTTGTACTGGCAATATTTAAGAATTATTCAAAATAAAATATCACTTTATTATCTTATTAAAACTTATGGTTTTTGAACTGGTCTAAATTAGGACTAGAAAAATTATTATTTAAAAAAAATCTTAACATTAATTTATAGAGGTTTTATTATACTTGTATGTTTGTACATCTATGAAGTTTTAACACTTTGCCTTACACTAACAAGTAATTAGATGAAATAATCATAGATACTAATGATGATATTAATAGAATGCCAATAACAATAATAAATAATACTGAATAAAAAAGCATTGGAGTTACCTCAATTAGTTGAGCATGACTGGCATCCACTCTCACATGAAGCTCTTTAATTCATTGGCTTTTAACAAAGTATATTCTGCTCATTATACCTAATCAATGAAGAAGCCGAATGTGGAAATATATTAATTGTTTGGATAAAAATTAATAGTAGAGTAGTGACTTCACACCGAACATTAAATAGTTTAATCTCTAACTCGCTTTCTCATTATTTTATTTTATCTTGCTGGGGAAAAGGACTCGAAATTAGATTGTTGTTGTTGACGCCTCTGCGTCCAGCGTTATGGTAAATTATATAAAATGTTTTTCAAATGAAAATTGTTAGACGTTTCTAATCTTGATTATCGTTTACCAAACACAAATTATCAACGCCTAAATGCCAGTTGGGAGGTGGGCCAAGTAACGGACCAGGTTCTGGCCCACCCATTACGGCCCGTTTGATGTTTTCTTTCTTTTTAAGTTTCTTTTCTTTTCTTTTCTTTTCTTTTCTTTTCTTTTTGGGGGGTCTTTTTTTTTTTTTATCTTAATAAAGTTAAGAGAGATGTTCGATTAATATTTTCTATGGCTAGTGAACTTGTTGCCCCTAATAATGTTTGAAGTTTTCTTGACAGAGAAATGACAGGAGGTTCTTCTTCTTTTTCTTTTTGGACCCAAATCAGTGTAATACTCCATTCGTCCTATTATTGTTGGCTCGTTTTCCTTTTTTGGGTTGTTCCATTAAATTGATACGTTTCCAAAAAAGAAACACTTTTACACTAAAAAGTACCTAGAATTTCATGATACAATTATTTTATATAAAACACAATTCTCATTAATCTATGTATAAAAGAATAAAGTCGTGAATATTGGGACGGAGGGTACACAGTTTAATGATTAAATCCAACCATTAAGATTTCCACAATGCAAATGCAAGTACTATGTAATTTAAGGAGCGTTTATTATCTAGGAGTAGGACTGACAATACACACAATAGAGCATTGACTATGGGGAGATTAGAATTCTGACATAAATCGACCATTTACTATCGTGCATTAAATACGGATTCAAATTAACTTTACCAATTTCGTAATATCATTATAAAGTCTGGGATTAAGTTGGTATTTTCAATAAAAGTTACTCCATTTATCTTCGTCACTATAATTTATCTAATCGCATTCATTTCAATTGGATATGAATTGAAGTAAGTTGTTTTAAACTGTAAAAATTATGAAGAGTCATTGGATATTCCAAAATTTATAATATATTTTAGTAAGTAATGTATTAGCCTGTTATTTTTATCGACATAGATTAATTCTTAATAGTAAACACCATATTAAAGTATGTGAACTTTTGCGTGTAAAATATATGTAAATAACATATTTCCACTGTGTATTAATTTAGAACTACAACTTGCGTCTAGAAAAATATGTAAAATTCATATATCCATTGTGTATTACTTTAGAATACATTGTAATTCTAGCTCGACTTCAAGTTAAAGTAGAAGAGTACTCTGTAAGTTCACATCATTGTTTTCCACATTTCCTGGCTCGTTTAGTGGGGATATGGAAAAGTAGAATGAAAGCTAATCTTAATTAACAAAACAATATGTGATTTACACCCACTGTTTCGGATGAGTTTAATGGAGATTCCAATTATTGGAAATCAACTTATTTAGGGGTTCGCATAAACGGACAAATTTACTTTTTCCACTTTTCCATAGTGCAATTAATCATCAATTCAAGCTGTCTAACTAGGATTTTGTATAGTTAGATAAATCTGGGAATAAAAATATTAACTATAATTTTCCAACCCCTAATTACGAGACTAAGAGTGCTACTCCCATAATTGCGTGACTAAAATTGCATTTATCATGTCTTCAAATTTGGATTATTGGAACCCAATCACAAAATTAATAATAACGGTGAAAATATTAGGAGCTGTTCTCCACACAAAAAAAGAAGAAGAAAAGATAATCGAGGTCTTGATATATATGGCAAAGAAAAACCCTCATAGGATACAAATAATTCGTGAGCAATAAATAATTGTAAGGAAGCATCACATAATATACTCCTATTATATCTTTCCCCTCGAAAATAAAATCTGAATTGTACTTTATTTTGATTTCTATTTTATCTCTTTATCCAGTGAAATGGATAAAGCAGTAGTAGGATTGGCAAGATCAGAATATATTTTTGTATCTCTGTCATAAAACAATGGCATCTGTTTGTTCCAAATCTACTAACTCTTAACTAACTGTCTCGACAAAAATAGCATTCTTCTTTTATTTGTAATGGTGGATACCTCCTCTACTTAAATTAATTAAAGGAATGTGTGGTAGAATACTACGTCTACAATTAATTAATTAATGCGCTTTCTCAATCACACAATTTTTTGCTATAATAAACAATTGTGTGACCAAGTGCACCATAACAATATATCGCGCGGAAGCTCATTCGTTTTCTTATTGACTTAGATTGAATTGTATTATATTATAGTCTTTGTTTAATATTTAAGGGCTGCAGATCCAAAAACTAGGGGTCCCGATCTTTTATAGAAACACAGCTAATAGTTCCATACTAACCTAATTAAGGCGCATACATCCACCGTTTTCTTTATTTTAAAATTAAAACATTTAAAATTAACTTTTTAATGTGAATTATCATTTAGGGCATGTGTCAGTTAATCGTACTTGAGTTTCAAATTATTGTTAGAAAAATATTAAATTTTATATTTTTCCACTTAATATATCCCTCACTTTTCTTTTTCTTTTTTTGGTATTGTCGGAACCAACATATTTCGGTGAGCACCGGTAAAGTAAACTCCCACGTAGTATGAAATGCTCAAACTTATGAGACGTTGATGGAATTCGAATATGTAACATTTGGCTTACAAAATACACATGCTACCACTAAACCTTCTCAACTCCGAGTGGACAATATATCCAAGGCCGAAGCTATGATTTTAAATATGGATGGGGGAAATTACAAACTAGTATTTAATTTGGAACACATTTAGACCGTCAAAAATATATTTTGTATATAAAAATCAAGAAAAATACAAAACACAATATAAATATAATAATTTTAGAAAAATCCCCGACGATGATTGCCGGGGCGTGCCTAGTCCTGGCTCCGACCCTGAATATATCCCTCTCTTGCATTGTTGTGCGTTCATTTTACTTGTCCTAATATATATACTCATCCCTCTCTCGCATTGTTGTATATACGGAATTAGTGCGTTCATTTTACTTATTCAAATATACTTTCTTAATATGTATCAACATTTAAAAATTTAGAGGACAATTTTTTTGTTTAAACTAGCTAGAGCATGAATTAAATTACAATCACAACAATCGATATGGAATATTGGGGGTGTTTGGCTAAGCTTATTTTAGAGAACTTATAAGCTGCAAGAATTATAAGATGTTTCAAGAACTTATAAGAGATAATGTTCCAAGAGCTTATAAGTTATTAAAGTGTTTGGATAATTGATCTTATGTTTGCAGAAAGAATCGTGAGTTAGAGAAAAAAAATCATAGTAGAGAGATAAAATTGACGAGATGTAAAATTGATAGTATATGTGTGAAAATAACAAACTATAATAAGGTTATTTTGATAAATTCATGGTTGATTATAAGTTTATGAAAAAATAAGTTAGGGTTGACCAACTTATTTTTGGGGCTTATAAGTTGTTAGAAACTTATTTTTTCAGGTTTATAAATTATTTAGGAGTTTATTTTGTCAAATCTTGCAACAATTTATAAGTTCAAAGCCAAAATTTTATAAATTTGCTTTAAAGAAACTTATAAGCTCAACCAAACACCCTCATAATAAAACCGAACCAAATTCGGTGCAAATCAAGCTCGACATCACACAAGACAAAACACGAGTTGGGCAAAGCGTTGTAAAATCCCAAAATGTGGAATATATTAGCATTGAAATTTGAATATTAATTAGGGTTACCAAATTATTCCTTGGAAAAATTAGTTGATTTTGTTTGGTGAGCGCACGACTGCAGGCTGCAGGAAGAGGGTGAGGAAGGAGAGGGTACGGCTTACGATAGCGGGAATCATGGGATGTGTAGGTTGGCGATTTTGTATTATTATTTTAGGTTGGTGCTGTCTCTTTCGAGGATCTTAACGTACGCACAAACAAACAAATTGTGTATCTACATCCCCTAACTTTACTCTCCAAATTATTGAAACTAGGCTACAATAGTTTCCTTTATATATATATTTTCCCCAACTTCATTGCATTCTAGCTGTCATGCACACCAACTTCCTACTCTGTCTTCCAGTGGATCTTTCTTTTATGCTTTTCCTCTATCTCATTGACGGTTCAAAAGGGGACACACATTCATTAACTAAATTTGGAGTTATCGGTATTATTTTTTGGTCTCGTAGACATCTACTTTGGATTTACTGGCAAAACCATTAGAGTAATTTAAGATGGTCTTTTCACTTGGGATATATATATATATATATATATATATATATATATATATAGAAGTGGATCGAATGAACGAATCATCTTTTTACTACTGCGAATCACGATAAGGCGTTGAAGATGATGTAAAATAAGTATAAAGTTGTGCATAACTAAAACTTTCTAAAATTATTTTGTTGTGCAACAATTTTAGAAAGTTTTCGTTATACCCAACTTTATCTTGTTTTGTGCATCATCTTCAACGACATATCATGGCCTAAGTTCTCAAAAGATAAATTTCATTGGATCCAACCCTATATATATATATATATATATATATGCATCCTCATCTACATTCAAACATCTGCGGAGATATGCTTTGTCACAAGGATATTTAATACTGTGAACTGGAAAAAAGGGAAAAGTATTTTTTTTAGTATTTATGAAAACAGACTTAAAATATCTGATTATGTTCGAATCTAGAATCGACTCGACTCTCTTTTACATTTGAATTAACAAGTTAGGTTTATGGCTTATAAAGTCTGATTTTATAAATACATAAAATATAGTCTACAATCGAAACTATGGAAATACTCCAGCTTCTTCCTCTTCGATCAATTCATTAGAAACCAACGTGTAAAGCTTCGTTAATTTGACTAATTAGAGAGAACGACTTTCATTTTTTCTTTTTAATTTTATAAATTCTTTTGGGCTTTGCTATTCTAAGTGCAACTAGTCAGCATCTTACATTCTTAAACAATTCGTATAAAAGATCATTTTCACTTTTCATGAGTAAGAACTTTGGGGACCTAATAGATGTCCATAGAAATGGAGAAACTATTTTGCTTTGCATTTTCTTTTTTCTATACGAAAATTTACTCTAATTTTTATTCATTGTTTTATCGTATATTTTATGCCTAAAATATTAGCATAGTTTCAATTCTAGACTACACTAATTAGTAAGGAAAATAGGCCTCATAAATTTATATTTTTTCAATGCATTTTTAATGTGGCCCACCAAAATTGTCTTTAGAAAAAATGTCATGAGAAATGTATCGTCACCATAGTAGTGAATGAAATAGACTTCATAAATTGTCATGCATGCACTTCTCTTTTGATCACTATGTTATTTGAAAATTGGCACAACTAATGTTGGTTGCTTAAAGTAGCGGCTATTTGTCCAAACTGTTTTTCAAACATCTTATTCCAAATCTACTAACTCTTAACTAATTGAGCTACGTCAGTGGGGCAAACATCTTTATCTGTGTTCTCATGACTTAGAGCATTTGTCTCCAGCTTCTTTCATCACAAAGGTCGATGTTCTGATGAATTTCATGAGCATATATTCTAAGTTCAGCTTCTTCTCATCATTTATAATTTAATCGGTAACAACCTGCATATAACGGAAATTGCCAAATTTTTGTTGTCGACAAAATTCACGTCCTACATTGGCAGCTGCTCCTCAACATTTGGCTTGAGTTGTGGCACTCATTAATCACCCCATCTCCCCATTGTCAAGCATTGTCGAACATCAAGTACAACTCCAAGTGTCTAGACCGAATCCATTATGGATGTACGTGCAAAACCTTTTTCCAAACCTCTGTTGGAGTATGAAACCTGAATGGATTGTATGCAAAAGCTTGATATCGGTGATCCAAATATTTGGACCCATGTTTTTTTGATCCAAGCATAATCCTAATGGCCTTAGGGTTATTGTTTGTTTACTGTCCTATTTAATGACAGTTTCTCCTTATAATCTACATCCGAAATCCATAGTGAAATCTCTAGCTTGACATCGCCCCCAGACGTAGTCACATGATGAATTGGGTAAATGATAGGATATGGCTCAACCTCTCAGGCCCACTAGCAGGCCCAAACGAGCTGGGCCTGACCTAATGCTGCCCTACTCGGTTACGCCCGAAACACAGCCTCTAAACCCTAATCAAAACCCTAATTAAAGACGGAGTCAAGAGCGAAGATTATGGGTAACGGTGGAAATCATGGGCAATTATGGTGAAGATCATGGTCGACATGAAGGATCGTGAGCCCGCCAATCAAGGATTCGTTACAAGGTCTACGTTTATGTATAAATAGGAGTTAGATTGAAGGAAAAAGGTTAGCAAAACATCGAACACTAAAGCTCTTTGAGATACTCATTGTAATAAAATTATAGTGAACATCTTGAGGATCATCACCTCCGTGGACGAGATCGATTCTTGATCGAACCATGTAAAACTCCGTGTTCTTTATCGCTTTCTAAATCTTGCATACTAACGCATACGATTTATCATTGGCGCCGTCTGGGAAACTCTTGAACAAAAAGTCGTGTTTTCTATAATTTAATGGCAAGGACACGCAAACGCTAATCTTGCCGGCGATGTCGAGAATAACCGCAGAGGACGATCGGTGGTCACACAAATACGGGAAAGGGATCGCGGACGCCACCGGTGGTCACACACCGAGGGCTACATGGAGAATGCTTCCATACACCTCGGGATGGCCGCCTAACGAGGAGAAAGATGCCGACCTCGCACGGTGAGCAGGAGGTTCACCGCTCCCACGAGGTCCTCGATCGAGCAAATGTCCGAATTCCTCAACGCCAACCTCAATCGATTCCGAGTTTCCTCAACTAGAGGACAAACGGGCGGGCCCATCAAGAGTGCCCGAATTGGTGATTCTGAGCAACCGAGGTCGTTCACCTCTTCAATCAATCAACATTCACCGCGCACGATGACCGCCCAATACCCGAGTTCATTCGCCTCGGCCAAACTATCGTGACCATTCGCCCTCATACCATCCGCGGAGCCGTTCTCCACCTCGGCGTAATGCCCATGCGACTGGGCGGGAGAGAATAGAGGAAAGGCGAAGTCGAACTCCCCCTCGGAGGGACGACAAACGCCGCTATCGATCTCCCACTCCTCCCGGAGAGATGACAACGAGCTCCCGGATTCGACCGCACGGCCGGATTATCTCCTTCTCGAGGAGATTCGATACACCGCCACAGCGATACCGTGCTCCAAATATCGCTGCATACGATGGCCTTGGAGATCCTTTCGACTTCCTATTTGCTTATACCACTAACATGGCAAATCAATGGATGGAAGATTTCCACATGTAAGGTCTTCCCGAGGTGCCGATCTCCAACGCCGACGTTGGTTCACCCGCCGCCGTAACAACATCCATTGCTTCAAAGACCTCATGGATCGATTCAAATGGCGTTTTACCAAAAGATGTCGCCTCAACAACCTTCATCCGATCTGCCACAATCCGCGAGGACGGACGAGACGATGTTGAATTTCGTCTCAAGATTCATCAAGGTGTCCTTAAAATAGATGAGTAACGATCTCTACATCATCAACGATTCAAGAACGGGATCCGATCCGGTGCTCGAATAAAGAGATCACCCATGAACAACCAAGACGGCTAGTCGTCTTTGGACCTTGGTTGACAACCGTCAAGGGGACGAGTCGACCAGGAAGAGAGAGATCGGGATGAGCAGAATGATGAAAGAAGGAAGCCGGAGGATCGAGGCCGAGGTACCGAACGTCGAAGTGCGTCGAGAGAATCAAAAGGGCCCGAGAGAATCAAGGCGGGACCTCGCCAAACCCCAGCAATAGCGGCGCCTCTGCTCAAATCCGGTAAAATATTTGAGCTTCACATCGAACTCTTTCCAAAACCCTCCTATGAAAGGAGGATCCCAAAAAGTTAACATGAAAGTATTGTGACTACCACCGAGGGTACGGTCACGATACGTAAGATTGCGGATCTTGAGCTCACGCAGTTGACGAGCTCGCCAAAGAAGAAGGCCGAAGAAGTACATCGGCCGACTGGGCGGGTAATAAAAGTCGAGAGGAAAAATGGAGGTGGAATAAGCTGCGGACCGACCTCAACGGCACCGACACGAAGATGGCGAGGACGAAGGTCCCAATACAATGGAGCAGGTTTATACTATAACCGTCTCGCCCGTTGGTACGACGAGGTCATCACTTAGAAATGAGGTCGGAGGCCGACCCCCGAGGAGCCGAAAAACAAGCGACTCCGGGATGGAGAGAACATCGTGTTCTCCAAAGATGACCCAGTACCCAAGATTATGCCCCACCAGGACGCCATTACTATACAAGCCGTGGTGGGCAACAAGAACGTACATCGGGTCTACATTGACATCGGAGCCTCCGTTAGCATCATATTCCAGAGCTGCCTAGATAAACTTGATGTTGGAAGAATTCAAGTACATCCTCACCTTCCCGTTCATGAGCTTTACTCAGAGGCGGTTCAACCCGAGGTGTCATTACCCTTCCGCTACTGTAGGGCGTGCTCCCGTGTCGGCCACAAGGCCATTCAATTTTTCTTGGTCCGAGCTCCTCTCCATACAACATTATCACAGGAAGAGATTGGTCAGACGCAACCGGGCCGTCTGCTCCGTGTACCACCTCACCATTAAGATACCCACCCCGGTGGGAGTGTTAACATTCGGGGTGACCAAACGGCAGCTAAAGAATGCCTACGAGTCTCAACCCAAGATGCAGCCTTACCTCAGGCCTAGCAATTATAGAATCCTCGAAGTTGCCACATCGGGATGACCGACCGAGAATCTTGACTATCGATGACGACCCTTCCAAAGTTGTTAAGGTCGGCACCTGTGGTTCGACTAATATTCGCCAACGGTGTGCGACTTCTAAGGAATACAGGATGTATTTGCATGGTCCCCACTGACATGACCGGGTCTCGCCCGAGCTCATAACTCATCGTCTCAACATCGACCCGCCACTAAACCAGATTCGGCGTAAGAAGAGAAGTTTTACGCGGAGCGCAGCCAGTCATAAGGGATGAGGTGACCCAACTCTGGGAGGCTAAAATCAGACGAGGTCAAATACCCAACTGGATGGCTAATCCAGTTGTGGTTCGAAGCCGAGGAGGATGGCGCGTGTGTCGACTATACCGACCTCAATAAACACCGCCTAAAAGATCGTACCCTCCCGACATTGACAAGAAGGTAGAGGCATTGGTGGGACATGAGATCTTCAGTTTCTGGATTTATACTGAGGATACCACCAAGTCTGATGAGCCGGAGGACGCCCAAAAGCAGCGTTCATCATCGACGGTGTCTTTGCCTACGGAAGATGCCTTTCGTCCGAAAACGCTGAGCTACCTACCAAAGGATGGTGGACGCGATCTTCAAAGATCACATAGGAAAATCGTTGAAGTCTACGTCGACGATATAGTAGTCAAAAGCAAAAAGGCGAGAGCTGCGCCACGACCTCGAAACTATCCTCCAGCCTCCTCGTGTCGGCCAACCTCAAGCTTAATCCCGTAAGTGCACATTCGTGGTGAAGACGGGTAAATTCACGTGATCTTGGGTTTTCAAGAAGGTGCAAGGCCAATCCTACCAAGGTGAAGGCAGTGCTCGACATGCGGTGCAAGAACCATCCGTGAGATCCACAAACTCACCGGATGCCTAGCCTCTCGCAGATTCCTATCTCGAGCTGCCAGAAGCAGCTTCCTTCTTCAAGATCCCGAGGAGAGCTCCAGATTCGCTGGCGGGGAAGAACACCTGTGTCGCCAGACAACCGAAGGAATATCTCGCCGACCTACCGACCCTATCCGCCCGAAGCGGTGAAACCCTATCGTTGTATCCGTCGCCTCGGACGAGGCAATCGGTCGGATCTTGGTGCGAGATGAGATGGGACGGCAACTCGCATCTACTTCATCACCGGCTCTCAAAGGACCGGAGACAAGGTACACCAACCTCGAAGGTAGCTCGCCCTGGTGAACGCAAGCGACGCCCGACCCTACTTTCAAGCCCATTCCGTCCGTGTACTAACAAACTTACCTTTAAGACAAGTCTTGTCAAAGCCGAGTCATCGGACGTATAGCAGTGGGCACTGAGCTCGTGAGCACGACATCTCGTCTCCCGGCCGGCCATAAAAGGCAGCTCTCACCGACTTCCGGCGCAGCCAAATTCACCGAGGTCGGCTCTACCGGCGAGGTCACTCCCGCCCCACGCGGAGGAACTCGTCCTTGCATCGCCCGATGGTTCTTTGGCGGATGTACGTGGGCGGAGCTTCATGCAAGGCGGCGCGGAGCGGCATCCTCCTCCGGCCCGGATAAGCGAAGTGACGACGCCTCCGGTTTACTTTCCGACCACTAACAACGAAGTGGAGTACGAAGCACTGATCTCAGGACTCTGCCTCGCAAAGGAATTGAAAGTGGACAAAGTCCAGATATTCGGAGATTCCCAGATCGTGGTAAACTGTGTCCCAGCACATACGATGCCGGGGAGGATCGAATGAAGCAATACCTTGAGAAGGCAAAAAGATCTCGACCTCATTCGTGTACTTCAAGATTCATCAAACCCACGAGGGAAAGCAGCAAGTCGACGTCCTTAGTAAGTTGGCCGTCATCGACAAATCCGCCCGATGGAGGAAGTTCATTCCGGAAGCATCGAGGCGCCCACGCGTCGGCGTTATCAAAAAAGTTGAGCCAAACGGATGGCGCCCGAAAGCTACACGGAAGTTGGCACACTACCTCGGGACCGGCTTGAGGCCAAAAGATGATGGTGAAATCCGTAAGTATCTCGTATATGAGGCGCTCTCACCTAAGTCTTACCTTCAACCCTTCCCGAGGTGCCTTAGGCCGGAAGAAGCTAACTACGTGCTTAATGAGATTCACAGAGGATCTTGCGGAAGCCACATCGGGTCACGGGCTCTTTCAAAGAAGAGGCGAGGTCGGGATTGTTGGATTTGTATCTTGAAAGCGGTTTTGGTTGAGCTTGTATACAATGTTTCGCGTTACCACTATTACAATCTCTATCTCAAATGAATACTTGATTGCATATATCGTGTCCCCTTATCTCATATATAAGTTAGATCATACGATGTGTAGAAGATCACGAAGTGCGTATGATTGGTCAAGCTTAATGAGATATAAAAGTTTCACTGGTGAGACGACTTAAGGACGAGTTATCGGTTTGAGGCTGCAGTATAGATAAGAAGTGACTTGACTTAGTTGCTTGTCTATCTTTGATGCGTCTCGACGTATTGAAGGATCACGGTGAGATGTGTTCTTTCTTCCGACCGTCGTGAAGAACCAAGATCTCGGTGACTTACGATGATCTAAACCTCGATAAGATATTAGGTGAGTATGAGTTCTTGACCATCACTTTGACTTGTTATGAGTGAGGGTTATATGTTCTAACCCAAGATTCTCCACATCTTGGGTGGTGGCGATCTTGTATGTCACGCTAGTTATCTCAGACGAGTCACCGTATCCGTTTAGGATGATGACGTCCCTTAAGGAGCTCAAAGGTTTATTGTACTAAACCCCGCAGGTTGAGTTAGCTCAAGTACAACAATAAGGTTGAGTGGTACTACTTAAGGAAATGAAGTTATTAATCGTTTTAAGCGATGATTGCTATAAATGATTAATGGACGTTCGATATCTTAAATACGGGATTCGTAATGTCTAAGTGCAAGCCCGACTCAACTTCGATAATAAAGGGTAAGTCAACATTCTTCTCTAGTGGCATGATCGAATGTTTATAAATTAATTTATGTTCTGGGCTGAACATAAGATAATTAATTTATTTGAGGCCCATCTTTATTCCTTGCATTTGATCCCTGGGCTGGCCCATCCAGGCCCGTAGCACTGAGGAAAATCGGCGCCCCCTATTGCTCAATTGGCAAGATTTTATTCTCTTTATCCACAAGGATATAATTATATTTATGGTATATGCATAGATCCTTTCCATATAAGATTATGGTAATAATCTTGAGAGTATGGAAATAATCTAAGAGTATGGAAATAATCCTAAGAGTATGGTAATATTCCATATAGGATTATGGTAATATTCCATATAGGATTATGGTAATATTCCATATAGGATTAAGGTAGTGCATTATAAATATAAGGTATGAGATAATGTCTAGGCTAATGCTCACATATTGAGACTAAGAATTTTCGGCCACCCCTCATAGTCTTGAGAGTGTTTTCGAAAATTGTGAGAGCTCGGGTGATTTTCCGGTGTATTCTCCATAGATCGTCCTCACTCGACGTTGGAGATTGGGCAACCGGGATACAGTCCAGAAGGTCAAAGCACGAGTCCGATCCGTTCGATCCGTTCATCTCGTTCCATCGACCTCTTCAGATCCAAAGGTAAACACGTGAAAACCCCAACGTGTTGCGATTTAATTATATAGACGCATGCTAGGTTTATAATCAATGTATGGTGAATTAAACACCCAAGATGGATCCTCGGGCGAGGTTAACATACGCTTTTCCTACAATTGGTATCGAGCACGGATCGAATCTTGGCTCTGTTGGATTAATTCACGTTTGATTATTACGTGCGCTTATTTAATTGTGGATCCGCTGTTCATCGTGGCTTGTTTATTGTTTTGTTGGTTTTGTTTTACACCACGAGAAAATCCGTGGTTAGATTAGATTTTATCATGTAAATCTTATCCGTAAAAGAAGAACGAAGACGAACGAGCGAAGAACGAAACGACGGAAAACAGTATCTCGGCGATGCCTCGGGCGTTTTCGCGGCGAGCCTCGCGGTCGCAAGGGCGATCGCGAAGGCGCTGGCGACGGGCGCGCGTTCACGCACGAGATCCTGGCGCCACGCGAGCGAGCTAGCGGTCGCGAGGTAAGGCGCGCAGCAAGCGAAGCGAGCGAGCTAATCGGCGGCGGCGCGCGTTGCGCGAAGCTACCCGACGCCAGCGAGCGGACTCGCGGTCGCGAGTTTCGCCGGCGGGCGACGACGCGTCTCGGCAGACGTTCGGTGCTCGGGGAAGGCAGCGCCGCGCGTGCTCGACGGTCGCGATGCGCCATCGACCATGAGGCAGCCCAGCGAGAGCACGCGGCGGCGGCGGCGAGGTGGGCGCGGCGGGCTTTGCCCTAGCGCGCGGCCCAGCACTCTTTTGGGCCGACCCGGCCCAGACCCGTTTTTCCAGATTTTCCGGTCCGTGCCCGTGCACGCGAGGCCCATTTGTTGAATCCGGTCCGTGCCCGTGCACGCGAGGCCCGTTTTCGAAGTTTAATTCTGTACTTTGTAAATCTATGTAATAGATTAGATTTAAATGTGCAGGTTTCACGATTGGGCCGCGATGAACGTTTTATTTTATTTTATCGTTCATATGCATGTCGTGGATGTTTAAAATTATGCAGTAGCATGCTATGTATGTTTATATTACGTTGACAAACCTTTAAGTGTTTTACGTAATTGGATGCGCATAGTAAGCATGCTAGGTTTATCGCGTTTATCAAGCTTTTTAGAATTGCGAGCATGTTTTACATGTTGAGTTCTATAGAAAAGCATGCTAGGATACGTGATCTGCATGGACAAACCTTTTGAATAAAAAGACTAAGCAAGCAACCCGACAAATTAATTTTTCAAATTAAAATGTCAAGACCTCCACTTTTGATCTCTAAACAAAGTGAGGCGACCGTGAGTAAACGCCCACACGCGTGGCTTGCTTGCACTTTATCATAAGTTTGTTAGATGAGATTTCTAAATAAAACTTTTAAATCTATTGAGAAGTGGGAGTCATGTGTGGCGATCACACGCGTGGCTTGCATGTGCGATTTTCATAAGTTCTCTAGAGATAGATATAAAATGAGATAACAAAAGAATTTGAATTGGGCGGTATGGTCCGAGTGAGTATACCAATTCTAAGAATTCATCTTCTGTTGTTAAAATTGTGGTCATTGCTTAGACATCACCTCAAGTACAACTTCCCATGAAGTCCTTCTTGCGATAGTGATGTGGTCTAGTAAGGTCCAATCATTAATTTCATTTGTCATAAGGATAAGTTGACATGGATTGAAATTAAACGACTAAAAGGTATATTTTAGTCGGTCGAGGGGTTCATGTAAACGCCCACACGCGTGGCTTGCATGTGGAATTTCTTGGGCGATTGGAGGTTTCAATTAATATTGTTTTATCAAAAGGTTACAATATTATTATTACGAATTATATGCGATCGTATGCTTATGTGTTTACATTATCGTTTGAGATATGTCTCTTACGCCGATTATCAATATGCTCGCACAAAATCCGTTATCCGTCCAAATTTTATCGAGTGGAAACGTAACATGAAATATGTTCTTATCATTGAAGAACACATGTTTGTTCTCACTACTCCTAAACCCGATGCCCTTATCGACGATCGACTAATGAAAGCGAGAGTCAAGCGAGACTTTGGAATAAGTCAAACAATATGGCTAAATGCTATATGATGACTACGATGTCCGAAGGCTTTGCAGTGCGACATCGATCGATGGTGACGCGACGATATTTGGTCAAGTCTCGAGAGTAAGTTTGGGCGATCGGATCGACGATCCGCTTCCACACAATGAGAGAAATCTTGGCGTGTAAGATGGAAGAAGGAAGTTCGGTCCATGAACATGTCTCCCATGACTCATCTCATGGATAGTCTTGATCGGTTGGGAGGAGGTATTGACGGCGGCCAAGGTCGATATCATCCTCAATACACCGCCCAAGTCTTTTGAGAACTTTCGCGTGAATGCGATCATGAGCAAGACCGAGTTTACACTTAGTCGGTTGCTTAATGATCTCGTTCTTTGCGGAAGGAGTTATGGGAAAAGGAGCACATGCTCTTGCTAGCACATCTAAGGGCCCAAAATTTTCGTTGCAAAATGGAAATAGAAAAGGGTGCCAAAGGTGGTAAAGGCGAGGAAATAGTGGGAGTAATGGGAGCAAGAACATGGTTGCCACCGGAGGCTTGAAGAAGCCAAAGGAGAATGGCAAGTGCTTCAAGTGCGGTGGCCCTGGCATTGGAAGGCCAAGTGCCCTATGCTCGAGGCTCAAGTACGCCGTTTGCTTTAGTATGTGAAACATGTTTAGCGACTTGTTCTACCCATTCTTGGGTAGTAGATACTGGCGCAATCGATCATGTTTGTTACACCTGCGTGGGTTCTGCGCGACAAGGGAGTGTTTGATGGCGAGATAACGATCTCCATGGGCAACGCGCGAAAGTCGAAGCATTGCGTTGGAGATGTTCTTTATGTTTTGGGACAACAGTTTTAGTTTTGAAAGACGTTTATATGTGCGGATTTTGGTGGAACCTTGTTTCTGCTTTCAAATTATTTACTCATAGATATTACATTATTTTTGATAGTGGTGTTTCTATCATAAGAAATGACGAAGTTATCTGTGTTGGCACTTTATATAATTCGCTTTATACTATTTCTGCAAAACATAATACCTATAACTATGTTGCATCTTCATCAAACCCTAAAAAGAGAAAGTTTTCTTCGCAAGATGACTCTACTTTTCTCTGGCATCTTAGATTAGGTCACATCAATCTAAATAGGATCCAAAGACTGGCTAAGAATGGAGCGTTGGGTAATCTCACGGTTACTCCGTTCCCAGTCTGCGAATCCTGTATAGAAGGTAAGATGTCGACCGCACCTTCAAAGCGAAGGGTTATAGAGCCACATAAATGTTGGATTTAGTCCATTCGACTGTGTGAACCGATGTCCACACAAGCTCGTGGAGAATGCAGTATTTTGTCACTTTCATTGACGATTACTCAAGGTACGGATACGTATACCGCTTCACCGCAAGTCGAATGCTTTGAGAAATTCAAAGAGTTTAAGGCGGAAGTGGAGCGGCTAGGTAAAAGTATCAAGTCCTGCGTTACGATCGCGGTGGCGAATACCTCGAGAACGAGTTTATGGACTATCTAGTGAAGTGTGGGATTACATCCGGCAAGCCTTCACCGGCACACCACAAAGAAATGGTGTGTCGAGCGAAGAAATAGGACTCTTTTGGAAATGGTAAGATCTATGATGAGTTATGCTACATTGCCTATTTCGTTCGGGGTATGCCTTAGAGACGGTGGCATACTTGCTAAATCTAGTACCGCCCAAGTCGATCGAAAAGACCCTTTCGAGTTGTGGTTTGGCGCAAGCCGGTTTAAGCCACATAAGGATATGGGGCGATCCAGACACCTGCGTCTTTGAACAAGAAGGTGACAAGTTGGAGGCTAGATCGACGCAAGGTCTGTTTATTGGCTATCCTAGAGGAACGAAGATGGTTTATTCTATAGTCCCAAGGATCGAAGGTCATTATTAGCACTAATGCTCGATTCTTATAAGAGGACTACATGAAAATCATAAATCCAAAGTTGAAATCATTCTTCAAGAATTAGAAGATGATCGTATTCCACAACCGATTAGACCAAAGGTACGAGATGTCGTGTCTCAGTGGGAGGATCGACACCGATACTTCAAGAAATTGAAGTGGGTCGAGTTTCTTGGAGATACCGACCGCAAGTGGTACCTACCCAAAGAAGTTGTGCAAGATGAGAACCACAAGTTCTGCGCACCCACCGTTGTCATTATGTCTATAGCACTCGTCGTAGTGGGAGGGTTGTTCGTCAACCCGAGCGATTTATGTTCGTGGGTGAATCTTCGGATTTAGTCCCATAAAACGAACAAGTAATAATCGACCCATGGACGACAACGAGGCGATACAAGACAATGATGCAAGATCATGGAACTTACGTTTGGACGAGGTGGTAAAGTCCTATGGATTTACCCAGTTGCCTAGCGAGAGTTGTGTGTATCGGTTAGATGTCAACGATAATGTGGTATTTCTTGCACTTTACGTAGATGACATTCTTCTATTTGGCAACAATGTGAAGTTGTTATCAGACGTAAAGAGTTGTTTATCCGATCAGTTTCAAATGAAAGACTTAGGAGATGAAGCGTACATTCTTGGGATCAAGGTTTACCGAGATCGCAAGAGGAAAATGTTGAGCTTATCTCAGCGTCTTACATTGATATTGTGATTACTCGTTTTAGTATGCGCACCGCCAAGAAAGGATTGCTACCTTTCAGACATGGCGTTCCTTTATCTAAAGGGCAGTCACCTATGACTGCAAAGGAGATAGAGGAAATGAGACAAGTTCCCTACGTTTCCGCCGTAGGAAGTCTCATGTACGCAATGCTATGCACGAGGCCAGATATCTGGCATGCAAGAGCATAGTAGCTAGATATCAGTCTAACCCTGGACAAGCACATTGGACTGCAGTAAAGCATATACTCAAGTACCTGAAAAAGGACTCGAGATTATAGGCTAGTTTACCATGCAGATAGTCTAATGCCCTTGGTCAGACTCGGATTTTCAAGCTGACCGTGATGAGAAAAAGTCTACCTCAGGCTATGTGTTTACCTTGGGAGGTGGAACCGTATCCTGGCGGAGTGCAAAGCAGCGATGCATTGCGGACTCTACCATGGAAGCCGAATATGTAGCCGCTTCGAAGGCTACTAAGGAGGCGGTATGGTTCAAGAACTACCTCAAGGATCTAGATGTGGTACCTGGTTTGCCCAAGAGTATCATAGTTTACTGTGATAACTCAGGTGCAATGGCAAACTCGAAGGAACCACGGACCCACAAGGCGACCAAACACATAGAGAGAAAGTACCATGTCATACGAGAAATCGTTAGACGAGGGGACGTGCTGATTGCAAAGATTGATACAACGGATAACCTAGCGGATCCATTCACTAAAGCCTGCCGCAATAAGTCTACGTCGGGGACGTTAGAGGGCTTGAATTGCGCTAGATGGCACCCACTTAGAAAGGAAACTTTTGTATAAGTGGGAGAAGCAAAGTGATGGTTGTGATAGCTAGTAGAAAGACACATTGTATACTAAAAGTTTGCTTTAGTATAAGTGGGAGATTGTTGGATTTGTATATTGAAAGCGGTTTGGTTGAGCTTGTATACAATGTTTCCTGTTACCACTATTACAATCTCCTATCTGAAATGAATACTTGATTGCATATATCTATGTCCCCTTATCTCATATATAAGTTAGATCATACGATTGTGTAGAAGATCACAGTCCGTATGATTGGTCAAGCTTAATGAGATATAAAAGTTTCTGGTGAGACGACTTAAGGACGAGTTGTCGGTTTAGGCTGCAGTATAGATAAGAAGTGACTTGACTTAGTTGCTTGTCTATGCTGGTACGTCTCTGACGTATTGAAGGATCACAGTGAGATGTGTTCTTCTTTCTGATCGTCGTGAAGAACCAAGATCTCGGTGACTTACGATGATCTAAACCTCGATAAGGTATTAGGTGAGTATGAGTTCGACCATCACTTTGACTTGTTATGAGTGAGGGTTATATGTTCTAACCCAAGATTCTCCACATCTTGGGTGGTGGCGATCTTGTATGTCACGCTAGTTATCTCAGACGAGTCACCGTATCCGTTTAGGATGATGACGCCCCTTAAGGAGCTCAAAGGTTTATTGTACTAAACCCCCGCAGTTGAGTTAGCTCAAGCACAATAATAAGGTTGAGTGGTACTACTTAGGAAATGAAGTTATTAATCGCTTTAAGCGATCGATTGCTATAAATGATTAATGGACGCTCGATATCTTAAATACGGGATTCAGAATGTCTAAGTGCAAGCCCGACTCAACCGGTAATAAAGGGTAAGTCAACATTCTTTCTCTAGTGGCATGATCGAATGTTTATAAATTAATTTATGTTCAACGAACATAAGATAATTAATTTATTTGAGGCCCATCTTTATTCCTCAGATTTGATCCTCGGCCGGCCCATCCAGCCCGTAGCATCGAGGAAAATCGGCGCCCTATTGCTCAATTGGCAAGATTTTATTCTCTTTATCCACAAGGATATAATTATATTTATGGTATATGCATAGATCCTTTCCATATAAGATTATGGTAATAATCTTGAGAGTATGGAAATAATCCTAAGGTGGTGTTTACTTTGCATGATTAGCATTTTGAATGATTGATTATTTGATGGATTAAATGTGTGATAAGATAATATTTATCTATCGATCTTTTGTTTACTACAAATGATTAGTGAAGGATTAAAATTGGGATAAATAATTCTCCTTTTATTTTGAGGATTATTTCAATCCTACCTATATTGGTTGAATTAAAATTAATGAAGAATAATTCAAATGATTAAAATAATCCGGGGCTTTGGGATATCTTCAAATATTAATCCTTAAAAGTAAACACTTGATTAGGTTGGATTAATTTTATCTATCCAACCTAATCATATAAAGTAAACACCACCTAAGAGTATGGAAATAATCTTAAGAGTATGGTAATATTTCATATAGGATTATGGTAATATTCCATATAGGATTATGGTAATATTCCATATAGGATTAAGGTAGTGCATTATAAATATAAGGTATGAGATAATGTCTGGCTAATGCTCACATATTGAGACTAAGAATTTTCGCCACCCCTCATGGTCTTGAGAGTGTTTTCGAAAATTGTGAGAGCTCGGTGATTTTCGGTGTATTCTCCATAGATCGCCCTCACTCGACGTTGGAGATTGGGCAACCGGGATACAGTCCGAAGGTCAAAGCACGAGTTCGATCCGCTCGATCCGCTCATCTCGCTCCATCGACCTCTTCGGATCCAAAGGTAAACACGTGAAAACCCCAACGTGTTGCGATTTAATTATATAGACGCATGCTAGGTTTATAATCAATGTATGGTGAATTAAACACCCAAGATGGATCCTCGGGGCGAGGGTTAACATACGTTTTCCCTACAGGGATATTATTGGCCCACCCTTATTTAAGATTCGGCCGAGCTCGTCAAAAAGTGTCCGAAGTGCCAGCTTCACTCCACGGTCAAAAAGCTACCCCAGACCGATCTGAGCAGCCTGCAGAGTCCGTGGCCTTTCATGCAGTGGGGGATCGACATCGTTGGCCCGTTCGACCGAGCACCAGGTCAGCTTCGATACTTAGTCGTAGCCATAGACTACTTCACAAAATGGGTCGAAGCTGAGCCACTTTCGAGCCTCACGAGCAAAAGGATTCAGACATTCGTGTGGAAAAACATAGTCTGCCGCTTCGGCATACCGCACATTCTGATCTCGGACAACGGCACCCAGTTCGTGGACAAAAATTTCAAGAAATGGTGTGAAGAGCTCCAGATCGAACAACGTTTCACCTCGGTCGCACACCCGCAGGCAAATGGTCAGACCGAAGTGACGAACCGCACGATCGTACAAGGATTAAAGAAGAGGCTGACCGAGTTAAAGCGATCGGGCTGAAAATCTCCCCAAGTCCTCGGTCCCACGAACGACACCTCGGACTTCGCACGAGAAACCCCTTTCAGCTTGGTCTATGGGACTGAGGCCGTCATACCGGCTGAAATCGGCGCACCAAGCCCACGCACTCTTCACTTTGACCAGGATGGGAACGAGGACGACTGCGGGCCAACCTTGATGCTCTCAAGAGAAACGAGAACTCGCCTCATAAACGGGCTAAGTACAAGGCCGGTCGCACGGTATTACAACAAAAGGGTCAAAGCCTCCGTGACCGCAAGTAGGCGACCTCGCCCTACGAAATAATAAAGCCAGCAGAGCCGAGCGTCTTAACAAGTTGGATCCGACATGGGAAGGCCCATACCGCGTTCACTAGGACCTCGGCAAGGGGGCCTACAAGCTATCTCACCTATCCGTGCGCTTATCCCCGAACCGGCATATCACTCATTTAAGGAGGTACTTTACATTCGATTTCGGATCGTCATGTTAGTCTCCTTATTGCTTTGCCGAAGTGCGATGTTATATACTTGTTGAATAAAATATTTATTTTTCTAATGAGTATTTCACTTCGCCTCATTTTATTCATATGCGAACATCTATTTGGATATACCACATTTAAACCTTCACGAGGGGACGCCCTCACGAAGATGAAAAACCCACTAAGTAGGGTACTCACTAAGCGCGCGCCGCACTCGTAGATTACTCATTGAATTGAACGTCTCAGTGCAACGCATACAGACTACTCATTAAATTGAACGTCTACATGCACGCATACAGATTACTCATTAAGTTGAAATATCTACATGCAAAAGACATCCAGATCGGATCTCATCAAATTATGCCCCTTTATTTGGGAAGATATACATCAGATCTGATGCCTAAAAATATTTACGACCAAAACGAAGTCCTGTTATGTTTGTACCCTCAGGGAAAATGTACACTTGAACGAGTCCAAATACATTTAAGACTACATACAAATTCCTAAGCTATATACAAACTTATTTGGGCTTCCGAGCTCCACGCCGCCACAACTCGCTGAAGCTACACCAGTCCTGGAAAAAATCTCCAGGTCGGCGATGCACTCCTGGAATAAACTTCGTGCCTTCAACCCAGTCGATGAGGCCGGCATCCCGATGACCGACCCCCAGGCGATTCGACGCAACCTCTGAGGCACCCCGACCAAACAGGACTCTAACACCCCGAGGCTTACTCCCAGACGCCAGCAAAGGTTCGATACGCCCGACCCGGGAGAAGCTCCGGGGCCGAGGTTTGATTTCTCCCATTCTTTGGGTCGCTCGGCGCCCGCGCCCACGATCCGATCTCCGGCGTTTCCGACCTGCTTCCGACCCCGGGGGGCTCGATGCCTTTTTCTTCCGAGCTCCGGACTGGTCACGAGACGCTCCTGGGCTCGATGCCTTTTTCTTCCGAGCTCCGGGCTGGCCACGAGGCACCCCGATGCGGCGGACCAAGTAACCTCAGCACTTCTGCGTGGTCAGAGTAACCACCTCCTTCTTCAGGTTCTTCGACCCTGACACCGGTAGGTTCGGCAGCAGTCTGACTACTAGGCTTGGGCAAACGACGCATGCGGACGATCTCATAGATCTCGAGGCATTTCACGAGGGAGTCGAGGCATTTCTTGAAGTTTCTACTGTTCGGCCATTCCTCGTCCCTCAACACCATCCCCTCGCCCAAGCGGGCTCGACCCGCCATCGACTTGGAAATGGTGGCGCCGCCACATCGGTGGATCGCCGCTTCATATTCAAGATGCTCCTGAGACCTGTGCGGTTTCTCTGTGCTAGCCAAGCTCTTCCTCGACCGCATCAGACGCCCATGAACGACATCGGCAGAAAAGTCCATCCCCTGGACTCGAGATACACCATCCTTAACTTAAGAGTTTCATTCTCGGCCAGGAGGCGGGCTGCCTCACCATCAGCCTCTTGCAGCTTCTTCTTCAGATCGGCGGATGATGCCGAGCTGATTTCCATACTCGCCAAGACTTGAGTCAGCTCAGACGATCGACTCTTCCAAAATAGTACCTCTTCGTTCTTCTCTGCTAAGGCACTTCGGACCTCCTTTAGCTTTGTCAGCAGCTCATGATCGAGTCCGAAGTATTGAGATGTGGAGTGCTAGAAATAAACAAGACAAAACGTATTTTAAGAAATTGTATCTATTATTCAAAGTAGAAGTTCGTACAAAGCAGGGTCCTATCGACCCCGGCAAATCAGCCTATTACATTAGGTCCACTGACCTCAGGCTCATTGCCGGACCCACCAACCTCCCGCTGCCCCACCTGCTGCGGCTCCTCCAACGACTGCCGATCTCCGGAAGGGACGTCCGAGCTCGGTCCCGCCTTCTCGATTTCGGCTCTCACCTCAGCAAGGAATGCTTGAAGCTCTACGTCTTCATCTTCCTTGCACTGAGTTACAGCCTCCGCCGTCAGGAGCGAGGCAGAGGATGCCAAGGTATCCACCACGGGGAAGGAGGTCGCCCCGGCGATTATGCGGGCATAATTCATACACACCACCCGAGGATCGACCTCGACCCAACCGTGCTGGGCCTTGTCAAAATCAGGCCTCTCGGCCGCCAGCTTTTCCAGGTGGGCAGATATCACCTGCGGCCTCATTACAGCTGCCAGGTCGGAGATAAAGGAGGAAAAGCTCTCCGACTCAATAAGCCTGCTGGCGAAGGCCCTCAGCATAGGTCCTTGCCCTGCCAGCAAGGCACTTGTCTGTGCAGCCAGCTTCTTCTCCGCCTCGGCCGCCTCCCTGGCGCTTCCACTTCGGCACGGGCCACCCGCAAGGCCCGATCCTTCTTTTTGGCGCTCGGAGCCGCTGCTTCGGCGTCGCCTCGCGGCTCAGTAATGGATTCAAGAAGACCGCCGAGCCTCAAGAAGCGCCGATTTCTCCACCGCCCAGACGGAGGCGCTCAAGAACGATCCGCCATGCGGTGCATCTCACCGCCACCGAGGCCGCATCCCGAATATAAAGCGAGCTTAGTGACGCGAACGACAAAATTACAAAGGAGAAGAGCAATGACTTATACCTTTGGGAAGGATAGAGAGTCTCGAAGCCGGCACCCTGCAAGGAGCGGCCATGAACCTCTATCTCCAGCGTCGGGTCCGAGGTCGCTCGAGGTACCGTCAAGAAAGTCGCTGTATGCCCACCACCACCACGGCTGTGGGTGGACTCGCCCGCCGCTTCTTCTTGGTGCTCGCTTTCTTTCGAGACGGTGCAGTGCGTCGAGCCGGTCATCTTAACTTCTCTCGGGGTCAATCTTCACCGCATCACGTAATAAAAAATTTGTTAGCACAACGAAATCGACGGGGAAGGAATAAAAGAAAAGGGTGCCTCACCCAAATCGAGACACGATCCGGCGGCCCGACCTATAAACACTCATTCAAAGATTGTTCAGTCATCCTCGGTATAATTAATCGATAATATCTCACCAAGATCATTCAACATTTCCTCCACATGGCCTGAGGCTTGATTTTCACGCCTTTTATTGCATCGAGGCCCCACTGCACTTCGGATGCCCTCACCGCAGAAAGAAATATCTATTTTGCCAATGGGACACCTTCGAGGGGATCGCTATCTTAAGCTTCTGCCGAGGAGACAGATAATATATCTCTCCTATGGTCTTGACACTAAAAAAACGCATCAAGATTTCAAAGGAGAACTCCTCGCCTATGCCATAACAGGACAGCCCTAGCCCCACTACCGACCTAATGGAATTCGAGGTCAGTTGACATATGGGGATACGAAAATATTCTTAAAAGTTAAGGAATATCGGGGCAAAAGGAAACCTAAGGCCAGCTATCAAGCTATCTACATATATAGTAATAAATCCCTCCGGAGGGGCCATCGCCCTATCATCCGGTTTCGGCAGGCACCACCACGCATCCTCCGGAATATGGTATTTCTCCGTAATCTCCAAAAGCTCCTCCGTCGTTAACGTCGACCTCGCCACGCCAATCCTGAGGTCATCCCATACCGATGACACCGGCGGAACCCTAGAGCTAAGTCCTATGGATTTACCTAAGCGGTTATGGCACATATAGTCCTTCACATCGGAAAATAGGCAGCCAGAACCCGAAACCGAACCAGAATTATCAGAGCGAGAAGAGGAATGAGAAGATGAAGAATACATACTTACTTTTTCTTGAGCGAGATATCCGACTTCTTCAACAAGTTTGAAGGAAGAATTGGGAAATTTCTACAAGTATGTTCTCTGGAATAAAGCGTCAAAGGGGAAAATGAACAGTTGCCTCATTTGGACCTATTTATGGGACAAATGGCGCCTAAAAGCTGCCGTTTCAATTATCACACGTGCCTATCTGCGATTGGATGTGTAGTCGACACGCACGCTGTTCGAGCGCCCAACTACCGCCGACGCAGATAACGTACTCTATGGTAAAGCATGCACCACCGGCCCGATCACGTGATGATTACATTGATCTCGTGAGGCTCGGACCCGGACCACGCCCATGTCCGCCTGCATCGGCGAGCTATTCAGTTGGACCTCGGCGTCCTCCGTAAAGCGAGGAGCCATTCGTGTCGAACCTCGATTTTCCTTCAAGAAGCAGTCATTCAAATCGGACCTCGGTGTCCCGCCAACGGACGTCGTCCTCATAAGATAATCTCCTTCACTCGGACCTCGACGCCCTCCGAAGAAGCGGCCGCCTGCACTGCACCTCGGTGTAACCTATACAAGGACCGCTATCCAGGTCATAATTCGGCTTCCTTTTGCAGCAAGAGATTGAGAACCTTCAACAACAACTTCAGCCGAGCAACATCCCGCCTCGGCAAAGCACATTCTCCACTTCACCTCGGCATGGCTATTCCTCGACTTTTCGGGGGGGGCTATGATAGGATATGGCCCAACCTCTCAGGCCCACTAGCAGGCCCAAACGATCTGGGCCTGACCTAATGCTGCCCTACTCGGTTACGCCCGAAACACAGCCTCTAAACCCTAATCAAAACCCTAATTAAAGACGGAGTCAAGAGCGAAGATTATGGGATAACGGTGGAAATCATGGGCAATTATGGTGAAGATCATGGTCAGTTACAGAAGGATCGTGAGCCCGTCAATCAAGGGATTCGTTACAAGGTCTACGTTTATGTATAAATAGGAGTTAGATTGAAGGAAAAAGGGTTAGCAAAATACTGAACACTAAAGCTCTTTGAGATACTCATTGTAATAAAATTATAGTGAACATCTTGAGGATCATCACCTCCGTGGACGTAGATCTGATTCTTGATCGAACCACGTAAAAACTCATGTGTTCTTTACTGCTTTTTCTAAATCTTGCATACTAACGTACACAGATTTATCAGTAAACAATTCTCGTGTTCTTTATATTCTATCGTGATTGTAGCGTGTGTTTTTCCCAACAACCTCTCCCATGTCTCAAGAATATTTTGTTGGACAATCGGGATAGATCATGGCTTCAACTTTAAAGTATTTTCGTTGATTCTTGGACCAAGCACGCCGCCATGATTAAGTACCCTGTGAAACAGTGAATTTCAAATAGGAGGTTTGCGTTTGGTTCCTCTTGGCTTCTTGAGCTCTAATAGAGTTTCAAGTTGGCTGCTAAGTTAAGGTGTTCACAAGTTGATTTAAATCCTAAATTAATTCGGAATAGATTATATTTGTGTGGTTTGATTTGGTTACGCTTTATAACAACGATTTAATTAACGATTTTAGCAAATTATAGTTTATGGTTTATATTTGCTTTAAAAAAATATCAAACCAAAAATGGCAATATAAGAGAAATCATTAATTTTTGGTAAAGAATATATTGAAGTGAAGGAAAATATAATTTTGTTTCGTTCATTTATTTTATGATTGGTGGATATATTAAGAGTATTAGGCAAAGCTGTAAAAATATCATGAACATTTTAGTGAAATTCACTTAAATCTTTATTGTTATGTTTTGTGCAATTTCACCCTCAATATACAGAAAAACAGTGCAGATGATCTTTCTAACTTCATTCACAATTTTATTTTTATCTTTTTTTATCTTTTTTCAACAAGATTAATTTAATGGGCGACAGAGCAAACATACCCCTAGAAGTTTCAGGCAAAATCAAACAAACTCTTACCATTATGTTTTGTCAACATAATTTAATTTGATCTAATCAATAAAATATCGATAAATTTGAGAAGGGGTTTGATAGGATACGGCCCAACTACCAGGCCCAAGCATCAGGCCCAATACAAGTAAGCCTGACATCAAGCTCGGCTTGGACAAGTTCGGCCCAAGAAGACTCCTAAAACTAGTGGGAACGCAGAAGGCTCGGCCATATCTAAAAGAATCCTAATGAGAGAAGACTTCGAATCCTAATGGGAGAAGACTTCGAATCCTAATGGGAGAAGACTTCAAATCCTTATGGGAGAAGATTTCGAATTGGAGTCAAACTCATTATATTTGTGTATAAATAGAGGCTAGATTAGGCGAAATAGATTCATTCACACTCTTTGTAATCGCCTTACACTCTCAAATACACAAACACTCTCTTGCTCGTGGACGTAGATCTAATTCAAAGATCGAACCACGTAAATCCCTTAATGTTCTTCTCGCATTTATTTCCCTAACGAAATTAAACCTTATCGGGGTTGTACAAGGTAGAAATGAACATTCGATTTCGCGTTAAATTTTTACTAAACTGAACCTAATCGAATTTATAAAAAAAAATTTAGAAAATTGAATGGAACCAAATTGTCTAAAAATCTTAACCGAAACATTGGAAATTTTAAAGCAAAAATTCTAACCAAACACAATTATTTTAAAAAATTCAAAAAATCTGAAAAACTTCAAATCAATTTATTTAAAAAACTATTTTTAATAGGTTATTCTTATCCTTAGAATTTAAAATAAGAACTACAAAAAATGTATGAAAAAAATTCGGTTCAATTCAGGTTAACCAGATTTTTTTTGGTTCAACCTAAAACCAAACCAAAATAATTTTGGTTTGATGATTTCAACCCAAACCAAATTGAATTGCTCTTAAAAACCAAACAAAACCAACAATTTCGATTTTGTTCGGTTTAATGTTTCGGAGTTAGCTAGGTTTGGGTTCACTCACTCCTATGTCGGAAGTTGTTTTAATAAAACATGATAATATTTTGAAACAAAACATATGAAAAAGACAACAAAAAACAAGAATATTGTAATTAATTATATGACTGAATATAACTTTAAACTTTAAAATATTTTGAAACTATGAATCATATCTTGAATTATCATAAATATTTTTAAAATTATGAACTATCAATTTTGTATCAGTTGTGTATTCTCATCCATTTTTTGGCTCTAACAAACTAACGTTGTTTGTTGGATTGTCACAGTTTATTCCACAAGCTACATCAATTTTTAATAATTAAAAATATAATGAATTAGTTAAAATAATTTAAAATTTAAAGAAATATTAATCTCTACTTCCATCCTGTAAAAAAAAAAACATAAACAAGAAAAAAAATCGTCATGTGATATAATAGTGAAAGAATAACGCCCCAAAAAAACACGAAGAATAACAAAAACCAACGGAGAAAAAGAAGAATAACAACGAAGAAAACAAAACAAAAGGCAAGACTTTAATCCCATCTCCCAAACACAGCCTTATCGTCGAATCCAGCGTGATGAGGAAAACGACAAGGCAGTAAGTGGGACCAGGTCTAACTTGCGTGGGTAACCGGACATGACTGAGGTGGAAGGCATTTGTCTGCAGTTAATGTGTCATTTACCGAACACGTGGACTCCTAAGCATCTAACCACCTGTCTCTTCAACCGTCGCCCGCCGCCGCCTTCCAAGGCTGCCATAATAATGCTAATAAACTAACGATAAATTACATAATGTTTGATTTTGTGAAATTTTAATTTAATAAATCAATATTATTTTAATTAAGTTTAATAAATTAATTTTGTGATAATTTTTTAGTTCGTAAGTAATTTTTCAATGTCAACAAATATAATTCGTATCGAACAATCATATCTAGAAAGTATAAGTCATAAATATCATTAAAAATGATTTACGGATTACATGTTATTTTCGGTGTCAATTATGTTTTTTTACGTTAAAAAATATTTATAAGTTAAAATTTATCACAAAATCAATTCATTAGACATGATTAAAATATTATTATTAATTTATTAAATTAAAATTATCAAAAACTTAATTTATTAGACTAAAATTATGTATTTTTCTTTAACTTATAATCTTTCTCTGTCTCTCCTCACTCTTGATCTTTCTTCTATATTCATTTTTACATTTTTTCTTTCCATGTAAAAACAATTATTACTAACTTATACTAACGGAATAGACGTGGTGGGCAAGAGCGATGGGTCGTATTTTTCACGTGCTGTAATTGATCTCGCCATATAATTGGCAAATTGATAAAGACAGAGCAACTTTCTGCTGTCCAGCTCTAGTACAACTCCCAAGAGCAAAGGTACCAGCCGCGTTTAGAAAATCCCAAAACGTGCTCCCAGCTAATTGAAGGGCCATTTCGTAATAAACTCATTTTAGTTTATCTAATAAAAGCTGGAAAATTTTATAAATAATCCGAGTACATTATGACTTCTGTCTTAGACATCCATAATGACAAGTTCTTAATTAAGGTTCTTATTTGTCAAATATTCAAGGTTCTCACTATTAAATAACTTTTGATTTATTCAATACAGTTTATTTACCATTTTTTCATAATTTTTATTTATATGATTTAATATGAGTATCTTAATTAAAATTATACATTAATCTAAAAAATTAATTAATTTAAAGATGTTTTAAACTAAAAAAAATGAAATTATAAAAAAGAAACAAAAAATTAAAAGAAGTAAACAAAAAAATACGTAACTAATAACAAATGCAAATTTTCCAATTATAAAAAAAATATATCATAATTAGTATAAATTAACATAATATATTAAAGATAGAAAATAAAACAAAGCAAGATATCATGCAAAAAAATGAAACAAAGAAAAAACAGCAAAAAAACGTAAAGAAAAGAAGAAAAACAAATTCTCTAAAAAAGATGATATAAGAAAGAACACATGAAAAAGAAATAAAAGGAAAGACTTAAAGAAAATAAAATAGAAAAGAAAAGCAAAGCAAAAAAAGGAGTTGGGACATCTCTAGCCACACACACTATTGAATGAAAAATTATTTTATTTAATATTTGATATGTTAAAAAATTGGTTTTACATTAAAACCATCTTATAGAATTATATTTTTACCCCTATCGAATGATAAAATTAAATTTAAATTTAAAATTAATAACTGTAATACATTTCAGAATAGGTGGAAAATGATATTTATGTTAAAATGATTAATACATTAATTTAATATTATTATTCTATTAATTAATTATATTGATAATTACTAAAGTATCCTGTGTGGTCAACCATAATGTGACTGTATAGCTTTATTGTAATAAATAATATATTCGCTCTTCAATATATAGTTCTAGCACCCTTAGTATGAAAGTTTCACTTTCTTTATGGTGGCTTTTTATGAACACTATGCAAAGTCTTTCTAACTTCTTAATCACTAAATCACCGTGATTTATTCTCTTACATTCTCATTGACTGAGGTGTGGAGGGTCCTGGATGGAGATTTTCCCCTTTTGGAACAAGGAAATATCTTGTGAAATAATATCACTAGTGCTCAATTGGAGCGTACACTTAATTACCTAGTCTGCGTCTCCTAAATGACAAACGTAAGCCAATTCTATTTCCAACATTAGACAAACTTAATATTTTTAATGACCTGAGAGAGATCCCGTATTTTGATTTGGAAAAAGTTTGTTGACATAAATAATCAAGCATGAAGTTAATATTATTATTTGACTTTTTAATTTATTAACATGCTCACTTATAGCTAGCTTTAAAATAAAAAATTATTAGATTGGTCAAATTTTAGTTATATTTTAATTAATGTATAAGTAAATGAAATCTTCAATTAACTTTATTTGTCAGAAAATAGTATATTTTTGTAAATATAAATTTCTCTGATATATCATAATTCATTCTAATGAACAATTAATATTTAAATTTAAATCTAAAAGTTTAGAAAACTCATTTAGACATGATTAAAGTCGTACTCCTCAAAGTGTTTGATAGATAAAAACGACTTGATTTGATAGTATAGAGTCAAATTTGAATGTAAGAATACTCGATCCAGCTCGACTAGGTTAAGCCCGTAGACAAATTAAGTGAATTCCCTTAAAGATAAATTGAATAAGTTATACATTTGGCAGCGCAGCAGTCCCACAATTGAAATAAGAAATATTTATGAGTTATTTCATTTATAAGTTAGTTAGAATTATCATGTAAGAACCAAATCAATGTAGAGTATATGGAGTGGTGCAGCGCCGGTTCCTCTATATGGAACGTGCCAACCACGTGTGTTCTTCTGAGTTCTGTCATGGGAGTTCTGATAGTAAGTAAGTAATACTTGATCATGCTAGGTTTGTCATGCATATCAGATCTGCGTATCAAGTTTCTTCTTTAGATTTGTCATCATGGAGTCCTTCTCTTAGTCTTGCCCTAAGAATCACATCTTCTCAATTTTGTTGTGTGTTATTTATATTGTAATACTGTTTAGATTGTCCCAAATCAGTGCCAACTCTAATAGGATTCGGATATTCTGTCAGTTCGAAGGATCATGACTTATTGTTATACTCCGTTCGTTTTTTTATAAGATGTTTTAGGCTTTTGATTTTGTTTTTTTAAAAGACTTTTAACTTATCTAGGTGATATCTCTCCCATCTCATTAAAATTTTTGCTTTAATATTTCATCTAAAAATAGTGCCTTCTAGTTTTATATAAAAAAATTAAGAATTTTTGCACTTTAGAAGGAATATATGTTCAATGTATGAAGTTAGAGAGTAGTTTTTCAATAACGACAAATAATGTTATATAACTGAGAGTCATTATCCAGGTAGCGATTGACGTTTTCTTGATTCTTATCTAAATAGCCAAAATATCTTATAAAGATAACCACAGGGAATAGTTCTTTTGGATCTTATCGGACTCAGCCTAATAAAATCAAACATATGTTAGTCCATATTAGGGATGTCAATGAGTGAGTTTTACCTTGATCAGGATCATTAAATAAATAATAGTTCTGGTTCTGGAACCGATCCATTAGATATTGGATCCGGACCGGACCAGGACCATCAACTATGTGTCTTAAGTGATCCGAATCTGAGCGGGTCTGAAACCAGAACCGAACCAGAACTAGAATTGGAACCGAAACCGAAACCGTTGTTTTATAATTTAATGGGCTATAAGTGATTTCGGATCAATATGGATAAAAATAGCTCATTGAGAAACATATTTAAACTTAGCATTGTCAATAGACGAGTTTTACAATAAATAAGTATTGGTTCTGGTTCTAGAACTATAATCGGATTCAGACCGGATCAGACCATCAAACTATGGATCTAAACGGTCCGGGTCTAAAGCGGGTTTGGAACCAGAACCAGAACCACTGCTTTAAAATTTAATGGATTTTGAGCGGTTCCGGATCGGTCCGGATAAAACCCACTCATTGACATCCCTAGTCCATATCACTATTTTATTGCAAAACATCTCTCTCTCTCTCTCTCTCTCTCTCTCTCTCTCTCTCTCGGTTGTATGAATTGGAAAACATGTTAACACTTGAAAATTTGTTTGCACTTAATACAAAGAACTATAATTCAGATTGAAGTTTAAAATCAATCAACCATCTTATTAAGCTCATTGATCGCTAATTGGAAGCATTCTAAGTCTTCTAAATCGTTAAGATAACGAGATAGAATTTCTAACAAGAATTCGAGATACTAAAGCGGATTTTAGAAATGAAGGGCAAATCTCTAATGAAATCATCAATAGAATAAAATCACGAGCTCCTTCCAATAAGAATAGTAGTTCATTCCATATATCTTACCTTTTATTCTTACAATAAAAGTCGGGCGAGGAAGTGACTACCGAGCAACAAGATAGAATTTGTGGTCATGTGAACAAGAATTGCTAACATGTGGACTTTCTTATATATAAACATAGTTAAATGTTTGATTCAAGTATATATTTTCTTTTCAAAATCTTTGGATTGAAAATCCTTTCAAATATTGTCTTGCCATTAATGTTTTGAGATTATGTATGATAACTATCTGTGTTGGCAATGCAAACTTTATAAGTTAATGAATTCGGGTTTGTGCGGGCCAGTTTCTCCGTCAGGACTAGTGTACACAAGAACCGTGAAGTCATCTTAGCGGGTTGGCCGATCAGGTGTCCGTTGAAGGTAGCCACCTTCCCGGCACAATAGTTACATGTGACCATGAGAAGTGGTCACTTCTCTGTCACAACAGTTACAGATATGGTGATTACAAGAGAACTTAGTCTGCGCAAATGAATTTTAGCTTCACAAAAGAATTAGTAAGCTTGAGTATTTTAAGATAAAACTCATTGGGTTATTATTGAGATGACGTGATAATTTACAGTTTATACAAGTATGTATGTATCTTTCGGTATGTGAGCATTGGGTGCTTTTGTATTCAGCTCTGCATATATTTCTAAATGTGTAGGTTGAGCTGTGATGTGAATGGTGCAATGCAGAGTCGAGTTTTGTTGAGTTTAATTAAAAAAATACCTCGAGATATGTCTTCATACGTCTATCTCAACTACGTTTTTACGCTGCAAATTTTTGAATATATTTTAATTATAACTATCAATTCAACTTTTAGTTAAACGAGTAAACCCATTTTTATCCCTTCTTCTAATTCATCATCTCTGATCATGATTTATTGATTTAGTTATTCTTAGCAAAATACGATCGTTATAACTTGTAAAGTTTACTTCGAAGACTAGCAAAGCTGCACTTTGAATTAAATATTTCGCACCTTGTTTTTAAGGCGTCAGCTAAGCAAATGCAGAGGAGTGACCACAACCTAATTTTGGATAAAATCTTAAATCTTTATGCCCCCACATTATTATTGCTCCCATTATAGTTACCACCGACACAATACTGTTAATAGTCAAATTTTGCAAAGTATGCCAAAGAAGGTAGGATTTCAATTTTTTTTAACAAATATAATATATATGAGGATAGGTTATGATAAAATCTTATTTTTTGTAAGAATCTATAAACGAATACGAATGCACTTTATGCATAAAGTAAATGCATTACTGTGTTTTGATAAAAAATAACAATGTCATCAATATTATCATAGTGTAGTAATTCCGTACATAAACTGCATTAACTATATATATATATTTATAAGTTCTTATTAAAAAGCTGATTTTTATTTAAACTAATATATATATATATATGTATATAATAAATATAATAGGAAATAGTTCAAATAAAAACTTAAAAATCAATGCACTTTAAGTACAAAGTTAATGCATTTTAAGTATAAAGTTACTGCATTATAAAATATTGATGAATATTTTTTTCTTTTACCAGATCTCAAAGGTACATTAGTTTTATATATAATGTGCATTAACTTACATAAAATATATTGATTTTTAGGTTTTTATAAAAAATAATTTTTTATTATAATTCAAATATATATATATATATATATATATATATATATATATATGTGTGTGTGTGTGAGAGGAGGTGTCCATCGATTAACACAATGGTAAAACTAAAACCCCATCACCCATACCTAAACAACAAATCATTAGGTATTAGGTACAGGTACGACGTACGAGTTGAAGATCACACATACAGATAGCCTTACCCTAAATGTTTCCCAGACCCTACACAAATTTTACTATGTTGTCCTATTTTTCATATGCATTTAGGTCAATATGCACTTCTATTTTGATAAGTTTATTTCTTATTTTATTTTACCTTTTTACCGTGGAATCATTTAGATTATAGATTTTGATGTGAATTCGGTTAGTTTTATTAATGTATTAATTTGTTTTTGTGATCTACAGGATATAAATGTTAAATTTGAATTTTATCGACACGATTTTTCAAATATGACTACCTCTCTAGTGTAACTACACATGGGCGGGATTAACATATACACCCTCCGTCCCACCCAAGATGGCCTGTATTTCATTTTGAGCGTCCCACCCAAGATGACTTGTTTCATTTTTAGGAAATAATTAACTCTTCAAAAGTTGTGGATCCTACCTACTTTTTATCACTTTAACCACTTTATCCCTCTTCCTAAATAACCGTGCCGAAAATAAATGAACCGTCTTGGACGAGACGGAGAGAGTATTGAATAGCGGATGGAGTTTTACCTCATCGTAAAAAAATAAATATAAATTAAGAATTACTATGTTTTCTAAGAAGTCAGATATTATGTTTTATTTGATTTAATTACGAATGATCTATACAATCTAATGTAGAAGTTCCATATACATGTTTGTTTCAATTATGAAGATTTCACCAGATTTACAAGCTCATTTCCATCCATAGCTTATACGTCCAATTAAGAGGGGAGAAAACTCAAATAGAACATAAATATTTCACAACAAGCGCAATCGGTGTTTCGAAAATTATAGAATAAAAATAGAACGTTAATTAGATAGGATCTAGCTCTCTAGCCACAATATGAGAAAAAGTAAAAGTAAAAGTAAAAAATTGATTATGTTTGAAATCGGAGATGGATAGATGGAGTCATGAAAAATACATGATACATAACTAGGGGTGAGTATTTGGTTATTCGGTCGGTTTTGAAGAAAAAATAACCGAACCAAATTAACCGAATTTTTAAAAAAAATAACCGAACCGAACCGAATTTTATTCGGTAACCGAATCGAAATAACCGAAATATATTTCGGTTATTTCGGTTAAACCGAATTTTTAGCAAAAAGAATATTTTTTCCAAGTGAATAAATAAATAATATTATATATTGATATTATATATATAAAAAATGGTTTATTTTTAGCAAAAAAAATATTTTTTTTCAAATGAATATATAAATAATATTATATATTGATATTTATATATAAAAAAATACATTTCTATATATTATATGTATACAAATATTTTGCAAAAAAATAAAATAATTGATAGTATTATATAATAAATAAATAATATTATATTTTATAAATATTATATACTGATATAATAAGGAGAGAGAGAAATGAATAGAATTAAAGATGATATATTATAATTATAATTCTAAATAAATAATATTATATATAATTCGATTTTCGGTTATTCGGTTAAAAAAAATCAGAACCGATCGAAAACTGAATTACCGAATTTTAATTCGGTTTTAACCAAATTAACCAAAATAACCGAACCAAATTTGATTCTTAGGTTTGGTTCGATTCGATTATTCGATTTTCGGGTATTTTGCTCACCCCTGCACATAACCAACAAAAATTGAATCCCGTTGACTTTAATGTCAATCCAAGGGTGTTTAAAGAAATAATCCGATATTGATATTGGTAGTAGCGGTACAAGTTATTAAAAGATTAAAATTATAGTTAAAAAGGAAGGAAGCACGAAAACGCTCCCCTCCTTTCTTAGCTTAGGAAGGCGTTACCTGCGTCCGTACACCTAACCTTTTATTAGGAAAGCAACGGTTACGCTCTCGCCCACTAAAACACTATTTCTTCCCTTTTTAAAATTAATTTAGAATTTATATTACAGGCTGTCCTGACAGAATTGCAGTAATGACGCGCCCTCCGATTCCGCGACCAATCTTGTCGTTATCTGCCACCTCACCTATTCCGTGCGGCCGTTTCTTTCGTATTTACATTTTAAATTATTTATTCTCCATAATAATTTATTAAAAAGAAAAGAAAAGAAAAGAGACGGTAAAATATCTCTCACACCAAAAGGAAATGCCCTCCAGCCTGTTTCCCCACTCAGTCAAACCTCTCAATATGGTAGAACTACTTTATAGTATTCATTCATTTTCTCTGAGCCCTTATTAATCTTATCTTCTTTTTTTTTTATTAATTTAATACATAAATTTAAAGATCATATCACGGTAGACTCAACCCGTGACCTTTGATTTCGGACATTAACCATTCTACCACTAAGCCAACACACGCATATTAATCTCATATTTTGTTTGTTTTGGATGATGTCATTTATTACTCGAGTAGTTGAACTTTCTTGTTCATTAAAAATTCAGATTCACCACTCCATCGAAATTGACTCTTTTTTTTTAAATTATCTCATTCAATTTGATTCATTATTTAAAAATTATTATTCCTTCAAAATAAATCTAGACCAACCAATTTTTTATTTATTTACATTTTATATTATCCTTTTAAATAATTATGTCGAAAATAAATAAGACATATTTAATGAGAAGATGAAGATATTTAATTTTGTTGATTTGTTCTCCAAAAGTTTATATTTTTTATTTTTGAAAGACCCACACATGATTCACATTTTCTTCCACTATCAATTAATAATTCATTTATTATCTCTATTCATACTCATTATAATTTATTAAAATTTGTATCATCAAAATCAATATAAGCTTTTAGTAAATGAGAGAAGTATTTTTAACAAAAAAATAAATTAGTGGTATTTCTAATAAACCGTAACAGCCAAAACTCTTGTTTTTTGGTGGTTAGAGTTTTATTCAACTGCAGACATAGTTTTCTAACAATAGCATTTCTTCATGCGGTTGAGGTTTGATCTAATCCACGGTCACGCATTACAAGATTTTGGCTTCTTAAATACGTATCTAGGCATTGACTAAGTTTCTTCTACTATCTTGCCACGGATTATATTGTTTTAAAGTATTTATATAATTTTTACTATATAGGCGAATGATTTGCTTTAGATAATATTCTTCTATTCTCCTTTATAATGAGAGAGCTGCAACCGCTGTTCTCTTTTATATAAAAATGTATTTTGTACTTCAAATTATTATATGTGACAAATTTTAATTTTATAAGTATTGATGAAATTTGAATTTAAAATATTAACTAAAAATTTACGAGCTACCTGCTCCCACCATAAAATTAAACCAAATGACATCTTGTGATACTTTGAGTCTGTTTGGATGGATGGGATTGATGTCTCTCACAAAATTAGAGCTGATAAAATTTTGTGTAGCTGGACAATGCATTATTAGGTGAATTTAAATTCGATGAGAGCTTTAAATGGAAACTTTGAATATTTCTTCTTTGGATGAATCTAAAACCTTAATAAAATAACTTAAAATGCGTAATTGCAAGCACAAAACGTGTAAACAATTCAGTAACAGCCCTAAAATTACTAGAGGAAAATTTACAAGGATATAAATGGTTACAGTCTCACTATTAAAATGAGATGATATATCACTTCGAAACAAGTTGTTTGTGACAGGTAAAGCTGAGAATTGATCTATTTATACTGATAAATTTAAAATTGGTGTTAACTTTACTCTGTCAAAGTTATTAAGTTTGTTGGATAATTCAGTTATACCATAAACTTTGAAATTTGAATTCAAGTCAAATAGGTTTTGAAATATTATGATAATTAAAAATATTTGACCGAAGAATAAAATATTTACTATGTTCTTATCCAGAAATAAGCCGACGTATTTCCTCCCTGATTAAAAGTCTGTTAGTTACGAACATCAAAATTCCAAGTGACTAGGGGTGAGCAAAACCGAATCCAAATCGAATAACCGAACCGAACCGTAGCAATTTGGTCGGTTTGGATCGGTTTTTGAAAACTTCGGTTCGGTTTGGATGCAAAAAATGAAAACCGAACTTTTTTCGGTTCGGTTCGGTTTAGTAATCCAAAATTTCGGTTCGGACCGAACCGAACAAGTTTATATATATATATATATATATATATATATATATTAAATTAAATTAAAATATTAAACCCTATTAAATTAAATTAAAATATTAAAATATTAAACCCTATTAAATTAAATTATGCATATATATATTAAAATCATTAAAAGTTCGGTTAACCTAAAACCGAACCGAAACCGAAGTTTAAAATTCGGTTCGGTTCGGTTCGGTTTGAGTAAAAATTCGGTTCGGTTCGGTTGAAATTTTTGAACGGTTCGGTTTTTGGTTTTGATTTTGGTTCGGTTTTCAACCGAACCGACCGAATGCTCACCCCTACAAGTGACGTAGTAGTAAATATTGATAAATAAAGCGTTGAGAACCATACAAGGTTTGTAATTGGGATTGGAAATTTAATAGCAAATGCAAAAATAGAACATATTCTTCCACATAGCCGTTAGGGAGCAAGATAATTTTTACGCGTTCCTTGATATGTGAGATTCCAAAATCCCAATCAAAATTGTACTATTATATTTCCCAGGTCCATCCCAAAATCAAAACTATCCATTTTTTCGATACAATTATTTAAAAAAATGATATAAAGTGATTAAAATAATAAAAAATAGATAAATTTTAAAGAGATAATTTTTCATAAGAAAAAACAAATCCTTTTAAATGGGATAATCTAAAAAGAAATATAGATATCATTTTTTGGTTGGGATGGAAGTAGAATATGAAATAAAAGAAGACAAAAAATGTGATGATATTTTTAAAATTTGGAAAAGAAATAAAAAAGTAGGGAAAAGTGGGAGAGTGTGAAGTATAGTATACGGTAGTAAAAGATGAAAATGCGTATGTGGGATGTGACGCGTGTCAGTTGGCCAGCTGTATCCCAATTTCAACCGCTTCTCCTAAGCGGTGGCCATAACGCTCCTAATCTCTCTCTCATCACATATGGAGAATGGAGTATATATAAACCCATCCTCCCCTCTTTCTCACTATATTATTTCTCTCCACCCCAAACTCAAAACAGAATGGATATGGATCGGATCAAGGGGCCGTGGAGCCCCCAAGAAGACGAGCTCCTGCAGCAGCTCGTCCAGAAGCACGGCCCCAGAAACTGGTCCCTCATCAGCAAATCCATCCCCGGCCGCTCCGGCAAGAGCTGCCGCCTGCGCTGGTGCAACCAGCTCTCCCCCCAGGTGGAGCACCGAGCCTTCACCCCGGAGGAGGACGACACCATCATCCGGGCCCACGCCAAATTCGGCAACAAGTGGGCCACCATCGCCCGCCTCCTCTCCGGCCGCACCGACAACGCTATCAAGAACCACTGGAACTCCACCCTCAAGCGCAAGTGCTCCTCCCTCAGCTCCGACGACGCCCTCTTCAACAACGACTTCGCCACTAGCGACGCCCCGCCCCCCGCCCGCTCAAGAGATCCGTCAGCGCCGGGTCGGGCGTCCCGGTTTCGGGTATGTACCTCAGCCCCGGCAGCCCGTCCGGCTCCGACTCCAGCCACTCGAGCCTCCCCGTCTCTAAGCCCGTCGCGAGAGCCGCCGGCGTCTTGCCGCCGCCCCTCGAGGCGACCTCGTCATCTGACCCACCGACGAGTCTCAGCCTCTCCCTCCCCGGAGTTGAGTCAACCGAGTCAACCAATCACAAGACCGAGTCGGTTCAACCCAAAATTAACCCCATCCAATTGCTGCCGCCGCCACCTCAGCCGGCTGCGATCCAACCACAAACAGCCACCGCGTCGACACCGGTATCTACGGTGGCTATGCTCGTGCACCAGCAGCAGCAAGAGAAGGGTTTTATGCCGTTAAGCGCGGAATTGATGGCAGTGATGCAGGAGATGGTAAGGGCGGAGGTGAGGAATTACATGGTTGGTATGGAGCAACAGCAACAGCATCATAGAATTCAACAGCAGAAGCAAATTCAGCAGCAGCAGTTGAATAGTAATCATTATCAGCAGCAGCAGCAGTATCAGCAGATGAGCATGAGCATGTGCAATGTGAAAGAGGGATTCAGGAATGCGGCCATGAATCGCGTCGGGATCAGCAGGATTGATTGATTTGATTCATTGATTTATGTGTTTGTTTTTACTGAGGTGCAGAGAGGAATGAGTCGGAGAGAGAAGAGAAAGGAAACGATCTCCGTTTCTGGATTAGTCTGGATTCTAGTGTTCTTAAGGAAAAATTGGCCAAATAAGAAAATAATTTTGGTTATTGTACAGTAGGAAATGTCGACGAGGAGATGAGTAGAACAAAATTCCGAGAAGTGTGATGACTTCACTTCTCTGAATTTAGGAAGGAAAGAAGCAAAAGAAAATGAGACCTGAATAAAAGAAAAAGATGAATCAAGTAAATAAGTTTAGTCGAATCTTGTCCTTTTCACTCTTTTCTTAGCTCTTTAACTTTCTGGGTTCTAAGACTTCTAATTGAACTTTATTTTTTGTTGGCGAAAGTAGAAATCAAAAAATAAATAATTGGAGGACTGAAAGTGGAAGGGACCGGTGGTGCAGACTGATATATTGTTGAAATTGAAGTAAATTTGATTGTTTGGGATGCGTTTGACAGATCGAAAATGCCTTGGAATTATTCTTGATATTTAGTGCAGGCAGCAGTGGGCACTGTGTTGATTTCAAACAGAAAAGAATCAACAAGTAAATGCACTGTGGACAGTAAAGTCGTATATACACTAATAAAATGTACATTTTTGGACCATCAAATTAAAATGGTGGTTAGATTTATAGGCGGGCTTTTCTGTTGCTGCTGCAACTGACACACAAGTGGGAAATATCTCTTTATATTTAAATAAGTGAGGCTTGTATTCCACTTTTTTGGTTGAGAATTTAATTGGAGAATCTCTTGTTTAGGTAACGATTCTCTCTTCCAATCTTGCTTTAAATCCCCTATCCTTTTTCTTTTTTAGTTAAAATAAAAATTTATTAATCATATCACGGTGAATTTGAATCCAAGATTTTTAACATCGAATATTAATCAATCTATTATTAGGTCAACTTCCGTACACAAAACCTATGATAGAATCTCCTACCCTTTCTTTTGTTTCACTCTTAATCGGAATACATGTTACTTTCCCATTCGTTTAAATTCTTGGCGCTACTTTTGTTATTTTTTTTGGGAACCAAACATAACAACTCTTTTTAAGATGAAGGATCTACATGATCTTAGGTTATATCCAATAGTAATTTTTTAAAAAAAATTATGGATTTAAAAAAGTTGAAATCCAACTTTTATATTATTGGATAAAGTCGATAAATTCTTACCAAAAAAGTTGACTTTATTTAATTACTTTGGACTTTTTATGTATATTTTTCTTTAATTATTATATATTATAATGAAGCTCATATAAAAGTTGATTTTATAGGTATATAATTGGAGAAAAAAATAAAAAGAAATTGATGGGTTTTAAAAGTCGACGTGACAACAAAAATGTTGAGTTTTATAGATATATGGTTGAAGGCATTATTACTTATTATTCACTAATTCCGTCTAGAGGTGTGCTGAACAGCACCGGAATTTTAGAATAAATCGGTCTCAATTCCTTCGGCTCGGAGTTCGGAACTTATTTAAAAAACTTTTGCTGAATTTTAAATTTTTGTTGGTTGTTAATTTTCTAGAATTCCAAGTTCGACTTTTCAGATATGTTTCTTGCAAAGATTGATTTAGTTCAATTCGGTTCAGATTACTCGAAATGAAATTCGATTTATTTCAGTTTGATTTACACAAAAATAGCAGTTCAGTATGAATCATTTTGCTCATCGCTTCAGCATTTCTGTTCACAATTTCCAAAAATTCAATTCGATTTTGAACCAAATCCATGATTGTGCCAAAAGGTGGGTGTTTGCTACCCTTACCTCTTTTAGGTTCCGTGTCAAAGCATATTATAGCAGCAACTTTGGCCTAAAAATAAAAGCTTCAACTAAAAGAAAATAATAATAATAAAAAAGAGTGAAAACAGATCAAGATAACTACGAAATCCTGAAGTAAGAACGATGATCAGCTCGACAAGTAAGAAAACTCATCACATCTTCTCGTAGCTTTGGCTAGGGCTGGCAATTCGTGCGTGTCGGGTCGTTATCGTGGTCGTTATCGGGTCGACACAATAACGACACGACAAGGCCAAACACAAACACGACCCGTTAAGGATCTGCCCGACACGAACACAGCACGAAATGTACTGACACGGACACGACACGAATACAAACATGACACAATTTTTTTCGTGTTGACACGACACGATAACGACAAGACACAAAACGATAAATTCAAATTAAAATTAGAAAATAAATTATTAAAAGAAATAAAAAAAATATAAAATTAAATTAAATTAATATTAAATATTTATAAAGTTATCGAATCATACGAAAACGACACGATCCGACACGAACACAAATGCTACACAAAAATTATCGTGTTACACGAACACGACACGGATCCGACACGAACACGACACAAAATTATCGTATCCTTATCGTGTCGATACGATAAGGACACGAACACGATAAGGCTGAACACTAACCCGTTAATTTCGTGCGTGTTCGTGTATCCGGTTAACAACTCGGGACTCATGAACACTTTATTTATTTATTTATTTATTTATTCATACCTGCTTAGGGCTCAAACTTATAATATATAACAGCTGCTAAAAACCAACTGATTGAACCCTAAAACCAGTTGAAGTAAAAACAAAATGAGAAAAAAATAAAAAATAAAAAATAAAAATGGTGTAGCTACAAGAGTTTAGGCTGGATGGTTCCATGATCAATGTTGAAGCCTAGAAGGATTGATTTGAATTTATGAAGAAGATGGAGTAGATCGTGCTTCCAGGACCATGTCGGGGCTTTCAGAGCTCGAATGGAGTTGAGACAGACGAGAAGAGTCCCACCTTCATGGAGGAGGACCTGCAATATCATCATCATCAAACTCAATTTCAGGGCAAACTAATATCGAACTTTTGGGTGTACTAATGGGTGAATTTTGTAAGCTCTAATATTCTTGGCACATTCATGCAGTCTTCTATTAGAGTTGAGAAACAATTTTCTCAAATTTTCTGCTGTTACCGTGAAGGTTTTCTGTGAAAGATAGTGCTTGCTAGATGAAAGAGACGAAAGGAGACTCCAAGATGAAAGAATCTAGCTTGGAAAAGTTGCCTTCTAAAGAACAGTGGATAGGGAAATTTGCCCCCATCACCGTGTTGGGGGAGAAGCAGGGAATCCCTGCCTCATTCAGGATAAATCCTTTACTGGAGTGGGATTCCCCATCGTAAGCCAAGCCTACGCCTTCAACCCCTACCCAAAACCACCTGACAATCACAACTGAGCATTAAGGAATTAAAGCTGCGTCTAGATTGAAGATGGCAAAAACTGGATGTACGGTTCATCAGCCCTAAATAAATCCAACCAGTGCGCATTGTTCCCCAATTAGGCTCTATTAATCACAATACAAACTAAAGTAGGGTGGAGTGCCTCATTAAAGATTTTGCCAATCAGTAAAATTTTTAGGTTGGTCAAAACTCAAATGAATTTAACCCATGGATTCAGAAACTAAATTCATCTTGCGTGGATTTTATATCCCTTCTAAAACCTCATCATTTCAAATCTATTGAAAATGAGGCAATAACTGGAAAACTAAATTATAGTTTAGAAACTTACTGTTAGCCAAAGTGGTATAAATCCTAGAACCGATGTAAGAGAGGCCAAAAAGATGCTAGACAATGCAAGAGCAACATTCTGCTTAACCTGTATGTACGTAAAGCATGAATTTTAAAAAGTATAAGAAAACCAAGGTAAACAAAAAGAAGATCCATAAAAAACAAGGATAAAACAAAGGGATACCAAAAAAGTAGTCTGTCGAGATTTAGCTATGGTGAATGGAACCCCAGAACTATTATCTTGTAGCAAAAGAACATCAGCAACAGCTATCGCCATCGCACTTGCACGCTCTGCTAGGACAATGCCCACAGTGGCAGCAGCCAAGGCAGGTGCATCATTAATACCGTCACCTACCATAATAAGACCTCCACCTGCAAAAGCATTTTACAATATCCAGTAAAGATTGATGACATCTTTAGGGGAACTCACTGCAAACTTAGTCCTTTCGATGATAAGGTTACGGCAGTTCCTCCAAGATCAAACCCTCCAGCACATAAGCAACATGTAATATCTACCCATACAGTGATTCTGGTAAGAATGCTGATAGTAAAACCTGTATCTCTCGGAATTTTTGTCACATGATAAAGCTTGTCCTCTGGCTTCAGGCTGCAGTGAACCTCCTTAATGCCCACAGCATCTGCCACCCTCCGTGCACTCAACTCATGGTCACCAGTTAACATCATAACACGGAGTTTTCCTTCATTTTGCAATGTACTTATGACATCAAGAGAACCAGCTCGAGGTTTATCTTCAAAATGAAATAGGGTCACCTGCACAAGACAGAAAATGATATGATAGTATCTAGTTCCTGCTATTCATATTTTCGAGTATCATATACAAGAGACCAACTATGGAAGAACTGGGAAGGCCCAGGATCAAATATTTTCCACAATAAGACATCCATTTTAGTCTTATTTCAAAATGTTTACGTACTGTCGTACTCATTTTTTAGATAGTCTCTCCACATGCTATTACCAGTTGGAAAACAAGAAGCTATATTGCAGAATGTATTCATTCGAATCTAGATACCAAACATATCCTTCGAGAACACCCAGAAAAATAGACAAAAATCAGACAGATAGGTTGGAAACCAGAATTTATTTTAACTTTAACATGAGTTCATTAAATTTACAAAACTGTCAAAGATTCACAACCTAGTTATTGACTGACAGAGCAGCACGAACGAAGTCACCTCCATGAGCAGAAGTGTTAACTGCCTCTATAACTTTTTTTGATTCATCATCTGACGTAAAAAGAGAAGTAACGTACTCTACAGAGCCAATTGAAGCTTTCAATGGTTTACCACCTCCAAACCCTGGCTATAACAAACAAAATCAGTGTAGAATTAGTAAAGTTATTATTTAATTGCAATAAATCCATCTATAATAGCAAAGTAATGAATAGAGTAAGCGAAAGCCCTGAACTAGGAAACTCCAGTCTTAGTTCAAAAGGCATCAACTAGCTCTATCAAATTTGCATCGTTTTGTTACTAGTGAAGAAAGACTTCCTAATAACTGACAAGAAAACAGCAGCAAGTCCAGAAGGTAATAAATCAGTATCCCAGAACTAAATTAAGTGAACAAGGGCTACATGCAAAACATTTCAAATGATCTTGTAAACTTAAATTCAGTACCTCAATGCTAGAAATTGTTGCAAAAAGACCTCTTCCTGGTAGATTCTCAAACCTTTCTACAGACACTGGAGGGAGATCCTTCCCATGCATGCTGTGATCCACAACAGCTCTGCACCATAAAGTCTGTGAATCAATTCAAAAGCTGGCAATGTCGGATTGTTTAAGCATCAATATTGTCACAATTCATAAATTTCATGATTCATTAGGCTTTCGACATTAAAGCTACTAAGAACTAAACTTGAAAACAAACAGTTTCTGTCATCATTAGATCTCTAATAATGTTTCCATCTCACTAGTTTCTATAGAGATCTTAATACATGGTGTTTAGAAGAGACAAAATTTAATCTACTTAGGTGCATCGTTTAGTGCTTTATTGAAAAGGTACACAAACTATAAATGGTCTAAACCACCCAATATGCACATAGCGCACTACCAAATTGAGTTTGTAAGCAAAAGCTAGAAATAACAAGGTACATCAATTGGCCAGCATGATAAGTTAAAAAGAAACAGTCATTCTAAATAACCTTCCAATAGGGTGGGTAGTTCCTTTCTCTATTGCAGCAGCAACTGCGAGAGCTTCTTTCTCACAGTTGGGTGCACAACACACAGCAGTTTGTTTCTCGTTACTGTTTACATGTCCGTGTATTGGTTCTATTGCTTTGCACATGAATTCGCCGGTAGTTAAAGTGCCAGTTTTATCAAATGCAATATTTCGGCATGAAGCTAGCGCATCCTTCAGTAAGATTCCCTGTCAAAAAAATGTATGTCAAAAGAAAGAACACGTGCACATATCTTTTGAAAATTCAGAGAACTGAAGTTCATGAAACTTTAAATAAATATTTTTATCTCATTAATATTCTACAGAAGTTAAAACATAATATACATAGTCTTGCTGCAGTACACCTCGAAATTTTATCATTTTGTAAAACAAGCTAACAGAATGCATTACTAGATTAGCTGACTAAAATCTGTAGACAGTTGAATATCCTCTTACTTCTTTAATGAATTGTTGAAGAACTTGACACTCTCCTATTTCACAGTTTGAAGTAACCATTTCCTTTTCTGTATTAAGCAAAAAATTAATATAAGCTAATAAAGCAATTTCCTGAGTTGCATTCCCATTTAAATGCAAATTACCAGATCCACTATTTCCCAGCTGCAACTTTTTGAGCAGAATACTACTAAAGATGAGTAGAAATTCACTTATTTCAGTCCTCATGTAAAACTCTTTGTGAAGTCAAATTTGACCTTGAGAACCTGAAGGAGGGGAGCATTAAAAGCTTCCATACTATAATACATATTAAGTTGTTTAAACAAACACATTTAGATAAACCAAACAAATAGCTCATTAGAGAAGTAGTCAAGGTCAATGCTACCAATTTGAAATTAATTTTTAATGGTGGTGGTAGTAGTGGGTATTGATTAGATAGACCATCTCATTATATACAGCTACCACATGTTTACTAAGTGTAACATTAGAAGATGCTACCACTGGCAATTTTAATTAAGATGAACTACATGTGGACAGCCGATTATGAAGCTTTAAGAGAATCTACCTTTCTTGCACAAGCACTAATTGCAGTTGCGTAGACTAGTGGAGCTACAGCCAAAGCACAGGGTGATGCAGCTACCATAAGCCCCAATGCACGGTAAACTGATCCTCTGCAAACTCGAGAACTAAATAAAATTAATAAAGTCCACAGAATATTAGAATTTATATATACCTGATGTACATTATCGAACTAGTTAACAACAGTATAATTATAGAACCATAAAAGGGTTTCAACTCTAAAAGAAAGGCATGTTTGCCTTCAATGTATTGGTACTTGGCAGCAGACAAAATTATACCTGATGTACTGAAAAATGGCCACTTAAAGAGAATTGGGCCCATCAATGCAATGGCTGCAGATAAAATTATAACTGCTCGGCTATACTGTTCACCAAATGTATCAAGCCATCTTTGAAGCTTTGGTTTACTCTGCTGTGCTTCTTCAGTCAATTGTACTATTCTATTCAGCGTCGATTCTTTCCATGTCTTTTTCACCTAAATTACACTTTAGATTTAGAATGAGATGGAAGTTTAAGTTCAATATTTCTAAGGCAGTAACAAGTTGACAACAGCAGAGATGGTTGCAAAAGACATGTATTTTGTCTTAACAAATTACATATCAAGAAATCCTGTTAATAAGCATGTAAAGAAGCAAGAGATGAAAAATAGAATTCCAATGGCCAATGGCCAAGCTTAAATCCTTAAAATTTTAATACAATGATATCTAACCTCAAATTGTTTAAATATATTTAATAAATCAATGACATCTTTTAACATCACTTAATGATTGCATCACCACCATAATTCAGCTGAAACTAGATCTCATCATGAGATAACTCATTTATACATTGTCAAGTAAATATCACTAAAAATGTAAGAAAAGATAACTTATACACAAACTGAATATTTGCTAAACTGAAAACATCAGGGAATATTAGATTGAAAACAAACTTCAATTCAAACTTCAAAACCATCAGCCTACCAAAACAAATATGAAGTAACATTAAAAAGTAAAAAGAAACAAAATTAATAAATCATAAAAAGAGTTTATAGTGTATATCCACTTCATACTACAAGCAGTACAAATTCATACTATGGTATGCTTTGGAAGAAAAATACAAGGAAAATAAAGGGTTTAAGCATACCTTAACAATCATCATACCATCGAGGTTCCATGCACCTCCAGGAATGCTGTCCCCAACTTTTCTTTCTACAGGTTTGACTTCCCCAGTCAAGTGCTCTACAGTAATAGTTGAACTACCTTGGGAAACTTCACAGTCCACTGGAACTGACTGCGAATAATTTAGATTAACATTATGATGGTTCTGGATGAATTCATACAATAAAAATGTTGAAAGATCCGAACCATCAAATAGCAATTCTTAGTGATCTGCATCAAAAAACACGTTTTTTAAATCATAATATAGCAATACTAAGATTCACAGGCTGCACATTATAAAGCAATTCTATCTAGATTTGTAGCTCAAGGTTTTGGAAGGAAGTGATTGTGATTGCAGGTTTCACAGGCTACTACTTTAAAGGTTGATGTTCAATTCAAAGAACACGCCGAGGAAGCTTGGTAAAAGAATCACCAAAGAAGATAAGAATATCTCGAGAGCCTAAGGATACACATCATACTATTCAATGGCCTAGTCCATATTTACCTGGAACGTGGTAAACAAAAGGGGACAGGATATACTATTTCTCTTTTCTGGGGATCGTTAAAGGGGCATGCTTAATTGGTATGCAGTATGTTAATAGAGGACACGATACGTGAACCATACTTGTTTCCTTTATCAATCTAAATTATATACAAATGCAACCTGTCAGATTTAAATCTGACTTATACACAAATGCCATCCATCATATCACTAGACACTAGGTCAAATAATCTTCAATTTGCAGAAGGCCTTTTTGAGTAGGAATTAGAGTATTCATACTCTAAACTTTGCTACTAATGCATCAAGGGACATGCTGTATTATAAGTAGTTCATCAGATCAATTCAAGTACAGAAGCAAACTCAAATCCACGTTAATTTCAAGAAGTACAATGCAAAAGTGTGCTAAAAACAAGAATCTGTAATGAGGCTCATTGAATGCAGTTAAGTCCAAATAGGCTAAAGAAGAAGGTGGATAAAATCATAAAAGTACTACAGGGCATGAAGAAAAGCAGTTAAATTCAATTTGACATCCCAAAATTTGCTGACATTAGGCCCACAAAAGCACCAAGAAAAATATGCATCAAAGGCTATTATCAGAAGAATCAAAATACTCTCTGAAACTGATAACTAATGATCAAAATATCCGGAATCTTTTTAGTATTTTCTGGCTCACCAAGAAAGGTAGGACGTGAGGAAATCTCAGTCAAGACTCTGGTAATATCTATATGATATCAATATTGATTAGTTTGTGGTATAAGTGAAACAATTCATTAGAGAAGTATCGAAAACTGTTTAAAAAATTGAAATATGTAGAGATTCTTTTTTCTCACTTTTTACTGAGATCAATATCAATATATCCATTGATATTTCCCAAAATAAGATATTGAAATATGCACATATTTTCACCATTGTTCATAACATTAGATTGGCACTCTTGCTTCACTGGTTTAGACTGTGGTATGATCAATGTCTCATATTTCTGATGTTTGCATTATATTTGTTGCTGTGATGACTCTAAAATTAGCAGCTGAGAAACAAGCCTGGTTAAATGTATTTGATAAGAACCTGCTCAGGTCATCTATATTCATTAACATGCTAGACATAGAACAAAAGGAAAAGTGAATACATTATACATGAACATGTAAGTAAGCTAGCTTGATTGATCTTTGGATATAATGCACCATAGTTGCCAATGCAACACAGTCCAATAAAATACACTATACCATATAAGATTCATAAGAAATAATCCATGACACAAAAAAAAATGATAAAAAACAGACCTCACCAGCTTTGACCAATATGTATGATCCAACTTCCAAATCATTGACTGGAACTTTGTGGTACTTCAAATCAGAAAAACTTGGATTATTCCCGTTGTCCACATCCAACTCAAGCGCAAAATCGGGATGGCTCTCTTTCAATTCCTTCACATCAATCATAGATCTGCTCGTAAAGTACTCCTCTGCAATATGAGCCAAATTGAACATGGCTAAAAGCAATCCGCCCTCCAAGGCATTCCCCATAAAAACCGAGGCAAATGCGGCCAACGCCATGAGCACATGAATATTGATTTTCCCACCCACGATGTCCAAAGCCGCATCCAACGACGCGGATACCTGTAGATGGGAGCAAACATGTAGCATGGAATTTTAGGTGAAGAAACTGCGATTGTGCTGAGATCGCAAATAACTAGTGTTCAATTACCCCAACGAAAGGGAAGGCGATGGTTGTGAAGGCATGCTGAAGAGGCTTGACGGCGGGCTCGGGTAGCAAGTGCGGACACGCGGCGGCGGCCAGGAAAAGAGCTGTTGCGCAGCAGCAGAGCTCCAAATGTTCCCTCAAGAAGTTAGTAGATCGGTCCACTTGACAGCCGCTGCAAATCTGAGGAATGTTTGCTGAGATTTTGTCAAAGCAGCATCACAACCACCGTGACCGTGACCGTGACCGTGATGATGGTGATGGTGGTGGCTGTGGTCGTGAGCATCGCGGTGGTTATGATCATCGTGGTGGTGATGGTGATCGTCGTGGCTGTGGTGGTGGGAGTGGGAGTGGGCCGAACATTCAAAATAGGAGATGTTACGGAGGGGAATTGGGGGTTTTGGTTTTTGGGGATAGGAAAATTTGCGGTTGAATTTGAGCTTGAATTTTCTGATTTGAGGGGAGGGTGAGAGGAAGTGCGATTTAGCGGGGAAGGAGAGGGCTTCCATGGATGGTTGGGAAGAAGTTGAGTAGAGAGAGAGGAAATAAATTTGATCGTTGATCGTTGAAGAAGAAAAGGTGTAGAGTTAGGGACATAGGGGGGCCGAATGGGATGTGGGTTAGGGACATAGGGGGGCCGAATGGGATGTGGTCATGCATGCTACACCACCATGTGTTCAATTTAATATTCATGACCGCCAAATTCTTTATTGGCTCCTCACATATTGTAAAAGATCGAGGTCGTCTGAATCTTGTTATTTTTGCCATGTTTTACACTTATAAGAAATATTATTGTAGGTGTCTCTAGTCACTTAGACCATTACAATGGTTTGCCAATTTTTATTTATTTTTAATTCATGGAAAACTCTGTTATATTTGGTGCGTACCAGGTAAAACTCACGTCTTATAGCCTGTAAATTACACAGATTAGATAAATCATACTTAAAAAATCAAGTGTGTCAGACTCAGACCTATAGAGATGTTAATATAATTCGAATATGTAAGTTTTTAGCTCTAGAAACTCACTTTATCATTAGATCGTCCTTTCAATGACACGTGGTTTGCCAAGTTTTGCTTATTCTACACAACCACATCAACATTTACTCTATGTCTTCCTCAAATCAGACTTTATCTACTCTAATACTTTCTCAAATTCAATTATTTATAGACCCTATTGTATAACACCAACTACTTTTACCTATTTTCTTTAATTGCTTCTTTTTTTATTTATATTTAACTTGAATAATATTTAATTTTATATTAGTGGATTAATATATTTAAACAGTATACTATAATTAAAAATAATTAAATTATTATGCTAAAAAGTAACACTAAAAATCCAAAAATAAAAATAAAAATAAAGAATGAAATAAGAAGAAAGAGTCGAAAATAGATTTCCAAACCAAACAATTGTTTTTTTTTTCAAAAAAAAAAAGCAAAAAGCACTCACCAGCTGGCATGAGCACGCCCAGTCGCACAACGGGAGTGTGCAATGCACGCGCCCGTCTATGCGCCTAGACTCGTTCGATGCCCACACGAGTGCGTGGCCCCTCCTTTCTAGTGGGCCACACCCAATTTTATAATGAAAAAAAAAAATTACGTCTCCTCACTCCTCCCTTTCTTCTCCTCTCCCCCTCTTTACTTCCTCCATTAGGGATGCTATTAAAGATTCTCTAACTGCACGACAATGGCTAGTAACAACACTATCAAACTATTGTGTGTGTGTGTTGGCCTAGTGGTAGAGTGGTTAATGTCCGAGGCTAAAGGTCTCGGGTTCGAGTCCACCGTGACGCAGCCTTTAAAATTTTTGTATTAATTGATAAAAAAAAACACTATCAAACTATATCCAACGTTTACTCCCGTTATAATGTTAAAATGGTGCAGTGTCGCTCATGAGGTAGGCCACTATATGGGTGACCTCAGTGGCGGAGGCAAGAGGGGCACAGGGGCCCATGGGCCCCCAAGAATTTTGAAAAATGCAGGGTATTTTAGTAATTTCACAATTTAATCAATTTTTAATATATTATACATATCTGTAAATATATTGGACCTGCACAAAGCCTTTATTTTCTCTCTCTCTGTCGTTGCATTTGTTCACCCAACAGAAGCCTTTCTTTTATCTCTCTCTCGTTGCATTTGTTCACCCAACAGAGAGATCTTCCACCGGGAACAACATCGGCGAGACCACGGCGTCGGCGACCCTCTACTCCGGTAAGTTTCGAATTTAACAGTTTAAATATGGGGTCTGAACTTAAATGCCCAATTTCTTATAAATAAATAAATATGCGTATGATGTTTGATAATCCCTACAAACTGCAATTTTTTTTCAAGATTAACCCAATTGCGACTGTATCAGATAATGTTAGATTTGAATTTGACTCTGGTGGTTTCGTTAGCGAGACCCAATTAGTGTAGCTAATAAAGGTAATTGAGTGATAAGTCATCGATTGAGTGTTGGTGATGTCTATTTCCATTACTGGGCAATGTATGAGGTGGGGTGACGTGGTAGAAATGTGGTAAACAAAAAGCTAATTGAATTACCACATTTTTTAACTTGGTAGAAATGTGGTAAACAAAAAATCAGGAATGTAAGAGGTGGGGTGACGTGGGATTGAATGAATGAAAATGAAATGATAATTAGTGTAGCTAATAAAGGTAATTGAGTGATAAGTCATCCATCTAGTGTTGGTGATGTCTATTTCCATTCTTGGGCAATGTAAAGAGATGGAGGAATTGCTTTTCGAAGAAAGAGATGGTTCTTTAATGAGGAATGAGGAATGAATTAACATTTTCATTTTCTAAATAAAATGAAAAATATGATAAAATATTAGTAAAGTTATGATTTACATAGTGAATTATATATTTCTCTTCCCGATTTATTCCAAGAATGCTATTCTTGACAATGTTTCTTTGTAGTGAAGTTATTTTGTAGTCACACTAGTGTCGATTACTTGTTTTGTTTGCATTGGGGTAATATTGTTTTCATTATTTCACCAGGTTCACACTTGCCTCGAGAGAAAGAGCTTTCTCAAGAATGAAATTAATCAAAGTTCTCTACGCAATCGTATGAGAGACCAACCTTGAATGATTGCTTAGTTCCTTATATTGAGAAGGATGTGTTCGTCAATATCAAGAATGAAACTATTATGCAATGATTTTAGAAGATGAAGAATAGAAGGAAATGTTATGATGTGATTGATTTAACTTTTATTTTTGAATATTGCAATATAATTTAAATAATACTATTTATTTTTATTTTATTATAAAAATTATTTTTGGGCCCCCCAACATGAAATGTCTGGCTCCGCCACTGGGTGACCTCATGGGCCCACCATTTTAAGGTGCTTGAAGTATTAATGACTTGTTCGAAGAAATCGTTTCTTACATTGTTTATATTTTGTTGTAGATGAGAGTTGAGATATAGAAATATAAAGAATATGACAACTAAATTGTATATGTTTTTATATGATTATTTGTTTATAGATTATTTGAATTTTATATAAATTAAAAAATTAGATTTATTTTATAATATAAGGGATCATGTATTTCTTATTTTACCTAGAATGTCAGGAACGAGAATGAAATGGTGGATAACATAGCCAATGCCCTAATGAATTAATTTATTTTTTAATGATTAATATATGATTTATCCAACACTTTTTGTTTAATTAACGCATCAAAGAAGACTTGGGATATGTGAATTCATTTTATCATATCGAATCTTACATTCACTGAACTATCTATCCACGAAATTATGAATCTTCAAAAGTAAAGAAAACGTTTATTATGCAGGGAAGAAGATGGATATGGAAGAACTGCTGAGTTTATGGGTGTAGAAGTAGGGCTGGGGAAATGGTTTTTGGTTATCGGTTAATACCGAACCGAACCGAACCGAAACCGTATCATGTTCGGTTAACCGTATACCGCATATTCGGTTTGCGGTATAATATTTTAATTTTTTTCGGTTTTCGGTTAACCGATAACCGAACGGTTATTAACCGAAAAACCGAAAATCTTTTCTATTTTATTAATTATTTTAATTTTTTATAAATCTATAAAAACTAATTACTAATATTAATTAAATTTAAACCCTATTACTCTAATGTATCAAATTACTCTAATGTATCAAATTATCATTGCATTAACATGATAGTTTGTTGATAGATTGATGTTGATTGCTTTGATTTATTTTGAATTATTGATGTATATTGGATGAATTTTTTTATGGACATTAAAATTTGAAAAGTTTACACATCTGATTGCAAAGTTGTATCTTATGACATGTCGTTTCTTATAAATTCATGTAATCTCCAAGCAATTTTTTGGTTTTTCGGTTAACCGAAAACCGAACCGCACTAACCGATGCGGTTTTTGGTTAACCGAACTTAATAAACGGTTCGGTTTCGGTTATTAAATTTATGAAAATTTCGGTTCGGTTAACCGAAAAAATCGGTGCGGTTACCCAAACCCGAACAATTTTCCACCCCTACGTAGAAGGGATTATTGAAGAGTATGATTCATGAGGAGCAATAGCATGTGAACGAAGCGTTTGAAAGGATGGAGAGATACAGATGTGTAAGCCAATATCATTAATGTATTTCGCTTCATATTTCCGTCGGGAAAAAGTTTATCTTAGGAATTGAGGAGTCATGTTGCCGGTAGATTTTCGCTTTCCTGAACCGAAGGGGGTAAAAAGTAACCCCTAATCGGCTAAAGGCGGGAAGGGCAAAACAAGGGGGGACAACGGGTAGGAGAAATGGAGGTTTGGGCTCTAGAAGGATTTGGTGTTGCTCATATTTTACAAAAGATGCTTACGAGGTTCTTCAAAGATTGCTTAAAAGCTTGTATTTCGTTTTCTTTCTGCAAGGCTGAAGTATCTCTGAGTAGGGTAACCTTCATCTCAATTGTTGCTTTCTTCTTCGGCTCCTGATGAAGCTATCGCTCGGGAGCCAAAACGAACACGCCTGCTACCTACTGTACTGGACCTTCGGCTAGGCATTCTACCTTTGTCGAATTAATAGTGAATATTCATGTACTACCCCTTGTTAGTCCCGAGGGATGGAGCTGGCTAGGTTAGCCAAAAGATGGTTATCGGTTCAAGAATGTAAGGTTTCCTTGTTTTTTCAGGGTAAGAAGGGGTATAGAAAATGCCTCGAACCAATGTTCGAGCACCAGACGGCTAGATGAAGTCTTCAGTCTCGTAGTCTCAAGTCAAGGTTTTTGGCAAGGCCAGCTAGTGCTGGTGATGGGTCCAAGATTCAAAGGATCGAAATCGAGCTCTAAACGCAGTAACTCCCGATATAGCAGTAAAAGCAAGACAAAGGATAGGAAGCTCAAGGCGATAGGCATAGTGAAAATTCATCCTGAATCTATTCACAAGAATTGCTCAAGGTTGGAGGAAAAAGCCGGAATGGAAAGTTTTTGTCAATAAAGCCGATCGGTTGGGCCATATAGACTTCCTTGTCAAGATGACCATTCAGAAAGGCGTTATTCATATCCAGTTGCCGAAGAGACCAAGCCCAAGCGTTAGGATCATCTAAACCAACCCATCATGTATATGACTCAACATGCCAACTATTAAACAACTTATTAGAAATACAAGACAACCCGTTCGAAATGTCACGAAATCCCCCGCTCTTCGGGGGTGTCCTCAGCGTCGAGGAACATGTACTAGAGGCTTTTTCCTCATTCTTCTGCAGTTGATGTTACGGATCAACCTCACTCTTCAGGCCATCAACTTTGCTCCATAATAATAAATTATTCACTACAAAATTGAAAAATAAAACTAAAAATAGTTATTAAGTTTAATTGGATATATCAATCTTAATTAACAATTCTAAAACTAAACGAAAATATAAAAAAATGAAATTGAAGGAAAATAAATGAAAAAAATAAGAGATAATAATAGATAATATCCCAATGTATGAACATTTTTTTCACTTAAATGTCCCAAGATTAACATATTGTTAATAAAATCTCAAACTTTTCATAATTTTTCATTTAATATCCTCTGATGAGTTCTGATGCACATATGCTTATTTGTCTAGACAAAGAGTCCACGTCAGCAATCCACGTAGATAAAGGGTAGTAATAGATTATATTCCAACATTAATTTAGACTTTTACACTTAGTGTTCCAATGTAAATATATTGTTATTAAAATCCCTAACATTTCATAATTTTCCATTTAATGTCATTTGATGAATTTTCGGTGCACATATGCTTACATAACTAATAATGGTACATGAATGGAAAGCCAAAAGGTAGGATACATGATCAATTCGTTATTAATATGTTTTCTGAATTTGTGTGCTCAAGTTTCACTACATCCTCCACAAAGTTGACTGTACTAATTTCATACGTGGTTGATTAGCCGAGAACATTTCTGTATTTCCAAAGGCCTTTTTTCTCATGTTATAAGAATCAAGGATTGTCGCAATATCATTTTACTACACTACCTGCATTTATTTTTATGACCCTCTCAATGAAAAATAACAGAACAAAAGAAAAGAAAAAGAGCAGAACAGTGTGTATAGAGTATACTTGAGCAGCGTCTTCTCCGACAGCAAACTACGAAGCAGATATGGTTTCATCGATGAGCTGCTTGTCTAATGGAAAATGCGGACCCTCTCCACGATTCAAAATCTACATAAACTATGAAATTGTTATTATAATCCATCCACAAATTATAACATATTATATAATTAATTTATTACAAAATCAATGTCTTTAGATGCTATATCATGAACCGAAGTAATAGGGTGTTTGGCTGAGCTTATAAGCTCCCCAAAAACAGCCTATAAGCTGTTTTTCAAGCTTAAAAACAGCTTATAAACTGTTTTTTTGGATCTTATAAGCTCAGCCAAACACCCTCTAAGTATCTCGAATAGAATTGAAGATTGTCTTGTCTTTATATAGCTGCAAATAATAGAGCAACGTTATAAGTTACAATGTTGATCTAACGAAGAGACAAATAAATTAGGATACCACGAAACCATTGAAGAATATAGAATTGTACAGTAGTGAATCAAGTTCAGATAGTATATATATATCGCACACTTAAGAAAAGAAGAGATAGAAATGAAATTGGTAGAAACATAAAAACCTCAACAGTTGCTTCACCAATCCTTCGCTTATTCGCAAGACATACATTCTGTATTAGCGTCATCAAACCTATAGATGCTAATTTACATTATGTATATAGATAATAAAAATTTGATGGATTAATGAAGGCCCAACATATGATAGATGAAACACATCCCCGCCGGCCTTAAACGCCACCTGCGCAATAAGCTTATCCGGCCGGTAACCCAGCCATTATATTTCAAATGTAAATTAGCATATACATTTTCATATACATCAAGTGATATGAAAATGAAGTCCTAAAGGAAAATGAATTTCATTTTCATATACATCAAGTGATACAATGAATGTTAATCTAATCCAATATCGATATTTGTTTATAAATGAGACTTTCCTTAAAAGCAAATGAAACGTATATTTATGATAAGTGATACAATAAGTATATTCGTAAGTGAGACTTTTTTAAAAGCCAATGACTTTCTTTTGAATTGTTGGTTGGGTGAGGCGGGATCTTGGCAGCGGGTCGGGTTTGGGCACTGAAGGATCCATCTGCATAAATGTGGATGTTTGTACATGAGCTTCTAAATCAATAATAATAATAAATAATAAAACTAAAATAACATGAAAATTAGGAGAAATGAGATTGGGACCCTAATTACGTGTTTAGAGAAAATCTATATAGTGTAGGAAGAGATTGGGTCCAAATAAGAATGAAAGACATCTCGAAAGTAGGAGAAAGTATCTAAATCTCGAACTTGGCCGCCGTAAATGTTATGCATTTGGTAATCTTTTGGTTTATGGCCTGTTATCTCTTAATTTTGATCTGTTTCACATTTCATTATTTCAATGAACTCATTGAATTTATTTTCATTCTAGTTTTTTGCAATTTTATCAAAAACAAACATAACTTTTTCACAACATAGGTAATATAAACCAAATGATTGCTTCAATTAAAAAATAGTTCCACTCAAATTTGGCATCAAATGCACGTGTAGAAAATGCATATTTGTCGCTCTAATATAATTAAGGATGAATCCACATCACATTGCAAGCCTACATGCGTGATTTTTCCCTTTCATAAGTATTTTAAACAAGTACTAATATTTTAGTTAATTATAGAGCTAGGGTGCATATTAGTTAGATTGTTGATAAAATTGAGCCATTAAGGAACAAAATTGCGAAACCCTTTGAATAATACTTCCTCCGTTCCAATATTCATGGTACGTTTCTTTTTTACACGTAGATTAAAGAGAGTTGTGTTTCGTGTTTAAAGTAGTGGGTGATACGAAATTCGAGGCACTTTTTAGTGTAAAAAGTGTTTCCTTTTTTGAAAACGAGCCAACTTAATGGGACAATCCAAAAATGAAAACGTGCCATAAATATTGGGACGAAGGGAGTATATAATTGGAAGACAGTGAATCAAGTGCACCTAAATATATCACAAAGTTAAGAAAAGAATACATGAGAGAGAGAGAAATATAACAATAAACCTTGACCAATCCTTTCTTCGCAACACACAAACATTTTGTTTCAGCATCATCAAACCTATAGATGCTTTATTCATATAAGATAATACTAAAATCAGGATAATTAACAATTTAACATGGTGAACTGAAGAAGTTTAAACATATAACAGGTGAATTTTATCCAAAAATATGAGCCTCCATGTCTCTACTTATTTCAATTCCCAAGTTCAAGAGCGAGAGCGGATGTGGATTATCTGCATTGAGCAGCTCATATTCTATGGTCCGAGTTATGAAGTCGACTCCCCCTCTGGTCTCAACATGATAGGTAATCACCATGTTTCTGTACAGCTCCAGCAAATCTCCTTCGATCACATTGAATGTAACTTGCTTCTTCTCATCATCTACCTCCACAACTTGTTTTGATGTTTGCTCTTTCCCATCTGCACGTAATCTTACGCACACTCAATCAAATTCCAAAATCTAAATGAGTATGAATTCTAAGACCAAGTTACGACACAAAATTCAAAAAGCGTAGTTACCAAGAACGTATTTCCACTGAATAACAGAGCCACAAGTTCCAAACTCTCCTTGGTGGAGGTCGCAAGCCTGGACTTTGGAAGGGCAGACTTTGGCGAAGTGTTTAGGGTTCTTCGACATGAGATGATGAAACACATCCCCTCCGGCCTTAAACGCCACCTGCGCAACAAGCTTACATGGTAACCCAGCCATTATATATGTTTCAAATGTATGTACTTTTTTTCTTTTGTAATAAAACTGCTGATTGTAGATGCTTTATTTGATGATTGTCTATTCTTTATATAGTTGCATCTCACTACCCTAGCTCTTCTTCTCTTATTGTTGACCAACAACTATTGATTTCTTGTGAACTCTACTAAATGGTATGGACACTGACTGTTTCCACATATTTCTGCACGCAAATATCTTATATACTCTATCCAGTGGCGGAACCAGATATTTTAGTCAGAGGGGTCCAAAAAAATGTCTGAGGTTCAAATAATCATAGTTTTATCAATTCATAAAAAGAATTTACAATTAAAATTAAAAATAAATAATAATTTAATATGAAAATTTGAAACTTAGTGCTAGATACTTCAAAAATAATTAATATGTCCACCGAAACAATCAAAATTAGTATTTTTATTGCCAAAAAAAAGAAACAAACCATTCATTTCTATGTTTAGTCCCTTTAAATTTTTATGCATTTATTTTAAGCATGATATAGACTATTTTTCACATGTTTTGTACCTTTAAATATATATTTTTAATTATTAAATATAAAATTACTATTATACCCCTAGTGTTTTCTAAAAATCCAGTGGGGTCCAGTGCTCCCACTGCCCCTCCCCTGGGTCCGCCACTGACTCTATCCGTCCACCAAATAAGTTCATTTAATTCTATTTTGGTCCGTCCACAAAAATTGTTCACTTTCTTTTTTTGGAAACGTCAACTTCATATTTTTACCTTAAACGTATCCATTTATTTACAAAAAACCACACATAACCCACTTTTTTACACACACTATTAATTAATATATTCATTTATTATCCACATGGCCCACATTTTTACACCACTTACTTTACACTCATTACAATTTATTAAAATTTGTGCCGCCAAAATCAAGGAACGAATTTGGTGGATTGGAATATTATATTTAGTTTAGTTCATATTTATATCTTAGCTATTGGATATAATTCTGAACACGGAAAGTGCATTCCAATTATTAAATGTTGCTTGTTGTTTGCATCAATCAATTAATTATACATATGTATAATGTATCTGTTTTTCATGTGTAATATTCAATTCATATTATAAATTAAAATGAACTTCACAAGTTTGAGGATCTCCAAACTGGAGGTTTCGTAATGATCATGTTAATCATGCTTGATGTGCTTATGAGAATTAAATACTGAAGACAGACGACCTAGTGATAAAATTATCATTTGCCCAAAATAATCAACAGAACTTGAATTATATTGATAGTCTAATTGATAGTGATAGTTGAGTGGACAAAATAAAATGAGTTTTAGTTTCATTAATATTTATATCTATACTAACATAAAAATTGTCTTGTTTATATAATATAGATGATCTGTTACTTTACTCTTTTGCTAAAATAAGAAGAATTATATCCCAAAGATACTACAAGAATATATTATTTCATTAGATATACATAAAAAATCTATTTGATTTCATCTTCCATGCTACATTAAAAATCTATCTGCAATAATATAGATACATTTTAAAATATTAAATCATACTATGCATAATGCATCCAAGATTTACATGTGAGAACGAATATATATTTACATGTTACAGGGAAAGTAAAACCTAGAAGAAAAAGGAATGCATCCCCTGAGAAGCCGTATTCCTAAACATCAATCTCATCTATCTATCAGGCTCCGTTCTTCACGAAGAAAACATCTACAAAGAAAAAAGAGAAGAAAAGAAAGATACTATTGGATCGCATGATATACGATCAATGAGTTGATCTTCAATTATAAATAATGTGTCTGTAGGTTTTGATTTGCTTCAATCCTTAATGCAACAATTGTAAGACCACCTAAGTGAGAAAATCATATTAATTCCTTTCAATTGTGTAGGTTTTTGTGTCTCTTGTTATTGATCTCAAGTTTAGATCTCCAGAACATTCACATTTTGGAGTCTCGAATCTTCAATTTCTACTACGAATAATTAAATCTAAAGCTTAGAGTAAAATATATCTAAGCAAGAAAAATCTAAGAAAATATGAAAGGGATCCCTATTCAAGTTTTTGGGAGAAGTATTTGTAAGTGAAGGTTATTGAATCTAAAGAGAAATCAAAATATACCAAAAATAGGAAAAATCCTGAAAATATGTACACGGCACGTGCAAGTGACGACCGCAGCACTTGGCTTTCAAAACTCTCTATGCGACTGCGGCACTGGCGATTCCTGCTCTGGTGATCACGGTCTATGCATATTTTGTGTCTTTGTGACATGCTCACGGTGCTGTTTTGTTAAGTTGCGAAATTTTCTCGTTTTGGCTCGATCTCCTTTGAACAATTCACTTACTATTTGTGTCCACGGGCTTTTATCGAACTATACTTTGATCATATGAAGCCCAGTATCATCAATCCTCGCTCCAATTTTTCTCATTCTAGATCTTCAAGTGCCCGTTGTACTTTAGCCGTTCCACCAAAATACCTCAAAGTTATACCAAATATGTAAAACTATACCCAAATGTAACATTTTCGTATAATAACGAAAATAAATCAATAGACATAAACTTAACAAAATATGCAAATAAGTGCAAGTAAAAATCGTGCAAAATGAGTGTTGATCACTCTCGACGGATTTTTTTAAATCGCGTTGCTACATGTCGTCCATCTAGGAAACGTCCACATAAACACAATATCCAACAAAATTCAAAATTTTCACTCGGGTTCAAATCCCATTAGGGACAGATTTTTTGGATTCAATAATTTTTCCACCGGATACATTAACTTTCATAACAAATTCATTTTGTTCATAATAAAATTCTGTGGTTCTTAGTTCTCACGTTAAAAATGATTCTTATTTGAACCTCACTCGATATATATAGATAAACATATTCATATAGTTCTTCTAAGAAGTATACGTATCACTGCCAAAAAAAACGCCGATTCCAAATAGAGAATTTTCAACTTGTACAAGTCGAACGAATTTTTTATGATTCCAATTGACCTTTTTGGTTTTGTTTTGTTTTAGGAAAAAGGAAATTTTCATTACGAAAATGAAAAGTGGAACGAAAGTCCTATTTTGGTGAGTCTACTGAGGAAAAGTACGCAGCAAACCCTCATGAATGTATCGAAGAGGAATTCGACTCTTTCATCCACTGTTGGACAAAATATCCATCCTCCCTGTCGATTGTTTGATGATACCGAGAGTGATCATGATTATTAGGGTAAGAGGGTACTGTTTGGCTAAGTTTATTTAAGAGAGTTTATAAGGTTTAACAGCTTATAAGATATTTTAAGGGTTTATAAGATATAATATCTCAAGATTTTATAAGTTGTCAAAATGTTTGGATAATTGAGCTTATAAGCTAAAAAGAGAATCGTGAGTTAAAGAGAGAAAATCATAATCAGCATCCAACATATATATAAGCAGGGCTCACTAGTGTTTGTTGACAAATAGGAGCTTATATAGAAGTAGTACATATGCAGGGTAAACTCACTAGTGTTTGTTGAACTGCATCCAACAAATGCAAAAAAAAAGAAAAGAAAAGAAAGAAAAGTTGATACAAATCCAATTTAGCACTCATGAGAATCAACAACAAGCTTGTTCATGATCTCAGTTGGTCTGCAAATAGCTTGTAAAGGCACCAACTTAGGCATGGTTAGCCCATCCCCTTCACCTAAATCCACTTCCTCGGAGCTCACTCTCTCCCACTCAAAGCATTGGATCAACGTGCCAATGCCAACCCCAGCAGCCGCTGCGCCAACTCTGCCCCTGGGCACGCCCTCCTTCCCATTCCAAACGGCAAAACTTATGCGCTTCAACTTCCACACCTTCGAACCTCTCGGGCTTAAAGCTCGTGGCGTCTTCCCATATTTAATGTCCCTGTGTATCGCCCAGGAGTCAACGAATAGAAGAGTCCCATGAGGAATGTCGTATCCTCCGACTCTACAGTCGGAGGACGACTCGTGACGTAGCAGCAACGGTCCAGCTGGGAAGATCTTCTTCTACTACCAACCGCTGCTGTCCGATTTTTGTTTCCAACTCATGTCTCGCTTTTTTTGAGGATGTCAGGATGGTTAAGCAGAATAGACATTGCCCATTCCATGGTTATAGACGATGTGTCCGTGCCAGCAAAGAGAGGGTTCTGTATCAAACAAGAAAAACAAAATTCTAATGTGTTCTCTTCCAAATAATCAAATGAGTGTAACTCATTTCCAATAACAATAGAGCAACATTTGGAAACCTAATGCAGGCCTGGTTTGTTTGCCCACGACCCAAATCATGTAGTATAGCTCATACTTGCTCTTTTTAATTCTTATTCCTCTCTGTCGTCTGATCACCAAAAAAAGAAAAGTAGTTATGGAGGGCTATCATTCTAGACTAACCTTGTATGAATAATTTAATATTGCTATATGTACATAGATAGGTATGAGTTCTGATGTAAATATCTTCATTTTATTCGTTAGAAATCAATTAGTTCATAGATTTTGTTTCATACGAAATAATATTTTTATGCATACAACAATATTTATTTCTATAATAATGTCTTTTATATGCATAATTATACTTCTTTTATAGTTTATTTTTTATATATTATCAGTAATTTATATATGCTACAATAATATTTGATTCATAATTAAGAAAATGTTTTCATCCCTTTATATATATAACATATATTGAAGTAGGAATCAACAATGTGACAAAAAGATTGAAGAAACAATTAATGTGCATGAGTGATACCAGTACAAGGTTCTTGATGTTAAAGATCGATCGGAATAAAGTTGCGGCTCCGAGTGTTGCAGATACAACAAATGTCCGATCGTGCTATTCTTCGTCTCCTTCCGATGTTCGTCACCAATAGGGCCGACCTTGACATTTCGGAGGTCTTAGGCGAAAACAAAATAAAAAAATGGGCCTATTAAAAATGAAATTTCAAGAATCTCATTGGTAGCAATGGATAATACATTATAGTCTTTCATACTTATGTGGCTGCATAACTTTAATATTAGCTATAAATTGCAATGAATTGGATTAAGTAGTTTGAAATAATTTAAATCTTCTAGCATTTTGATAATCAAAATCATCAATAACATTTTAAGGTTAAGTATTTTTAATACCTCATTTCCAATGTATAAAATTGATCTCATTTAATATTTTTTGAGACAAAGTAAAACACGTATATAATTTTATGACTTTTAGTTTTGAAAAACTTCTTTCTACTGAAGCTACAATAACTAATTTAATTAATAATATTCTATATATAATAGAAACATCAGGAAATATTTGAAGATTTAGCAAACTCAAGAACTTCACAAATCAATTTTATTTAGATGGTAAACATATTTGAAAGAACATAGAACATGAGAGTATTGGAAAAAAAATATTTTTATTTTTCATAGAATTTAAAATTAATAAACTATAGATAATAGGCTTATTTTTTTTGAATTTGGGGGCACTAGGCCTTTACCACTCTAATTAAGGCATAAAGGTCGGCTCTGGCGAAGACGATGTCGTTTTTGGTGAAGCATTCCTCCACTAGATTTGGCGACGACACCACCACTCAGCGGTGGACACCAAGTTTGAGGGAGAAGACGGGGCCCGCCCGCCCGCTGCGAGAGGCGGTGGAGGTTTCGTCGGAACGGTTGCTTTAAGAGGTGGAGGTGGCCGACGATTTGTATAGCCGCACGGCAGGCGGTAGCTAGGAGTTGAGAGTTTGTAGATGACGAAGATGGATCGAACAGTGAGAAATTGTAGAAAAGAGAAGTAGTTGTTCGCTTATTATTCGGCACAAATCGAAAACCATTATAATTTAGATATGTTTTCATGAAAACGTGGTGCGGATCGCTTCATGGTTGCGAGCTGTCATTATTTAACCGAGTGAAAAAGTTAACTCTATATAATGAGATGAAATTCAGGTCCCACAATTTTATATGTGTCATTAGTACCCACTATTATATTTATTATTTTAATAATATATTTTTTAAAATAAAATTTATTATAATATTATAGATCATATATAACAAAAACTTAACAATGTTGTAGAATTGGCTTTGTAGGAAACTAGGGTTAGAAGCATTGGCGGAACTATACTGAGGTCTGGGGGATCCAAGGGTCCCCCAACATTTTTCAAAATTATTAGTACTATATAGCCATATAATATCATATAATGCTTTGTAGTGCAATTGATTTAATCTTTGTCCCTTCATTTGATTGCCCCAGGTTCGAATTTGGGGTCTAGCAAATCATTTTTTTTTCTCCTTTTTTCCTACTCTTTGTTCTTTGTTTTCTTTTTTTTCTCCACTTTCTTCACTTTCTTTTCTTTTTCTTTTTTCTATAATTTGTTTTATGTTGATAAAATAAAATATATATGCAAATAATAAAGTTTTATATATAAATTAATAAAATCAATTCAATTTCTAAAAATATTATGATGAATTTATTATAATAGTTATAGGTAATATTTATTTAAATTTATTTTAATAAGCTTTATATGTGAATTAATTCTTTATTTCATTGAATATTTGTAACGGTTACAAGAAAATCAAGATTTGAGTTTTGTAAGATAATATCATTTACAATATTAATATTTATAATTTTCTAATTATTTCAATTTTGTAGATATTATTCATTGGTTGTTTAATTATTTATAAGTTAATCTTATTATTTTATTTTGCAAGATATTAGAACATAATGAAAAATAAATTTAATATAAACAATTACCTCTATTCAAATAATATTATGCTATTATTTAAATTATTATTATTATTTAATTATTTTTAAAAAATTATATTTTATTATCTTTTAAAATTATAAATAATTGGGCCCCAATAAAATTTTGCTGGCTCCGCCACTGGTTAGAAGAAAGGTGAAGAAGTGATCTGAATTGGGGGAAAATATATTGGTTAAACAAAAAGAGAGAGAGAAGAAAGTGGGAAGTTTTGCTGATGATGAGGAGACGGGTCGGATCTAAGTGGAAGGGGAAGTGAAAAATGGCTAGATCTCCATCATAACACGTGGCAGAAGATAATCCGTAATCTGCATAATTTTATATTCTACTATTAAAAGAGATGATTAGTAGAAGATAATAACTTTATTTACTATAGCCAATACAAATTGTAGCCACCTGTTAGCGCTGCCAGGCTCAAAATCGTCTGTCATTATTGGTTGGCTTGACACACAAGCATTTAGGACTATGCTAGGTTTCATATATAGGAGGCTCATAAAAAAATGGATTTTTTTAGCCCGGTCCGATGACCTGTAAGGCCGATCAGATTGTGGGCCAAAAAAGTCCGACTGGTATTGGGCCAAGTTCGCCCACATAATTTGATTTTTTTAAAGTTATAGATCAAATATATAATATATTAGTACTGTTTATTTACTTAGTAATTAATTTTGTATTAGACTGGAGTAATAATATATTAAAAATAGAATTCTCTTCACTTTTAAGTTAGTAATTAATTTAGTATTAATTTATTAGAGTGTATTTTAAATTTAATCGACATTTGTATTTTAAGTTCATAAGTTAATTGTCCGCCCCAAAAAAATTTAAAGGAGAATAATTTTAGCGTGCGGACCGATTTGGCCCGTCCACCCGGCATCCCCAAAGGGACTGGCGTGAAGAGTCATTGAGGGTGTTTGGCAGGCAGTGCCTGGTTGGTAGTTAATCTACTACCAACCACTGTTCAATATTTGTTTCCAATTCTTGTCTGGCTTTTGTGAGGATGGTTAAGCAGAAGAGACATTGAGGCTGTTTTGCGAAACTTATTTAAAGAATTTATCGAGAATTAATAAATTCTTAAATAATTTATAAGTTGTTTTAACGAGCTAGTAAGCTCAGCCAAACACCCTCATTGACCATCCTATAGTTATGTAGATGATGTGTCCGTGCCAGCAAAGAGTAGGCTCCTATCAAACAAGAAAAACAAAATTTTAATGTGCTCTTTTCCAAATAATCAATGAGTGTAACTGGACATATTTCAAGCATGCATATATGCACAATTTCACTATCTCGTTAGGCTTGTGTCTTTGGAGCTTTCAATTCAATTCAATAATTGATTTTCACGAGAGTTATCCAAATTATTTCTCTCTAATTCCTTTTTCTTTTCTGTGTTCTTTTTATTTTTCATTTTTTCTTTTTTTTTTTCTTTTCTTTTTCGTTGTTAATTACATTCATTTAAGCCCATTTTCCATTTAATTTCCAAACGTCACTTAGTTGGAATCAAAACAAACAGAATGCTATGAAAAAAAATCTAGAAAGCACTAATATAATTGGAAAATATAGGGATAACTAAACGCACTGGTCTATTGATGGTAAGTGGCCAAATTTCCAACTTGAGATTCAAACTGAGATTCTCATCTTTTAAATTATCAATTTTCAAGAGCCGACATGGATGGGCAGGCGCTCACAGTAGGCGCCCATCATAATTTGGCAGCATATGACCCCTCTGTTATAATTATCTTTAGTTTGATTGTCTTAGTTTGAAAAGTTGTTGATATATTTGTAATTGACCCTTGATTTGAATGTCTGATTGGTCACACCGCATGTTTATTTTAATGTTTTGTATTTTTAAGAGGATTCTAACGTAGTTTGTAGTATAGTGTCCATCGAATCAGACTAATCCGACGTCCTTTTCGCAATTACTGAATACATCCCTTTTCATAAACTGAATATATATAAATAAATTTGTCATGACTAATTGATAAAATAATGCACAGATACACTTCAAAGCTCTCCCCTTTCTTATGTCTTTTCTTCTTAAATTGGGTATATAATGAATGAATTATAAAGTTGAGTTCATATAGAATTTATCTCTTACGTAGTATAAAGTGCTCAATGTTGATTATAAAAATTTGGACGATCCAGATGCATTTCATGCGGATCCCATTTTCCTATTTTCTTAATAAAAGCACACGAAAAATGCATACCCCATGAATATACTTGTGCATTTTTGTATTTAATATTATGTATTTTTGTATTTAACATCAAGCGTAAGTAGTGTGGATATATTTGGACTATCAGTATCATAAAAATGCAAAAATAAAAATAAAAATAAAAATTTACTTAAGTATTTTTGTGTTTACTTAACATTAAATGTAAAAAATACAATTATATCCTTCTTACTATTAAAACCCATTTAAAAACTTTAAAAAATCTAAAAATTCTCAATAATTGAATAAACGATTTTAATGGATCAAATTTGGTACTACATACTAACGAGCTACAGTACTTTACGATCCCTCCCTAATAATATATTTCTATTTTATTGAAAATATCTTGTCCTTACAATATCCAAAGCTTTAACTAGAGTGACAACTAGAAATGGATATACCAACACAGAAACACTTAAGTCAGTTTTGTCCAGCAAGAACTCTTCGACCCACATCGCTTGCTCTGCATTTGGCCTGAAAGGGCACATTTTTAGGCATACTTGCTCCTTTTCCTTCACTCAAATCCACCAGCCTCTCATCGACACGCTCCCAATCAAAGCACTGTATCAAACATCCTAACGCCAAACCCACGACCCGTTGGGCCAACCCGCTACCCGGGCACGCCCTCCTTCCCATCCCAAAAGCCAGCAGCTTCGGCGCCCCGATTTCCCCACCTTCAAACCGCTCCGGCTCGAACCTTTCCGGATCATCCCAAACACGTGGGTCCCTGTGAATGGCCCATGCATTAACCATCAAGATCGAGCCACGTGGCACATCGTACCCCGCAATCTTGCAGTCGGACGACGCTTCGTGCGGTACCAGTAACGGCGCTGCTGGGAATAACCTCAGCGTTTCGGATATTATGTTTTGAAGATACGGAAGCTTCTGCAAGTCCGACTCGTGAAGCAGACGATCCTTCCCGACCACCCTCTCAATCTCTTCTCTCGCCTTCTCCATCTTCTCTGGGTGGTTGAGCAGAGCAGACATCGCCCACTCCACCGTCACTGATGACGTGTCCGTCCCAACAAGCAGCATCATCTGCCATTCCATATTCACGTTTAATCATTACCAAAATCGTCAAAACCAAAAGGTTTAATCATATTTATGAGTACAACTGTGGGTCCCCTAAGTACAACTTCAATGCTTATTTTATTTATGACCTTAACTTCAATTTATTTTTAAAATAGCCGAACTTTGTAAAATTATTTAATTATGCCTCTCATCAAAAATTTCGGTGTTATAAATCTGACTAGGTTTACCCGTAAAACCTGTTTCTCATATCTTAACTTCATTCTTCAACTTTCCAATTTGAGAAACATATTTTATAGGCGATCCTAATCAGCTTGATCCCGAAATTGGCCATAATTAAACAATTTTCAAAGATCAGGCTGTTTAAAAAATAATTTGAAGTTGGAGGTATAAATCAAACCAGTGGCTAAATTTCAATTCATAAACTATAGTTAATCCAACACAAAAAGTAGAGTTATTTCTTTTGTTATTTTGAATGCTTACCACAATAATACATTTGATGATTTCTTCAGTATAGTATTCTGGGTCTGAATCCTGCATAGCAAGGAGATGATTTATCATGGTGTTGCCATCTTTATGTCGTCGCTGTTCATCAATCAACGCTTGAAGTGAAGCATCCATTTTGGCCGAAATTCTCGCCAGATTCTTCTCGACACCTTTGTAATCAAACCATCTCAAAACCGGGAAGAAATCCGCCACATTCGACACTCCACCATACGAGAAAACCTCTTTTATGAGCTCCCGAAACTGCTTCGCCTCGTCATCATCCTCGTCCACGCCAAAATATCGCTTCCCGGCCACCATTCTCATGATATTATTGAAGGTCAGCTCAGACAGAAACGACCTGATCTCAACTCTGTCCATTTCTTGGCAAGATTTTCTGTAAATCTTTTCCAGCATAAGCCTGACTTCGTCGTGTCTGATCGCCTGAAACATGTTGAGGCGGGCCGAGGAGAAGATCTCGACAGTAGTGAGGCGCCGGAGATTGCGCCAGAAGTCGCCGTAGGGCGCGCCGACTAAGGAGGTGTAGTTGTAGCCGATGTATTTGCCGATGATGAAACGGGGCCTGTTGGCTAGGACGACGTCGTTCTTGGTGAAACATTCCTCCGCGACGGCCGGGGACGATACCACCACCATGAGACGGGTGCCGAGACGGAGCGAGAAGATGGGGCCTAGTTTTTGAGAGAGGTCGAGGAAGGTGCGATGGAGAGGGAATTTGAGGAGGTGGAGGTGTCCTAACAGAGGAAGTGAAGGAAATGGGGTTGGTGGAAGTTTTCTTTTTGTTTTTGCTAAATACTTGAGAGTGATGACAAGAAATGGGAGAGACAAGAGAGCGTAGAACAAGATTGTATCCATGTTTGATATGTATGGATTGATTGCCTCAGATTTTTTATATGCAGTTTATAATGTGATTGCCTACATTGTTGTCTATTTATAAGAATGGGTGGAGTATTTGGCCACGCAAAGTCGCAAATCGCCTTGGCGCCCAAGGCCTGGAAACATCCACGTGCCTTGAGTCAATGGTCGAGGTAAGGGAAACTTCAACCCTTTGAATTTTATGAATAAGATTGGAAAAATGGAATCATGATGTAATGATAATGACATGAACCTTTCGATGACTTTCTTACATAATTTGAGATAAAAATACACCTTAGATCAAATTATTAACATTTTCAATATTAAGTCTATACATAGAAATAATTAATAATAAAATATCCAAATCAAAATTGTAGCAATTTCATACGATTTGAGGTTCGATTTTTGATGACTGAAATCCTACGTGGCACACTGAAATAACATTATTTTGATACCAAGAATAAGATCTTTTTGGGTTGGTGGGAATTCTAGATTAACTTTTTGCATCGAATCAGAAAATTATACATATTTTGTACTTTTGACTTCATTTTCAAACATTTGCAACTAAATATCAACTCTTATAATTTATATTATTTTGCAATTGAGACTTCTCCAATTTTTTCGGCTATCGAGAAAAATGGCATGGATGCCCACATGGACTAAAACAATATGTAATTGAATAATAAATCATAAACTCATACCCATTTTACAATTTTAACCTTACTTTCAAAGTCTTGCAAATAAACCTTAAAAGTGAAATGCATGGGAATAGAATAGGAGGTGGATCTACTAGAAACTCTCCATTTTAGTAACTAGCTATAAATCAATGTGGCTCGTAAATTTTGATTGATGAATGGTCAATATTTTTTTCCAAATGAAATGTGTTTTGTTACACATAAGATAATACTTTTTCCAGTATTATGTTTTTTCACGTATAAAATTATGTATTCCTATATTTTTTACACATAAAATTATTATTTTTGATTCTTACAATTATGTTGGTTTATAGTTACTAAAATAGAGAGAGTTTCTATTTAATCTTCTTTTATATATATATATATATATATATATATATATATATATATATATTGAGTGGATCAATAGAACCACATCTTTTTATGAACTCTGCGAACCATGCATAACACGTTAAAGATGATGCACAAGATTGTATGAAGTTGTGCATAATGAAAACTTTCTAAAATTGTTTTGTTGGGTAATAATTTTAGAATGTTTTCGTTATGCACAACTTTATAGGTTTTATTCATCAATTTTATACGTTTGTGCATAGTTCTCAAGTTCTCAAAAGATGAGTTATCATGGATCCAACCCCTATATATATATATATATATATATATATATATATATATATATATATAGGGTTGGATTCCGTAATCTTGGTCCCCGATAGTATGTAGTACCCAATCTAGACCACACATTTTGAACACGCAGCAACACCACAAGTCGACACGTGGCGCTCATTTTTTTTTCTTCTTCTTTTTTTTTTAATTTTCGCAAGGGCAAAATGGGAAGAAATAAATCAACCTTCTTCTTTTCTCCTTGACGGCAACGGACGGCACGGAGGCGACGACGGCAACAAGAATCGAGCAGCGGCGGCGGCGGCAACACCATGAACAACGACAACAAGATACACAAACAACAGATTTTGAAAGAAAGAAAAGAAGAAGAAAATTTGAGGAACAAAATTGATGGATTTTGAGAAAAATAGAAGATGAATTTGATAGATGATTGAAGAATCGAGAAAGATGGTGGTTATGACGGTGGTTCACGGCCAATTCGCCGATAATCAATGAAAGAGACGACGGAATTATTAGAGAATGATGGATGAGAGATTTGATATCGAAAACCATAAAAATGCATTGAATAAAACATGAAACCGCATTGAACAAAACATAAAATGCATGTTCACCAAATGAAACATGCATTTAACTTAGGCGCCCATGCATTGATCAAAACATGACAATGCATTTAACAAAATATATTCATGCATTTAACAAAACGTAAAATGCATGCCAACGGGCGCGCGAATGAATGGTGAGCCGAGCGCCATGAGCATGGGCGCACGCCGGGCGTGAGCCCATCGCTGGCGTCCGTCCGCTAGACGCTGAGCTTTCAATCAAATGCATTATTCTCTTCAATCGCATGCATTTTTGTTCATTTAAATGCATTATCCGGTTCAACTAAATGCATTTTTTGTTTTTCGCAATCACATAACAAATCAAATTACTAATCTACCCTTAATGACGCGAAAATCGGAGAAATTAAGCTTAAAAAGTCGAAAATTCGAACCATAGGATCTATGAGATGAGTGGATGAGATTGAGTCTACATCTATCTCGGGCTCGGGTTATTTGATCCCTAATCTATATATATATATATATATATATATATATATATGGATATTAATGATCTTCATAGTGCTTGATGATTATTCCAAATACATGGTGCGAATATCCTTAGTATATATGCATCTTGTCCCGTGTCATTTTTGTATTTTAATTGGTGTAGATTAAATTTGCCTGATTTTTCACATGGTTGGAGTCAAATGAACGGAAAGCAACAAGATTATGATGGATCTTAAACAAATATTAACTGCACAAAACTCACAGTTAAATAATACTTCATCCGTCCCAATATTTATGACCCTTTCTTTTACACGTAGATTAATGAGAATTGTGTTTTGTGTGTAAAGTAGTGTGTGACATGAAATTCGAGGTATTTTTTAGTGTAATTTTTTTTTTTTTTTTTTGAAACGGACCAACTTAATGGGATAACCCTAAAAGAAAGGAGTCAACAATATGTTGCGCTGTCGAAAGAATATTAATCAACCTATGACCTTTAACGATTCACGTGTCTTATGTGGAATCTAGATGCCAAAAAGGCTTTGAACAATAAATATATATAAAAAATTGCACCGGGGACTATATCTCGATTTCTCGCTTTACATAATGAGATGCCGTACGTTTGATTTTAAATTGCAGAGGGTCGATTCACAACAAAAGCAATTGTAATCACTATGTCCGATATATAGGAAACCAAAATATCAATTAATGGTAATTTTTCTAACTTTTTGGGTAGTTTCTTTTATTAATTTAATGCTATTATTTCCTAGTTAGTTACAAAACATGAAAACAATTTTAACTAATGTTTGTTCTTTGTTTCTTTCCGTAAGGAGGCTCAAGATTTACCAAGAATATTTACATCACCTTTAATCAATGTTTCCAAAACTAGACCGAATCGAATTTGTCATTTGATTAGTCAATGGTTCGATTGGTTGAACTATTTTGAAACCTGTAAATATTTATTTTATGTATAATGTAAATATATTAAAATTTATAAATACTTGAATTAACTATTAATATTATAAAGATAAATCAAATTTTGAAAAATCTATATGTTGTACCAAGCAAAAGTAAATAACATTGTTCATAAATATTTGTTCAACATCATAAATAAATCAAAGTATATTTACATAAAAAAAAAAGAATTAAGAACAATTATAAATCCTGATTAGTTTCCAGTATCATCTTCTTTTATATCGTGATTACTAGTTTCATAAAACCAATTCTACAAAAAATTAGTTTAACAATAATAACACTATTTTTTTAATTGCAAATGAAATAATGATAGTTATTTCATATCAATATTATTTATTTATTTTAATATTCTAAGAAGTGGTTTAGATTAAATAATCCTTGAAATCAAATGTCTTTAAGTTGGTTGTGCATTAACCTAATATGCTGAAAGGTCTCCAGTTTAGATTATGGTAATAACATTTTACTCAAATATTCCTTATTATATATATAATTACTATTTAAATTTATAAATTCCTATACGCCACCAATTTATCGGGTTCGGCCAATTTTACTTGTCCGTTCCCAATTCAATCAGTTGAACTGACAGTCGGATCTGATTTCTATAACTTTTCACAACCGCAGTCCAAATTTACGAGGGACTATCAAGAAGCAAGAAGTTACCACTATGGAAATAAAATTTTAGGGGTTAGAAACGCTCTTATATTTGTAGATAAACAAAGTTTTATCTAATTTCATACGAGTCAATATCCGAATCTAAATTCATATTAAATAACATTGTAATTAAAAATTTAAATCATTTAAATATGATTTTTGATCCACATCTTACTCGTCTAAGTTTTGCACAGGTTTTTTGTGTTTTAGGAATCCATACAAATAACTTCATTTAGCCTCATGAAGAAGCTCCCGAACCACAACGACACGGCGCGCCCTACACTTAGCCTGAAGCGGTACAACTTTAGGCATTGAAAGCCCTTTCCCTTCCCTCAAATCTACCAATCTCTCATCAATCCGCCGCCATTCAAAGCACTGTATGAGAGAACCCAAACCCAAACCCACCACCCGTTGGGCCAATCCAACACCAGGGCACGACCTCCTCCCCATCCCAAACGGCATCAGCTTCGGCGCCCCACTTCCCCACCCTCAAACCTCTCAGGCTTGAAGCTCATGGGATCATCCCAAACACGCGGGTCCCTGTGAATGGCCCACGAATTCACCTGCAAGATCGTTCCCTTTGGTACATCGTATCCCCCGATTCTGCAGTCGGACGACGCTTCGTGTGGCGCTAGCAACGGCGCTGCCGGGAATAACCGCCATGTCTCGGATATTATGTTTTGTAGGTGATGGGATATGGCCCAACCGACTGGGCCCACTAACAGGCCCACGCGGTCGAGCCCAAGGTGAGCCCTAATCATTGCCCAAAGCCCTAGCCTCCAGAACCGCTACCCCGGCCAATGGAGGACGCCAGAACCAGGTCGGGCGCCACCTCCACGTGGCGCACGAAGACGAAGGTCCGGCTCCGCCAATGGAAGGCATGCGGAGGAAGAGTCACACCACGACCAATGGAGAGGTCGCGCGCTTCGAGCGAGTCGGTCTGTATAAATAGAAGGAAACCGATGTTAGAAGGGTTAGCAATTTCATGAATACAAGGCAGTAACCAATACTCTGCATTTAAAAGCTCTAGTAAAGTATTGAGGAATCATTCCTCCGTGGACGTAGATCTCATTAACGATCGAACCACGTAAAAAGTCAGGTGTTCTTTGTTGCTTTATATAAATCTCGCACACTCACGTAGCTAGATTCATCATTGGCGCCGTCGTGGGAAGATTCAACGCAAAGCTTCGTTTTTCTACATTTTAATGGCGAGAACACGCACAACCGCCGCCAACGCTGGCAACAACCGTCTTGAGGGACGACCGGTGGTCGCCGGCGTCATGGAAAGGAGATCGCGACGCCACGAGCGGTCACACTCACGAGGCCACATGGAAAATGTCTCCATACACCCCCAGGACCGCCTCCCCAACGTGGGGGAAGATGTCGACCTCAACGAGGACGAGCAAACAGCTCATTCGTCCCACGAGGTCCTCGGCCGAGCTGTGACCGAGTTCCTCCACGCCAATCTTGGCCAATTCCAAAGCTTCCTCAACCAGAGGACCAAAGGGGCGGGTCCCTCTAGGGCCCCCGGACTGAACACCACGGCCTCCCGAGGCCGCTCCCCCATCCGAAACAGTCAGCGCTCACCTCGGCGTGATAGCCGAGAACGCGCATCGCGCCCCGACGCGCGGAGCCGCTCACCGCGGCCGAGCCGCCGACCTCATTCGCCGAGCCGCTCACCGCGGGCGAGCCGCCACCACCGATCGCCTCGCCATTCGCGAGCCGCCTCCACCTCGTCATGCCGACCAGAGAGTCGAGCGAAACAGGAGGGAAGAAAGGCGGAGTCGAACTCCCCCTCGGAGGGACGATAGGCGTCGCTATCGATCCCCCACCCCTCCAGAAAGAGATGGCAACGATCTCCCGGGGTTCGACCGGTACGGGAGAATCATCTCCCTTTCTCCGGGAGATTCTAGACGCCCGCCTTGCGTGCACGGCACCCAATATAGCGGCCTACGATGGCCTCGGAGACCCCTCCGACTTCCTTTTCGCCTACACCACCAACATGGCGAATCAAGGAATGGAAGATTTTCACATGTGCAAAATCTTCCCCGAGGTGCTGATCTCCAACGCACGGCGTTGGTTCACCTCGCTCCGCCAGAACAGCATACACTGTTTCCAGGACCTCATGGATCAGTTCAAGTGGCGCTTCTATCAGAAGATGCCGCCCCAGCAGCCTTCCTCCGACCTACTCACAATCCGCCAAGGGCGGGACGAGACGATGTCAAACTTCGTCTCGAGGTTCATCAAAGAGTCGCTCAAAATTGACGACAGCAACGACCTCTACATCATCAACGCGTTCAAAAACGGGATCCGACCCGGCGCGCTGAACAAAGAAATCACCAGGGAGAAACCAAAGACGGCGAGTAAGCTTTGGAACCTGGTGGACAACTTTGTCAAGGGAGACGAGTCGGATCGAAGAAGGAAACTGGGACGGCGTAAGTCCGAGAAAAAGCCGGACGATCAAGTCGAGGCGCAGATCGCAGGAGGCGCCCGACCGAATCAAGAGAGGGCGGAGTCTGGCTCGGACCTCGCCCAACCCCGCCGCAAAGCGCCCCCGCTCAAATCAGGCGGAAATATTCGAGCTCCGCCGAGCTCTTCCGCCCTGCCCCTATGAAAGGGGATCGAAGAGGTCCACAGACGAGTATTGCGACTATCACCAAGGGTATGGTCATGATACCGAGGACTGCAGAAACCTGGGCTCACAGATCGACGAGCTCGTTAAAGGTGGGGCCCTCAAGAAATACCTCGGACGAGCTGGTCCGAAGAACAAGAAGCGCTTGAAGGAATGGGCGGCAACAAGCTGGGCCGACCCAGTGGCGACCCAACTGAAGACGACGAGGACGAAGGTCCCAACGCTATGGAGCAGGTCTATGTTGTTACCGGATGCGCCTCAGACCACAAGGTCGCCCACGAAGAACGACGCCGGAGGCCGGCCATCAAGAACCAAGAACAAGCGACTCGGGATGGTGAGAACATAACGTTCTCGAGGAGGACCCGTACCAAGATCATGCCGCACTGGACGCCATCACCATATGTGTGCGGTGGACAACAAAACGTCCACCGGGTCTATATCGATATCGAGCCTCCGTCAAGATCATCTTCCGTAGCTGCTGGATAAGCTTGAGGTCGGAGGCATTCGGTACTTCCCGCGCCTCCAGCCTACGGAGCTTCACTCAAGAAGCGATCCGGCCAGGGGTCATTACCTTCCGGTCACCGTAGGCGGGCTCCGTGTCGGTCACCAAGGCCATCCGATTCTTCCCGGTCCGGCTCCTCTCCGCACAACATCATCCTCGGGAGAGATTGGTCAGACGCCACCAAGGCCGTCTGTTCGGTCTACCACCACCGTCAAGATTCCCACCGGTGGGAGTGCTCAAGATCGAGGGACCAAACGGCAGCAAAAGAATGCCTCGACGACTCGACTCAAGATGCGGCCTCGCCTGTGCATAGCAATTACCGAGCCCCGAGGCCGACACCCGGGATGACTCGACCGGGGCCTCCAACTATCGACGACGATCCTCGAGGTCATCCAGTCGGCACCTGTGGCCCGGCGGGCGTCCGGCGGCACGTCATACGACTTCTGAAAGAATATAGGGACGTGTTCGCTTGGTCCCCGCTCGATATGACCGGAGTGTCACCCGAGCTCATAACTCACCGCCTCAACATCGACCCGGCCACCAAGCCAGTCCGGCAGAAGAAAAGGATATTCGCGGCGGAGCGCAGCCAGGTCATAAGGGACGAGGTGACTCAACTTCTGAAGGCCAAGATCTTGTTCGAGGTCAAATACCCGACCTGGATGGCTAATCCAGTCGTGGTCCGAAAGCCCGGCGGAGGGTGGCGCATGTGCGTCGATTATACCGACCTCAACAAGCACTGCCCAAAAGATTGCTACCCCCTCCCTGATATTGACAAGAAGGTGGAGGCATTGGTGGGCCACGAGATGTTCAGCTTCCTGGATCTATACAAAGGGTACCACCAAATCCTGATGAGCCCGGAGGATGCACCAAAGACCGCATTCATCACCGACTTCGGCGTCTTTGCGTACCGAAAGATGCCCTTCGGCCTCAAGAACACCGGGCTACTTACCGGAGGATGGTGGATGCAACATTCAAAGACCACATCGGGAGATCGTCGAGGTCTCGTCGGCGACATAGTAGTCAAGAGCCGAGCGGAGGCTGCGCCGACGACCTCGGCACCATCCTCCAACTCCTCGGTCGGCCAACCTCAAACTCAACCCCGTAAATGTACATTTATGGTGAAGACCGCAAGTTCTTGGGATGCTGGGTTTCTCGGGAAGGCTCAAGGCCAATCCCACCAAGGTGAAAGCGGTGCTCGACATGCGGTGCCAAGGACCATCCGTGAGATCCACAAACTCACGGGTCCTAGCCGCCCTCGCATTTTTCTCTCGAGCCGCGAAGCAGCTCTCATTCTTCAAAATCCTCGGAGGGCTCGGGACTTCGCTGGCGGGAAGAACACTGTGCCGCCTTCTCGGTGAAGGAGTACTCGCCGACCTGCCGACCGACCCGTCCCCCAGCAAGGTGAATCTCTCCCTATATTTGGCCGCCTCGGACGAGGCCATCAGCGCGGTACTGGTACGGGATGAGGTGGGACGACAACTCCCCATCTATTTTATCAGCCGAGCTCTCAAAGGACCGGAGACAAGGTACTCCGACCTCGAAAAAGTAGCGCTGGCCCTGGTGAACGCCAAACGACGCCTCCGACCCTACTTCCAAGCTCACTCCGTCCAGGTGCTAACTGACTTGCCCTTGAGACAAGTCTTGTTGAAACCTGAGTCGTCCGGACGTATAGCTAAGTGGGCACTGGAGCTCGGCGAGCACGATATTTCGTACTCACCCAGACCGGCCATAAAAGGGCAAGCTCTCGCCGACTTCCGGTTGAGGCCAAATTCACCGAGGTAGGCTCGCAATGAGGTAACTCCAGCCTCCCGCCCACGGCGGAGAAGCCGCCTAACACCACCGGATGGTTCTTGGCGGATGTACGTGGATCGGAGCATCGTGCAAGGCAGTGGCGAGGCGGGCATCCTCCTCCTCGGCCCGGATAAGCAAGAAGTTACCCACGCACCGGTTTACCTTCCCGACCACCAACAACGAGGTGGAATATGAGGCCCTAATCTCCGGACTCGCCTCGCTAAGGAGCCGAGGTGGATGAGATCCAAATCTTCGCGATTCCTGTGTCGTCGTGAACCGGTGTTAGGCAAATACGAGGCCGAGGAGGACCGAATGAAACAATACCGAGAAGCGAAGGAGATGTTGACCTCGTTCGTGTACTTCAAGATCAACCGAATCCCGAGGAAAGCAATGGCCGACGTCCTCAGCAAGTTAGCTGCGTCGTCAACAAGTCCACCAGTGGAGGAGATTCGTTCCAGAAGCATAGCGGAGTCCCACGTCGGCATCATCACCGAGATAGAGCCGAATTGGATGTCTCCCCTGAAGGCCTACCTGGAACACGGTGCACTACCTTCAGATCGGCTCGAAGCCAAAAAAATGATGGCAAAATCCCAGAAGTATCTCATGCATGAGGGCGCTCTCTACCGGAAGTCTTACCTTCAACCCCTCCTGAGATGCCTCGGGCCAGAAGAAGCCGACTACGTGCTCAACGAAATTCACCGAGGGTCTTGTGGAAGCCACATCGGGTCGCGACCACTTTCAAAGAAGACGAGGTCGGGATATACCGCCCACCGCACAAGATTCGGCCGAGCTCGGCAAGAAGTGCCCAAAGTGCCGATTCACTCCACGGTCAAAAGCGCCTCGATCGATTTGAGCACTGCGAGTCCGTGGCCTTTCATGCGGTGGGGATCGACATCGTTGGTCTGCTCGACCGAGCACCGGTCGCCGATATTTAGTCGTAGCCATAGACTACTTCACAAATGGGTCGAGGCCGAGCCACTTTCGAGCCTCACGAGCGGAAGGATTCAAACCTTTGTGTGGAAAATATAGTCCGCCGCTTCGCATACCGCACATCCCGGTCTCGGACAACGGCACCCAATTCGTCGACAAAACTTCAAGGTGGTGCGAAGAGCTTCGGATCGATCAACGCTTCACCTCGGTCGCACACCGCAAGCGAATGGTCGACCGAGGTGACGAACCGCACGATCATACAAGGATTGAAGAAGAGGTGGATCGAGCTAAAGGCGATCGGGCTGAAAATCTTCCTCAAGTCCTCCGGTCCCACAGACCACACTCGGACGCGCACGGGAGACCCCTTTAGCCCGGTTCACGGTACCGAGGCCGTCATACCGGCCGAGATCGGCGCAAGCCCTCGCACTCTCCACTTCGACCGTGCCGGAACGAGGAAGACTGCGGGCCAACCTTGACGCCTCGAGGAGAAGCGCGAGCTCGCCTTCATAAACGAAGCCAAGTACAAGGCCCAGGTCGCACGATACCACAACAAGCGGGTCAAAGCCTCCGCCCATGTGGGCGACCTCGCCCCAAGAAATAATGAAGCCGAGAGTTGAGCGTCTTAACAATTTGGATCCGACATGGGAAGGCCCGCACTGCGCTCACGAGGACCTCGGTAAAGGGCTTACAAGTCGCTCACTTGTCCGTGCACTTGTCCCGAACTTGGCACATTATGCATTTAAGGAGGTATTTTACGACTTCGATTTAAAGTCGGCATCATGTTAGTTCCTTAATTGCTTTGCCAAAGTACGATGTTGATTACATGTTCAATAAAACACTGCTTTTATAATGAATATTTCACTGCCTCATACATATGTGAACATCTGTTTGGATACACCACATTTAAACCTTCACAGGGGACGCCTTACGAAGATGAAAATCCCACCAAGTAGGGTAAGCATACGATTACCCATTAAGTTGGACGCCTACACGCAAAGCGCATGATTACCCATTAAGTTGGACGCCTACACGCAAAGCATCTGATTACCCATTAAGTTGGACGTCTACATGCAAGCGACATCCGCACCGATCTCGCCATCTTATACCCTTTATTTGGGAAGATATGCACTCCAGACAAAGTCTAAATGCATTAACGACTACAAACAAAGTACCAAGCCATATACAAGACAACCGGCTTCAGAGCTCGTTTATACCCCTTTATTTGGGAAAATACACCTCAGTATCTGAGATAAATACATTTACGACCAAAAGAAGTCCTAAGCTATGTTTGTACCTCTCAAGGGGGAAAATATACACTTCGAAATGAGTCTAAATACATTTATGTCTACATACAAGGTCCTATACTATACATGGCCTCATTCCGCCTCCGGCCCACCTTGCCGTGACTCTGTCAAGCCGCACCAATTCTCTACAAAATCTCCAGCCGACGGTGTATGCTCGAACGAACTCAGTGCCTTCAACCCAGTCGATAAGTCGGAATCACCACGGCCTGCTCCCGAAGCGCTCGGCGCGGGCTCGGAGGCAGCCCGAACAGGAGCAGCGACTGTGGTCGCCTTCACCGCACTGGATACTTCAGTGGCGGCGCCAAGACGGGTATTCCGGGAGGACGCACCTGAGGTCACACCCGACCCCCGACCGGACACCGACCGAGTACCACCGCCCCTACCCGCCGCTCTCCCCTGCCGACCTGAGGTCCTCGGTCGCCGTCCGCTCCCAGAGGATCGTCCCCTGGATGATCCGCCCCCTGCCGGACCCATCAACCTCAGCACCTCGGCATGATCGGAGTAGCCGCCCTCCTCTGCGGGTTCTTCTATGATCGGGTCGGCAGAGCCCGCTGTTGCCTCGCCGCCTCGCCGGGGCATGCGACGTTTTCGGACGATGTCATACATCTCCATAAACTTCACCACGGAGTCGACGCGAAGCTTTGAACTTCTTCTTTGTTGGGCCCTTCTCATCCTCAAAGACCATGCCCTCCGCCAAGAAGCTCTGGACTCGGTCGTCAGCTTCGGATATGGTAGTCCCACCAGCTCGGCGGACTGCCCTCTCGTACTCTGCATGCTCCTCCGACAACCGAGCGAGCCTCTCCGCAGTCAATTCAAGTTGTTCCTCGCACTGCATCAAACGTCCTTGGATAGCGTCGGCAGATATGTCCGCCCCCTGGACTCCGCCCTGCGCGACCTTCAACTTCAGCGCCTCGTTCTCAGCCAGGAGGCGGGCCACTTCCCGATCAGCCTCGTCCAACTTCCTCTTCGGATCGGACAGACGGCCGAGCCGACTTCCATAGTGGTCAAACTGGGTCATTTCGGCACACCGCTCCTCCAGAAAGCACCTCTTCTTCCTTCTCACCAAGCCACCCGGACCTCTTTAACTTTGTCAACAAGTCATGGTCAAGCCCAATCCATTCAGGTATGCAGTACTGAAAATAAACAAGACAACACAAATCTTCAAAATATTGCGTTTATTACTCAAAAAAGGGGAAAATTATTACAAAGACCCAGGGTCCTATCGACCCCGGCAGTTCACGCTATTACATCAGGTCCACTGACCTCAGGCCTATGGCCGGTCTCGACGACCTCCTGATGCTCCTGCGGCTGCCCACCTCCGGCCGGGAGCTCCGACCCCGCCTCCTCCTCCCTCCTCGCCCGGCCGGACCTCGGCAGGGAGCTCCTGAAGCTCGCGATCCTCGTCCTCCTTACACTGGGCGACGACTTCAGCAGTCAGGAGGGTAGAGCTGGATGCCAGAGCCTCCAGCACTGGGAAGGAGTCAGCCCCGTAGATCACCCGGGCGTAAGCTTTGTCCACCTCCCTTGGGTCGACCGCGGTCCACCCATGCTTGACCTTATCAAAATCAGGCATGGCGGCCGCCAGCTTCCCCAGGTGATCTGACACCACCTTCGGCCAAAGATGGCGGCGAGATCGGCACAAAGCCGAGAAGCTCTCGACTCGATGAGTCGGTGGCAAAGGCCCTCAACAAGGGTCCTCGGTCGGCCACCAGACCTCCTCTCGTCTGCGAGGTCTTCTTCGCCCGCCAGCTCTCCTCCCAGCCTCGACCTCACGGCGGCCTCCAAAGGTGTCTCTTCTTCGTGGCGGCCTCAGGCCATCCTCCCGGCCTCGGCAGCACAGCGGCCTCGCCCGCCCGAGAAGGCGGCGCGGCGGTCTCACTTCCGCCTCGGCGGCAAGATCCTGTTCAAAGACCTCTTGCTGGCCGAGCTCTCGGTGCAAGACCAACGACCTGCAGCTCCCCAAAGAGCCGTTGAAGGCCCCCATCATCGAGCTTCCACCCCGAAAAGGGAGGCAAGAGTCAATACCGATCGCCAAGCAAACACATCTAATAGGAAGAAACCTACGTACCTCGGGGAGGGATGCGGCCAAACTTGGGGGCGGCACCCCGTACTCAAGGCGGCCCCGAGGCCGAGACTCGATGCCTGGCCGACTCGCCGAGGCCCGCTCATCACCGCCCATGCTGCCCACCTTCTTCGGCCCCTACTAGGTCCGGCCCGCCGCTTCTTTCACGGCCTCGATCGGCGATGGTGAGCCCGCCTCGTCCTCGCCTTCACCTGCATCACAAGAGAAACACACATTAGCACAATAAATCGAACGAATAAGGACTAAGAAAAGGGATGCCTCACCCCGTCTGCACCCGGTCCCGACGCTCCGACCAAAACACTCGGGCCGGCCTTCTTCAGTCGTCCTCGGTGTAACTTATCGACAAGATCTCACCAAGGCTGCCTAACAACTCCTCCATATGGCCCAAGGGCTTGATTTTCGGTCCGCCATCGTGCCGATACCCCACTCATACCTCGGTGCCTCGGCCCGCAGAAGAAATACCTATTCCGCCAATGGGACACCTGGAGGGACGACCACCTTAATTTCAGCGGGGTGACGGATAGTACACCCTCCTATGGTCTTCACGCTAAAACGCATCAACACCTCAAGGACAACTCTCGGCAATGCCATAACAAGAGAGCCCCACCCCACCAACGACCTAACGGAATTCGGGGTCAATTGACAAACGGGATCCGAAATACTCTTGAAGGCTAAGATAAATGGGGACGAGAGGGTGCCAAGACTGCCTCAAACCTGCCTACATAGACAAGAATAAACCCTCCGGAGGGCCATCGCCCTATCGTCCGGATCGTGCAGACACCACCACGCCTCCCCGTAATCCGGTACTCCTCACAACTTCAAAAGTTCTGCAACGTCAAACCCGACCTGCCGCCCACCTTCATACCATCCCATACAGAGGATACGGCGGAATACTAGAGCTCACCTACTGGACCTACCCAAACCATTGTAGCACATATAATCTCTCACACCGGCAACTCACGCCTGTAACCGACGCGGAAAGGGAACTTTCAGAGCGAGAAGAAGATGAAGAAAACATACTTACTTTTCAGGCGAATATACGGCTACTTCAGCGAAGATCGGGATCAACTCAGAGAATCTCTCAGAAATTATCTCTCAGAATTTTTTAACGACGAAGAAGAAAGTGAACAGTTGCCCCTTTTGCGCCTATTTATAAGACTAGGGGCGCCTGCAAATTGCCGTTTCAAATTCAACACACGCCACCACGTGATTGGATGTGCGTTACACGCGCGCACGTGGTTCGAGTAACCAACTACCGCCTGGCGCGTATGACGTACGCCAGGATAAGATGGACCGCCAGTCTGACCTAGCAATCATCATACGGACCCCGGCATCCTCCAGATGGCTGCGCCTCAGATCGCACCCCGCCCTTCCAAAGAAATCCACGTCGGACCCCGGCGTCCTGTCATCGGGCTTCGCCCTTTACGGGAAAGCATACATCTAGATCGGACCTCGATAACCAAAGTTAAAGATTCGTGCGGCCGGGCGCACTACCTAAAATCCCGAAAAGACGGTCTCGTGGTCGGACACCGCAGCCACCACAGAGTAATGCCACTGCACCGCACTCGGCATAACCAACGCAGAGGCGCGTTATCCAGTCGGACTTGACTTCCTTCGGTGCCACATCTTTCCAAGCGACGACAATAAACAACCCAACTCGGATCGGCACCGAAGACCCTCACATCCAAGAAACAACTTCACCAAGCCACACCTCACCTCGGTTACTGCTGTCTTCACTCCACCTCGGCCTCGGCGCCCTCGGCTATTCGGGGGCTATGATGGGATATGGCCCAACCGTGGGCCCACTAATGTGCCCACGCGGTCGAGCCCAGGCGAGCCCTAATCATTGCCCAAAGCCCTAGCCTCCGAACCGCTACCTCGGCCAATGGAGGACGCCCGTAACCAAGGTCGCGCCACCCTCCACGTGGGCGCACGAAGACGAAGGTCTCGGCTCCGCCAATGGAAGGCATGCGGAGGAAGAGTCACACCACGACCAATGGAGAGGTCGGCGCTTCAGGCGTAGTCGAAGTCAGATAAATAGAAGGAAAACCGATGTTAGAAGGGTTAGCAATTTCATCGAATACAAAGGCTTGTAACCAATACTCTCTGTACGAAAAGCTCTAGTAAAAGTATTGAGGAATCATTCCTCCGTGGACGTAGATCTCATTAACGATCGAACCACGTAAAAAGCCTGGGTGTTCTTTGTTGCTTTATATAAATCTCGCACACTCACGTAGCTAGATTCATCAGTAGGTAAGGTAGCTTACCTAAGTCCGACTCGTTAATTACGCGACCGCAACCGATGGTGTCGTCTATCTCCGCCCTCGCCTTCTCCATCTTCTCCGGGTGGTTCAGCAGTGCAGACATCGCCCATTCTATACTCACCGATGACGTATCTGTCCCTCCAAGAAGCATCACCTTCAAGCAGTTTTCAATTCACAATCAAAATGATCACCAATAAGCAAGGATGGGTGCAGAAAAAATCTTCCATAGAGGCTGTACTTTTTAAAATTTCGAATTCGAGAATTTTAGAAAGACAATTTTTCTATGATTTAGTTTGATGATAGGGGCTTTTGCACAAAAATTCAAACAAAAAACCAATAATTTAACGACTTTATAAGAATGAAAAATACGATTCTTTTTGCTTGGTGCGGGCTTAAGCCCTCCACCTCTGACTGTGTCAGCCATTGAGAACAAGAATGGGTGAAACAAATGGGAGAAAAATATTAGAATTGGACCAATCACCCCTTTAAAAAGCCTTATAAGGGACGATGGACCAAATTCGTATATAATATCAGAGCAGATGCAAGTCGCCATGAGGAATGTCTAGTCCACGTGTAGTAGCTGATATTCACACCGGCCTATATGTGAGGGGCTGCTCAATCTCTATTTATAATGTTCTTTAAGGGAGTGTTTATTTTACATGATTAATATTTTGAATGATTGATTATTTGATGGATTAAATGTGTGATAAGATAACTTTTATCTATCAATCATTTATTTACTACAAAGGATGATTAGTGAGGATTAAAATTGAGATAAATAATTCTCCTTTTATTTGGAGGATTATTTCAATCCTACCTATATTGGTTGGATTAAAATTAATGAAGAACAATTCAAAAGATTAAACTAACATCGAGCTTTGAGATATCCTCAAATGTTAATCCTTAAAGTAAACACTTGATTAGATTTGATTAATTTTTATCCATCTCCTAATCATGCGTAATCATGCAAAGTAAATATCCTTTAGGGATGATGATCAATTTTAATAAAAACAAGGAATCGATATACGCATACCACTATGAGTGATTTGATCATTGTATCAGTGTAGAGCTGAGGCTCCGCCTCCTGCAGAGAAAGCAAATGATGTATCAAAGTATTTCCACCGCCGTTGCGCCGCTGCTCATCAATTAAACCTTGTGAAAAAACGTCCATTTTTCCTGAAATCCTAGCCAAATTCTTCTCAAGACCGTTGTAGTCAATCCATCTGAAAGGCGGGAAGAAATCCGCCGGGTTCGCCACGCTGGCGTAGGAGAAAACATCTCCGATAAGCTCCCGGAACTCCTTCGCCTCCTCGCTGACCTCATCGCCACCAAAATACCGCTTCCCGGCCACCATTCTCATAATATTATTGAAGGTCAGCTCAAACAACAACGGCCTAAGCTCAACTGTTTCGAAATCTCGGCACGTGTTTCTGCAGAGCTTCTGCAGCATGAGTCTGATCTCGTTCGTCGTCTCTGACAGACCGGAACATGTTGAGGCGGGACGACGAGAATATCTCGACAGTAGCTAGGCGACGAAGATTGCGCCAGTATTCGCCGTAAGGGACATTGACTAAGGTGGTGTTGTTGTAGCCGATGTATTTGCCTACCGTGAAACGAGGCCGGTTGGCTAAAATGACATCGTTTTTGGTGAAGCATTCCTCCACAACGGCGGAGATGACACCACGACGACGAGACGGGTGCCGAGACGAAGCGAAAAGACGGGGCCGAGCTTTTGGGAGAGGTCGTGGTAGGTGCGATGGATAGGGAATTTGAGGAGGTGGAGATGTCCCAAGAGAGGAAGTGTTGGAAATGGACTTGGTGGGAGTTTTCTTTTTGTTATAGCTAAGAATTTGTAAGCTACAATAGCAAGGAAGAGAGAGGAGGGCGTATAGAATGCTAATACTTTCCATGCTTGATTTAACTGTCAATTTTATGTCTTTATATAGATTTGGAAATGGTAAAATGTTGTGGTTGTGTTCTTGGAAGATAAGTCAGTGATATTGTCTTTGGTGTAGAAAAATGGGTGTTCCATTTGGAGCTCGTTTGTTCAGATTAAACACACACCAAGGGGTGTTTGGCTGCTTATTTTATAGAGCTTATAAGATGTTTCAAGAGCTTATAAGAGGTAATGTCTCAAGTGCTTATAAGTTGTTAAAGTGTTTGGATAATTGATCTTATAAGCTAGAGAAATACTCGTGAGTTAGAGAGAAAATTGATGAGATGTGAAGTTGATAGTGTATATATAGGAAATAACGAATTATAATAAGATTATTTTGATAAATTCACGATTGCTTATAAGTTTATGAAAAAATAAGTTAGAGTTGATCAATTTATTTTAAGGAAACTTATAAGCTGTTGGAGCTTATTTTCATAGCTTATAAGTTGTTTATAAGCTTATTTTGTCAAATACTTTGCAACAACTTAGAAGCTCCTAAACAACTTATAAGCTGTTTTAAAGAACTTATAAGCTCAGCCAAACATCCTCTAAATCATACTTGCAAAATTAAGTATAACTAACTTTGGACTAATAAAAAGAAACATTGGTGAAATTTGTGTAGGGACTTTTGACATGAACAATATCCACTCGCATGCTTGAAGATATGTCCTTTGTTTTCCAAAAAGAATAAACAAAAACCAACAGAATAAAAGGGGAATCATCCCTTAGCTGTAAAAATCAGATTAGTGAACCGCCTAAGCAGCCAAGAATCCTAGGACAATAATAAACAAATAAAAAGAAAATCGGAAAACCGATCGAAAACTGTGTTCACACAGGTCCCACCAAATAACAAGGTAAGGGAGACTTGTGATCCTTTTTTGTCTTTCGATGCCGAATAGTAAGACAAGAAACTCTTCAAGATGCTCTGTTCTTCACAATCCAACACTTTATATTTCCTCTTCTCACCAGTTCATTCAACAATAGTTTCTGCAGTTAATGGATAAATAAACTATTTTTGAGGTGGAAAGCTGACTTGAAGCTATTGAGTTATGATTATTTACATATTTTGTCAGAAAGAGCTCCAAACGAAATGTTAATGTTGATGATTGATATGCAAGTGTGATTGAATGCTGATGTGACGTTAATTCATCTGTTGACAATTATATTTAGATATAATTTTATATTAAATAACAATATTTAGACATTGTTATGAATTCGACCTAGATTTTATATATTTGCAATTAAGATCCAACTTTGCACTTTATGGCAAATTACACAATTCTATCTTTTAGTGTGTGTTTGGGGTTGAGATTTTGACACTCATACAATGTTCAAACTCTAGACTAACTGAAGTCTTGTGAAATCCATATTCCCAGTTGTCATTCAATATTATCAATTTTATCAACGGATGTTCGATAATTGAGTAATTAAGTCGGGAGTCGTTGTGTCCTTGACCAGAGGCAGACTTATAAGTTATAACTGGTTGGATTTCAATTGTTTTCTTATGTTGGAATCTAACCTTTTTTTATAGATACCTATATTTTATCTTAGTATAATAAAGTTAATATTACAAGCAAGTAGTAAAAGATGATTTTAACTTACAAACTCCACTCATGAATTAAATACACTGACATTTATTTTATATAATAAAGTTAATATTATTGAAAGGCTAAATACTCAAATTATCATCATTTTTCAATTTTATCATAAATTAACAGCTTTCACTAATTAATACTCAAACTATAGCAATCTATGCAAAATTATCTTTTAATTAATTTTTCGGCGCTAGAAAGCTGAATAGGATTATCGTGAATTCGAATAATTTGGCCCATGAAGAAAGCTAGGTGATTACGTTCTTTTCGTGAACCGATGGTTCCAATTCTAGCCGGTCCATGGTTTTGACTCTTGGAACTACCAATTTTAAAAATTTAAAATGACTTTTACGAACTTTTAATTGTAAAACAAGTTTAGATATAATTAAAATATGCATAATTAAGTAAAGAAAATAAAAAACAAATAAAATCTTTATTTATATTGTTGAAAAATGACGGTTTGACCCTTTGAAAGTTGGTGGTTCGATCTGGAACAGCCGTCAACCGGTGTCTAAATGACTATTTTTTATGATATTATTTTACTTATATTATGTATTTTAATTACATAATTATATCTTAATTTATATATTTTGATAGAAAAACATAGATTTATAAGATTTCAAAAAGAATTATTTAGAAAAAATTGAACCGCATGTTCCCGGTTCTACATGTTAGGCATGGAATCGCCAATCAAAATTCAAATTGTGGTTTGGAATCAGACTCGTCAACCATGCTTGTGGTTCGGAACAGTGAACAAGTGATTCCAGTTCCAGTTTTGATTTTTTTGGCCACCTCTACATTAATCCATTAACTTCTTGGTCGTATAATTCAATTGGGCTGGATATTTGTTTTGATCAATGTTGGGCTTGACGTGGGTGTGGGCCAACAACCAGCTCATTTGACAATTCTAATGGCGCTGAACTTTTTTTTTTTTTTGTTTGAGAGAGAGAGATTCAATGCTGACTAAATTTGTAATAGAATAAAAAAGGATATATACTTGATGAAAGTCAATATGGAGCAACTAGACTTTTTGCATAAATATGACCCTCGATCGCATGTCTTTATTTGCCAGATAGAAAGCATGCTGAATTTTCAGAAGTTATTATTGGTTTTTCTTGAAATTAATTAAGACGATAAATCACAAAATGCTCAAATTTTTCAAATATGTTTTCCTAAGCCAACAAGCTATTGTAGAGTGAAATTTCTAGACTAGCCAATATATAAAATCAAGGGAAATGTCCAAACATGGAAGCCTAAACTATTTTCCAGGATATATTTAAACAATTAAATTCTTGTATAGGATCTAATTGGATTGTCGAACTATTTAAATTGTCAAACATGCCGAGTAGGTATTTACGCCCTCATTGTAGGGTTTTATCACGAGCTGATTGACGAAAAACAGATAGAACTAGCTTAGGACAATCATACTTACTGATCATTGATGAACTAATCGGTTTAACCAACCAAAATTTGTTTCCTTGTTATTTACTATTGAAGATGTTTGCAAAAATAAGGATATGCCTTAGCACTGACGAACTCAGAGGAATTAGGGGAAATGCTAAAGCCAAAGCTCCCCATCAAAACCCAATTATATATGATCGAACACAGACGAAAGTCAGCCATAATGATCCAGAAGTCCCATATGGAAGGGCTCTAGATTGCTCGACTGGTCAAGTAGGTGAAGGTCATAGTTTTCATTATTCTTAAAATCAATTTTACATAATTTTTTCTTTTTGTAATTGTTTAGATTATTCTATCTTATACTTTAAGGGTTAATGAAGTGTATAATAATATACTATATGAATATAAATCTCTTAATATTTGATATGTAGTGCAAACATGAGTTGATTTCCATACATAGAGAAATACAATAAAAAAAGGGAAAAGTATGCTTTATATTAATTATATGTTAGTCGTCATATGCATGTTCACTAGGTTTACTACTATTGTTGAATAGGTGTGTTTAATTAAGCAGATCAGGTATTGTGCGTTCGAAGAAGTATAATAATAATATCACGAAAACTTCTATCATTACAGGTCTTAAATTAAGTGTCAAATATTTCAAAAGAAAATATTATTTATGTTAAAGAAAAACTATATTTATTATTTTTTCATTAACTAAAAAGCATCAATTATTTTAAATAAAATATCATTTACACTGAATAAAAATGTAAATATTTGAACCTATGGACGTCCTCATAGGAGTTCACATGTAACATTATCATACCAATCAATGAAAGTACGAGAGGAAGGCTCGTCAAATGGATGGTACTGATTCGATAAAAATCAACCACATCCTCCGTCAAATAATATTTTTCTAATCTAAAGTGTATCGAAAGCGGCTTGAGATCCAATGTCTTATAATTGGTGTCCCAATTTGTGTCCCACTTTTATTTTTTCCATATTTTTTCTTCAATTTTAATTTTATATGCTCTAGTTTAATTTTATAATTATTAGCTAGTGTTTACTCCATCCAATTAGGGTATGTAATTATTTTTGATCATTTAATTTTATGTTTATTAGTTAATAATTCATTATTAAGGTTGATAAATCTAAAGTTCTTGTAAATTTCAATTTTTAAAATAAAAGTTAATTATGATTCATAATATTATAATAAATTTTATTTTTATACAAAATAATATTTCATTCGTCCATCAACCAATTTAATTCCTCCACCATATGCTTGTATTTTTATTTTTGAAAACATCAACTATCATCAATCTACCACTTATTTATAAAAAAAAGCCACACATGACCCACATTTCTACTCTCATTATTTATTAATATATTTATTTATTATCTTCACTCATATTACACTTATTACAATTTATTAAAACTCAAGGAGTATCAAATAATAGATATAATATTAAGAAATAGTGACACACAAAAGATTATGAGACACTACATCTCCTCTCATCAAAAGCTAGTGTTAAATTGGTTAATTGGTTTACAAATATGAATTGTGTGTATTATGTCTCACATACTATAGAAAAGGTAAAGGATTAACTTTTGAAAAATATTGCTCATAAAAATACAAGGCATAATGAGATTCTTACACACATATTTATTTATCGACAAGCAAAATCCAGAAGATAAGATTTTCAAAGTTGTGGAGCAAGAAGACGTTTCAGCAGAGGGCGCGCTTTGCATCTGGCTTGTAGGGGTTTCTCTTTAGCTATAGAAACCCCTGTTTTTCCTTCACTCAAATCAACCAATCTCTCATCAACTCGCTCCCAGTGGAAGCACTGTATGAAAGATCCTAACACCAAACCCACGACCCGTTGGGCCAACACGTTACCCGGGCACGACCTTCTTCCCATCCCAAACGGCAGCAACTGCGACGCCTTCATCACTTTCCCACCTTCAAACCGCTCCGGCTTGAAACTTTCTGCTTCATCCCAAACACTTGGGTCCCTGTGAATGGCCCACGCGTTCACCTGCAAGATCGTGCCACGTGGTATGTCGTAACCCGCGATCTTGCAGTCAGCCGAAGCTTCGTGTGGGACCAGCAATGGCGCTGCCGGGAACAACCGAAACGTCTCGTTTATCACATTATCTAGATACGGAAGCTTCTGCAAGTCTGACTCGCCAAGGAAACGATCTTTCCCGACCACGCTGTCTATCTCCGCTCTAGCCTTCTCCATCTTCTCTGGGTGGTTTAGCAGAGCAGACATCGCCCACTCCACCGTCACCGATGATGTGTCCGTCCCAGCAAGCAGCATCACCTGCACCATCAGAATATATGTATCACAACCGCAGGGTTTGGCTCCGCTGAAAACAGAAAACGAACCTTATTCTATCAACTGTGATTGTGAACAAAATATTATTGGAACATAAATGATATGTTAGTTATTTTTCATGACCACTTTTCCTTAGTGCATAATTTTTTAATTTTATACATTTATTTGATTATAATAACTTATAAATTGTTATTGGCATCATTAATTTTACAAATCAATAAAAATCAAAGTGTATGATAACGATTCAAATTGTGATTTTTATATAATTCATACAAAAAATTTATGTGAATAACAATTTTTGAAGTATTAGAATCAAAATAAACGTATAAAACAGAAAAGTATAATGATAGCATAGACTAAACGTGAGCGGTGCTGACGAAAGGTGACCGAGAAATCATTCTCATTATTGTAATATATAAAAAATATTATTTTATACCTAAAAAAGCATAATCACATAAAAATATTATTTTATGTGTTAAAATGCATAATTAATAGATAAAATAGTATTTTATACGTAAAATATAATCTCGCTTGAAAATTAATCTTGATGTGTACCAGTATAGTTGACTTGATGACTGCATGAGTGTAGTTCTGAGGCTCCGAGTCCTGTAAAGAGAGCAAGTGATCAATCATGGTATTTCCGCCACTGTTGCGTCTGTGCTCCTCAATCAACCCTTGCAGAAACACATCCAGTTTGGAGCTTATCCTGCTCAGATTCTTCTCGAAATCCATGTAATCTATCCACCTCAGCAGCGGCAAGAAATCCCCCGGATTCGACACCCCGCCGTACTTGAAAACCTCCTTCAGAAGCTCCCGGAACTCCTTCGCCTGCTCGTTGTCCTCGCCCTCATCCACGCCAAAATACCGCTTTCCGGCCACCATCCTCATGATGTTGTTGAAGGTCAGAACCGATAGCAACGCCCTGATCTCAACGACGGCGAAGTCCCGGCACGTGTCCCTGCTGAGACTCTCGAGCATGAGCCTGACCTCGTCGGCTCTGATGGACTGGAAGGAGTTGAGGCGGGCTGTCGAGAATATCTCGAGCGTCGTCAGGCGGCGGAGATTGCGCCAGTGGTCGCCGTAAGGGGCGGCGACGATGGAGCTGAAGTTGTAACCGATGTATTTGGCGGAGATGAAGCGGGGCCGGTTGGCCAAAATGATGTCGTTCTTGGTGAAGCATTCCTCGACGGCGGCGGGGGAAGACACCACCACCATGAGGCGGTTGCCGAAGCGGAGAGAGAAAATGGGGCCGAGTTTAATGGAGAGATTGTGGTAGGTGCGGTGGAGAGGGAATCTGAGGAGGTGGAGGTGTCCTAGGATAGGAATTGCGGGGAGAGGGCTAGGTGGGATTCTTCTTTTTTGTTTGGTTAGAAGGTTGAAAGCTATGACAATGAAGAAGAGAGTGAAGAAGGTGTATAGCCAGCTTGTTTCCATGGAAGCGAATGTAAATGTGGATAAGGATATATATCGTGTGAGTGTTGCTACGTACCTCTCCTCATCCTATTTATATAGGGTGAAATTATGTGGCTGCACTACATCAAGTGATCAACTTGAAAGAAAAGTGATTTTCTTGGATTCAAAGTGTCATTTTAATTATTTGAAAAATTGGCCTAATAGGAAGCAAAAGCTTGATTGAACAAGTATGTCACTAGCTAGCTCATTTGTTGGATATATATATGATGATGATGTAAGCAATGACCAAATCAAATCGGATAATTGTATTTGAGATCGAGTTCATCTCTTACTCCAACATATTTTAGACTTTTTGTGTGTTCCATACGAATTTTCACTCATTTTGTAATTTTGACATGACTTTTAAAATATTGCAATAGTGTCGCATCCTTTCAACTTGTTACAAAAGTAACACACCCCATAAAAAAATTGGTCACCAAAGAATTGACATAGCATATATCGTCGGAGCCAATATATATATATATATATATATATATATATATATATATATATATATATATATATATATATATATATTGTCAAAATGCGGTTGCACAACCTCAGTATTTTGATTTGGCTAGTATTGCGATTGACACGTCAACTTTTTAATAACCGAAAAAGATTGAGGATATTGATTTTACAATAAATTTAAAACTGGTGAGATGCATTATTGCTACGTTTCAAAAGCTATATATATTAAAATTATAAAATAGATGAAAATTTATGAATCAATTAACAACTAACTCATCAAGTTATTTTAACAATATTCATAAAGTCATATAGTGTTGCACTAGTTATAATATAATAAACTGCATCAAAATGGTTGACAAGATTCAACAACAGACAATTTGATTTTATAGCTTCCCCACTTTCTACTCTTATTTTGATTATGGTTTGTTGTGAGAGCAAGTAGATGGATTATTTAAAGCAAAAATGAAAATCCTTGATCATGATGGAGTTTGTTTTGTGAACTCTAAATTTTAGGCTCTTATTGTGTATTGCATGTTAACATAAAGATGGATCATATTTTGGGTTTATGGATGAGTTTATCAAATAAATGTTGTTTTTCTTCAAACATTGGAGTTTATTATTTGTTTTTGGGTCAATTTTGTTGTGCATGTGTTTGGATCTAAACAATCTACATGAGAAAGATAGAAACCGTCAAAACACATAACACAATTAAATATATTCTATTTAATTTTCTTGAAATTAATTAAAATAATATGGAGAAGGAAAGAACTTCAATGTAGTATCGATTATGTTAGTGATAATTGCCATAAAAGTACTGTAGGTGAATCTCTAAAAAGAAATATAGTTATTAATACATAAAAGTTATATAAAGAGAAAAAAAATTCAAATGCTCGCGAAAAGCAATAAACTTTTAATTAAAAGACACAATAAATTATACATAATTCATAATTTTAGATAGGTAAAAATAGCCCACCTTGTAAGCTGGAGCAAGCTCGTTACTTGTCCTATATCGAGCGTTTTGGAAGTGGATCTATTTAAGTTGCCCAGAGGCCAGGGGTTTTACTTAAATTCTCAATGTCTATTGACGTGATGAAAGCAATAATTAAGAGACAAAATATTTTAAGACATAATTCATAGTTTTAGGTAACTAAGAATAACCTACCTTGTAAGCTAGAGAAAGCTCGTCAATTGTTTTATGTCGGGCATTTTGGAACTGGATCTACATTTAAAGCCTCCAATACTTCATCCACTTGGTTTCTATTAAAGCCTAATGTGGTGTTCAATTCTTTTAATAAATTTTCAATATTTAGCTCACTTCTATTATAATACATAGACCTAAAATTATAATTAACTAAGATCCAAAATCAACCCATAATTCAGATTAGTTGATAAAGCTCTTCTCATTAAATAAAAATAAGCCCATCCTTGGTTCTTTTCTCTTAACTCCTTAGCTAAAACCCCAATAAATTATTATAAAAGGGACCCATTAAAAAAAGGGTCCCGAGCTTATTTACCCTTATTTGAAAAAATATGTGTTGAATATATCCATTCAAAAAAAATGTGTGCCCCCCATACCCATTTTGTTATTTTAATATATTTTGAACACTAAAATTTGTGATCGAAACATTGACAAAAATTGATCGACAAAGCGAGCGACGAAATCAATGCGGATCGGGCATCTGTCGAAGAAGAATCCAATGCAATTCCTTTAATTTCAAAAATTATTTTAGCTCTCTCTCTCTGCAAGCTCTCCAAGCTCTCTCTAGATCTCACTCTCTCGCAGCTCTCTCTCTCTCTCGCAAGCTCTCTCTCTCTCTCGCCATCTCGCCAACCAACCTCCTCACTTGCCTGCGGCCAACCCCACCTAGCACCGCGGCCAACCCACCCCATCGACGGCCAAACTCCCATCGTGCCAACACATCCCAGCGACCAACCCATTTAAGCGGCCAACCCCCTACGGCCAACCCACCTCCGTCGGACAACCTCCTCCCCTGCAACCTCCCATCCCTCCCGCAGCCCAACCTTCTCCGCTGCCAACCTCATCACGGCTGCTAAACTCCTTCCACACCAACCTCCATCCGCCGCCAACCTCCATAAGCGGCCAACCTCCATACGCTGCCAACCTCCATACGCTAACTCCATCTGGCGGCCAACCCCATACGCTGCCAACCTCATACGCTGCCAACCTCCATCCGTCGGCCAACCTCCATAAGCGCCAACCTCCATAAGCTGCCAACCTCCATATCGTACCAACCATCCACCCAACCCCATCTGTGCCAACCTCCATCACGGTGACCAACCTCCATCACGCCAACCCATACGCTGCCAACCTCCATCCATGACCAACCGATGCTATGGATTCTCCTGTGTTCTTTATATTTATTTGTAATTTATTTTTAGATATTTATTTGTAATATTAAATGTTGTGCAAGTGAACTATTATAGGAATATATGTAATTGTTATATATGCGAATTGTTATGTGTTATATGATATATATGTTATGCTAATTTATTTGTTATATATGCTAATTTATTTGTGAATTATTAAATTGTTATATATGAATATATGAATTATTAAATTATTATATATCTAATTTATTTTTAGATATTTATTTGTAATATATGCTAATTGTTATGTGTTATGTGATATATATGTTGGTGCAAGTGAACTATTATAGGAATACACACATATGCGAATTGTTATGTGTTATGTGATATATATGTTGGTGCAAGTGAACTCTTTCAGACTTTCATTCGACCAACTCTTTCAAGTAATTACACGAAATCAATGTAAAATCAATGTATTTAATTACACGGAAGACTTTCAAATTTATGTACAGTACATTTATTTAAATTTAGGATTATGAATTTTGCATGATATATTGACAAATATATTTCTTTTAGATAGAAATTTTAGATAGTAAAATGCTAGAAAATTTTTATATATGTAGTTGAAGGACGTTAGGCGATTAAAATATAAATGAATAAGTTTAAGCTTGTTTTAAATTACTAAATGTATATTTAAAGTATATGATGATGATTTGGGAGTTTGGGATGAATTTGGATGAGTTTTGATTGATTTGGCAAATCATATTATAAGCGTTACTCACCGAAATTTCGGTAGAATCGTTTATTAATAAGACGCTTTGAAATTATAAGCGGTAAAGTGTTGATAAGTAGTTAATCTTATGTTACTAAATTGACAAATATATTTCTTTTAGGTAGAAATATCCACCAAGTAATTTTAGGTAGAAATTTTCAATCCTTGCAGACTATGCTAACACACAAAGGTTGTCTAACACACAAAAATTAGTCATAGGGAACAAAATTTCCAATTCTATGTTAATCAAGACACAAAAGTTCACCACCAATTCTATATAATTTTGGAATTAATTTCACAATATGTGTGAACACACTAATTGACATATTTCTTAATTAAGCATAGTTTATTATTTTTTAATAAATAGGAAATCGAGTTCTTAAGGCCGAGACCATCAATCGTCTATCCACAATCGCACGCACTTCAAGCCCAATTATTTAAGAAGGGTCATACAGAGATTGAGAGATATAAGTGGTGAAGACCCTGGTGGATAGGTTTAGGCAAGGATGTTTCGGTCACTTTGTTGGTTGGGAACACGGATCCAAGTCAAACATGAGTTTGCACCATATGGTATCCGACAGATTAGGCCCCTCCTAGTCTCAAGAAGAGCGATATGGTTTTTATTAATGGGAGGACAATTTGTTTTTCCTTCTGATTTTGCGCCGCGTGACGGGTTTGAGTTTTGGGGCGTCGTCTTTTGATCCTACTGATGATACGATCCGCAATCCGTTGAGGTTTATCGAAGGTTTGTTGGTAGCGGAAGGACTAGTATAGAGAATCTAGGTGTGAGATTCTTTGATACGGATTGTCCGATTGATGATCTGGCGGTCATCTATATCTCCGTGTGGCCCACATCTTAGTTCTTTACGCATTCGTCTTGGTATCGACTTGCCACGACCGTGGATCCGTGGTTGGGTCTTAGTTGACGATCCGGGCGTGTTGCGGTTTCCATGGGCTGCATATGCGTATCAAATTTACAACACTACATGTGGAATATGAAGACCGGGCCAAATATCACTTCTACGGACCATCATGGGCATTATATATTTGGTCACTAGAGATCATCCGGATCTTGCACGACGGTTGCAAAGTATGTCCGGAGGATGTGTATCCTAGATCGTGAGGTGGAAGTTCACGAAGATGATTGGCGTGGACACGACCTGCCATTCGATCGTGAGGGCAACCGTTGTGGGGTTAGTCCGGACGACTATGAGATGAGCATGCCGTATTATCGTCATCTCTATATCCGGGTGCACTGGAGTGAACTACGGAGACCCGTTCCCATCTCGGCGCTGGGGAACAACCCCGCCCGCACTAGACAGCCTCGTTCTAGGCGGGGCCTTCTTGATGTGGGGTTGGTCGGCGACGCAGCGATGCGAGCACGCATCTTCTTGTTGTTGAAGAGATTGATGAGGAGCACGAGGCATGAGGAGCCACGACATCGATGCAGTGGGGATAGGCGTCGTCGGACGAGGACGCCGATCCGATATAGGGGACGCGATCGGGATACGAGGAAGCAGACGAGACAGCTACGTTCTCTTCATCTAGCGGCGGTGAGCACCACGGCGTGCGAGTGGAGGATCGTCGTTGGATCACGGACACGATCAATGATGTGGTTAGAGAGAATATTCAAGGACTCGAGGCGTGGTTTGAGTCTATGATAGAAAGGTGTCGATGTAGATGTTCGCGACAAGCGAGGCATATCGCCGTCCGTCGTCGGAACTACCATCGGCGATGCGGAGTGACGATCGGGGACCGGGGCCTTCTACTCGTACTCCTACATCGGATGTACCCAGCGAGACTCCTCTAGCAGATCCGCGTCTCACACACCACCCGAGTATACACCTCATCGTCGGTCTACGGGAGTATGGATCTACCTCGGATTCATTAGCCCATCACGGCGAGGATCGACTCGTCATTCCATGCCGAGATCGAGACCATTGGTAAATTATCTTATTTTATATTATTGCATCATATTTGATATGTTTACTTTTTCTAACTCGTTGCTTTAACAAAAATTAGCTGACTCGTAGAAGCGAAGCAGTAAGGTTATTGCGCATGCAATCGAGGTCACCGTATGTGAATAGCCGCCCCACGTCCATTATCCGAAGATGTATTGATGAACTACCAGCGTTTCTTGATGATGAAATGACACGGTGGTGGTTGTTGAGTCTTGACCGTCAACCTGTGTTCGATGGTTCGTGTGTCAAACGCCTTGAGAGGCCTTTGATGTTCGGGTAAGTGCGTTTTATACAATATGCTTTATTTTTTGAAGTACATCTACTTATATTGATATGTATCCTAAAATAATTTTGGATGGTCGATTTATACATGATGTATTTGAGGACGAGACTCGATAACGGATCGACTTATTAGATGGGGTGGATTCTCATAACACAATCATCCTCGATACTAATTTTTTCGTAAGTATTGTGTCTTTAATACAATCAATATATGTTATATATGTGTAGTATCGGCATCGATATGTTTTCAATGTTGAATAGATGTTTACAAAATTCACGGTCCGAGGTATACGCAACGCTTTCGTCTACATTCGAGGCGTGCGTGAAGCACCATTGATCATTACCCACGAGCGTTGTACGTATGGCAGCCACCGCGCATTGGATTGAGTTGTCCTCGGCTTTGCGATCATACATCATGGTTAGATGCCACGGGTAACCTTATTTAATCTGATACGTGAAAAAATTGAAATGTTGTTATGTTTATTTTCTCTAAATATTTATTTTATAGATCATCATCCACGCGTCGATGACGAGCGGTTTCGTGATATGTCGCGTGGATATGTACTCGGGTCATGCGTCTTGTTTGACTCGCGTATTGGCGGATGGACGAGGATCAGTGGATGCGAGGATGATGGACTTCGTGTGCCTCAATAGATTATTGCGGCGGTTCGATATTCACTAGATGGTTCGAGAATAACTCCCACCGAATACCACCATGGAACAATGAGGCGATTATTACGGTGATCCTTGAGGTATTTGACCGGAAGCGATTTCAATGATGGGCCGTTTGCATGCACGGTAGTAGAACGTCTTATTTACGGTTCACCGAGTATCGAGCATATGTCAGTGTTGCGGTTGTAGCATATAGACATCAAATAGGTGGAAATATATTTCGGTTATGTGGTAGAATCCAGTGGAAGAGGAAGAGGAAGAGGAAGAGGAAGAGGAAGAGGAAGAGCATCTACTAGTAGAGCGTAGCATAGAGATTTTTCATCTCATGTAATATAGATTTAGATTGTGGTTCAACATGTATTTAGATTTATTAATTTCAATCTTAATTATTTAGACTCTTCAATCTTAATATATATTTCAATTCAATTTTTTATAAATTTAGATTTTATTTTCAAATAATTTAAATTTCATAAATTTAAAATAAATTGAATTGAATTTTATAAAATCGATTTTCCTAGCGGTTTGAAATAAAATCAATCGATTCTTCATAAAATCAATCGGTTTTATGAAAAACCGATCGGTTTTATTAAAAACCGATCGATCGGTTTGATGAAGAATCGGAAAAATAAGTTTTATGATTTTCAAATTGAATTTATTTTTTATTTTCAAATGGGTCGAGCTTCAGATTTACGAATTTTGAAATTGGAAAAAAGAATGTCGAGCTTCAGATTACCGAATTTTGAAATTGAAAAAAGAATGTCGAGCTTGATTTACCGAATTTTGAAATTGGAAAAAAGAATGAATGGGAGAAGAGGGTATTCTTGGGTTTGAGAATTTCAAAAATGACACTGTTCAATTTTTTTATTAACTAGGGTCATGCGCCTGTCTAGCAAATAGTAAACGAGTGTTTTGGGGGCCACACATATAACTTGGGCCCTTAAGTTAATGTGAAAACTACCAAACGACTAGACAAACCCAACTAATTTAGTATTACTTTGCATAACTAGCGTATCAAACACGCCTTAACAATTAAAGCAAGCATCATTTTATTAGTATACTTTTAGGTATATCAACCATTTATAATCACTTAATTAAGCTTCATTACTCCTTACTTACATAATATGTTTCACTAACATATACATAAATTATAATTTCCTTTAATTTCTTCCCAACTTACTTTAGTATCATATGTGAGCTTAATCATCAATATTAACATCATATATTAACTTTAATATATATATATATATATAGAGAGAGAGAAATTAACACTGAACTAAAATTTTCAATTTCAACATATGAATTTAGAAAATTCTAGTAAATTCATAGAATGCTTAAATTATCATATTAAACTCATATATCGAGTTAAGTGAATCAATATCTCATTCAATTAATGGGATGGTAAATAAGGACATGATTATCGCGTGTGATCTACGGATCCACACAAACCACACCTCCTACGTGCACGACTTGTACTGCTTGACCCCATCTCTCCTCCACCAGATCTTCGATGGGGACGTTCGGTTGGATGACGATGGCGCCCAACTTTCGGACGACCGCAGCCGGACCACGGTGGCAATACTTCAACAGGCTGCGACATCGGTAGGAAGCATCCAACTGGATTGGGGGAACATGATTTACTCGTATGAGTAGGCTGTACTAGCTTCTCGCGTGGTAGTATTCTCCCACATAGCTGGAAATTTGGTCATCTTTATGCCGCATAAATTAAAATTCGATGATCAAAACAATGATAAAGTTGTTAGTTATAAATTGGAATACCGTACTAAAAAATTATATTTAGTATGTAGCTCCATACCCAGATATAAGAATTGCATGAGAACACGGATCGGATCCATGTCCCACTCCAAGCACGAGCACGATTCCGTCCCGAGATTGACATTGAAGGTTTGGTTTCGTCCTTGACTTTGAATGTGTCGTTACTTTTGGGCACTATAGTATCTGGCGTGATCTCTCCAGCCCGCTTGTATCTTGCGAACGACTTAGGGGTTAGGTCGGTGGGGTATGCTCTTGCCGCTTCAAGTCTTTGATCGAACCATTTTCTATGATATGACGAATCGCTCAACCATAGAGCAAATGGGCAATCGTCTTGCCCACAACAACCGAGCATTGAAGGACTCGGCAATGTTGGAAGTCAGGTATAGCGCCACGAGGCACTTTGATCTCGCCCACTTCTCAACTCCTACCTCATCGACTTGCCATATGCACCACCAGTGGGTCTATCTTTAGCACGAGGGACTTTAACATGTTCATTGCTTTGTCAAACTCCGCCTCCCGATATGCATAAGCCGCCTGCAGTACAATGCCACCGACGGTTTCCCAAAGGCGTGATTTTTCAACGGATGGTAGTAGCGTAAGTCGTGGGCGTTCTCGGAAAGACATTTTTCACGGCATTGGATATACCGGCGTGCGCATCGACACAATCAACGTCTCGGAATTCGGTAGCAAGCGGTCTTCACGTGTTCGAAACCAAGTCCATGATAAATCATTCTCGATCGGACCAATTCCATAAGCCGATGGAAAAACTTGCTCGTTGTCGTCGCCCGTATGACAACAAACAATATACCCTTATTGCGGCCCTTGAGTGCGTGCCATCCACAACAATAACAGGCCTCATGCACAACGTGTAACCGAGTCGGTGGAACCGAAGCGCTACAAAAGATGGCGGCGACCATCGGTCCAATATCCAAGTCGATCAACGAACCGGGATTAGTTGTCCGCAACATGTGAAGATAACCCGGTAGCATCGATAGGATTGTTCATACCACCATATATCATCTCGATTGCCTCTATTACGAGCTCTCACCGCGACGGTATATGATGCTGACGCCATACTCGTTGTAACTCGGCCATAATCGATCTCGGCTTAATGACTTCACCGTCGCCGCGTATTTTTCGCTATGTATGTCGTAATCACACGGGCTTTGACCTTGCGCGCTTTCGGTATTCACGAGATCATCTACACGGTGTGTACGGCATCAAACTTGCGCACAAACCAAAACCACCTGTTGCGATGCGCGCGCAATAAAGCGGACGATCACGATATCGCATTTGAGCGTAATCCGGTGCGGTCCGATCGCGGAATAACAAATTACGCTCTTTGTTCCATGTGCCACAAACCGGTCGATATCTTAAGGTCCACCTTGTTGTCGAAGATGGAACCTTCGCTCATTTCATCGGGGTTGAATAGAGTCGAGAGGACTAGCAAAAGATTGTTCAAGCCTCATGAGGAATAACAGAGCTAGCCAATTGCTTATCTCTTCCATTTGTTCTACTCGAGTCCTCGGTTACCCTGCGTGTTGCTCGCATAATCATCCCAGTAATTTTCTATTCCACCCTCTCGACGTATCCACGCATCAAATTCTACAAAGCGTGCGAGATCACATTTGCGGCCGCACGCTCCTCCTCCTCCTCCTCCTCTTCTTCATCGACAATGTTTGTTCTTCACCGTCGACGTATTCGTCATCATCACATCGTCGGCGATCGCGTCGACCACACCCGACCACATGTTGCGGCACTCTTGAGGTGTATTTTGCTCAAACCAATTATATGCTCCAAATTGTTGTGTGAATGACTCATCGAGAGATGAGTATTGTGAAGCGTAGTCATCTGTTGTATCACGTGGTTGCTCGGTGTGGCATATATGCTTGAGGTTACGGTTGGGGTGGCCTCCGTATGTCACATACACCTCTGGTTGGGCATAAATCTCGCACAATCGAGCTAGGCGATCATCGGTGAGTCAAAGTGATTTGATAAGTCTACCACCGAGATCTCGATATATAATGTATTTGGTAGTCGAAAGAATTTGCTCCAGAAGGAATTAATGCTTCTCTTAACTCCCAAATAAGTGCATTATCGGTCCGAACAAAGGTATATGATGATGCACCTTGCGATAGTTCAAACAATCATCCCAACATCCTCTATATCTAATGATAATATTCTTCCACCCCGACATCTAATTAAATCATACAAATGCACAATAATTAATTAAAATTCATTAATTATAAAACAAACATCTAAAATAAATAATACAAATTAAATATAAAAGCAGTAACATTGATCACGAATGTTTAATAATAAGAACAATAAATTATAAACTAAACTAAACTAAATGAAAATTTCAAAATGAGCGTGTATAAATCGTGATTCACCTAAACTAAATCAAATAATAATTCACATAAAATAAATAAATAATACAAATCAAATAATAATTCACATAAACTAAATAAATAATACAAATGCACAATAATGGACGTGTATAAATCTCTAAACTAAATAATAATTAAATATTATAATTCATCGGGACGGATATAACTAAACTAAATTAAATAATAATTCACCTAAATTAAACTAAATGTTATAAATTAAACTAAACTAGCTAAATGAAAAATTCAAGTGTATTGTTACGTATTTACAATAATTAAACTAAACTAAACTAAACTAAATTAACTATAATTTAATTCAACTACAAAATCATAAAAATTTAATTTAACCCAACCCCACCCCCACGATAACCCCATATTATTACCAACCCCACCTTATGCCAACCCCACCTTATGGCCAACCCCACCCTGGCCAACCTGCCCCACATATGTAACCCCATACAGACGGCCAACCCCCATGACGGCCAACCCCACCCAAATACAACCCATACCAAAGCTAAACTAAAATTCAATTCTTGATCTAAACTAAACTAAAATTAAACTAAACTAAACTATTTAATTTATCTAAACTATTTAATTCATCTAAAAATTCATAATACAGCACGGTTAATTAATTATTCATACAAATTTAATTCATCTAAAAATTTAATTAATTATTCATACAAATTTAATTCATACAAATTTAATACAGCACGGTTATAACCCTAAATAATTATTAATTGAAATTAATTAAAAATTCACCAAAATTCATCTAACAATAATTAAGGAATCATATATATAACAAATACATCAAAATATTGAAATTACTTTTATAATCCACTTATCCACTTAGAGAGCGAGGCGAGGCGAGTTATAATCCACTTAGAGAGCGAGGCGAGGCGAGAGAGGCGAGGCGAGGCGAGAGAGAGAGAGAGCGAGGCGAGGCGATAAAAAAATTCGATAAAGAATGAAATATATGTATAATTCGAAATATTTATTGGCGTAGAGTTGTTGCAAGTAAATTCAACGATAAAAGTTGTGTAGAGTTGTTGATCGAACTAAATTCACGATGAAAAGTTGTTGATAAGTAAATTCGATGATGAAAAAGTTGTTCATCGAATTAAATTATTTGAAAAAGTTGTTGTGTATTTAATTTACAAAAGTGTTGATAAAATCATATAATTAATAATTAATAATTAATAATCAAATTCAATTTATAATTAATTTATAATTAATTAATAAATTCATATAATTAATAATTAATAATTAATGATAAGGATTTAAATTTATAAATAATTAATAAAATTAATGGCCAACCCAGTAGGCGCCAACCCTAAGCGCGGTTTATAATTAATTAATAAATTCAATATAATTAATAATTAATAATTATAAATAATTAATAAAATTACGGTGGCCAACCCTACGTACAACCCGGCCGGTGTGACTATCTTGTGACCCACCCCACCGCGCCGCCTAACCCCCAGGCGGCCAACCCTCAGGCCAACCCTCCCACGGCCAGCCCCAGGCCAACCCACCCCACCCTGTATGGCCAACCCACACCCCCACCCCTAGGCGGCCAACAAGGCCAACCCTCCGAGCCAACCCACGCCGCCAACCCCACCCCACCTGCCAACACCACCCCACCCAACCCACCCCACCGCCAACCCACCCCAACGGCCAACCCCACCCCACCTGCCAACCCCACCCCAACCAACCCACCCCACGGCCAACCCACCCACCCGCCAACCCCATCCCGTGACCAACCCCACCCACATGCCAACCCACCCCTTTAATTTAATTTAATTTAATTTAATTTGTACAATTTAATTTAATTTAATTTAATTTAATTTTACAAATTATAACTTTAGTTTAATTTAATTTGTAAATTAAATTAAATTAAATTAACGGTTTTGATTTGATTGATTATTGAAATGATTGTGTCTTCTGCGGGTTCGTTGAAAAATATATTTAAAAAAAAAAAGTAGAAGACCAGCAACAATAAAATTTGGAGCCCAAATCCTACACAAGTTTAATTAATAGAAAAGGTGTAACTCTCTCTCATCTCTATCGGTCTTTCTCTCTCTCGACTGAAATACTGCCGCCGCCGACCCCCTGGGCCGTCCGCCGCCAACCGTCGTGCCGTCAGCCCAGTTGCCACCCTCTCACCGCGGTTCTTTTTCTCCTGCTGCCAATCGATCGTCGCCGCGGTGGGTTCCTCCTGGCGTCGACGCCGTGGCGCCACCCTTCCTTCGTTTCCGTCGTAACCCAGTTAAAAATGACTTAGTTTGAAAGTGAATCCTATATCTGAAATGAAAGCAGTATGATATAATAGCGCAGACCAACACAAACCAGCCAGTTCGAAAATGAAGACTAAATGGAGAATGAAATTTAGTTGGTATCTATTAGAACAGCGGCGGCGGCGTTTCTCTACCACCGCGAACATCACAACACTCTTCAACAAATACATTGACAAAAGCAGTGTCCACTCTTGGAACTCCATCATCGCCGAGTTAGCTCGGGGCGGCGACTCGATCGAAGCCCTCAAAGCCTTTTCCTCAATGCGCAAATCCCACCTCAAACCTAATCGGTCAACTTTCCCTTGCGCCATCAAATCCTGCTCCGCACTCGGTGATCTCAATTCGGGCAGGCAAGCCCACCAACAAGCATTAATCTTCGGCTACGCTTCCGATCTTTTCGTATCTTCCGCGCTTATTGACATGTACGCCAAGTGCCGCCAGTTGCACGATGCACGAAACATGTTCGACGAAATTCCTCACAGAAACGTCGTATCTTGGACTTCGATGATTAATGGGTATGTTCAAAACGACTGCGCTCGAGAGGCGCTCTTGCTCTTCAAGGAGCAGTTGGTTGAAGAGAGCGTGGATGAGGGAGGTTGTGTTGATGGGGTCACTATTGTTTCCATTCTGTCTGCTTGTTCACGTGCTTCTGAGAAGAATGTGACTCGCGGGGTTCACGGAGTTGTGATCAAACGAGGATTCGATGAGGATTTGGGCGTTGCCAATACTTTGATTGACGCGTATGCCAAATGTGGGATGCCCGACTCTTCTAGGGGAGTGTTTGATGGGATGAATGAAAGGGATTCCATCTCTTGGAACTCTATGATTGCGGTTTGTGCGCAGCATGGAGTAGCCGAGGAGGCGATTGAAGTTTTCCGGTCAATGGTGACAGCTGCAAAGTATGATGCCGTGACTTTGTCGTCTGTGTTTCTAGCATGTGCGCATGCTGGAGCTCTTCGAATCGGCAGAGGCATACACGTTCAGGTAGTCAAGTTGCATTTGGGTTCTATAGAAATTGTTGTTTAATTTAGGGTAAACTGGCAAATAACTCACCGACTGTGATCCATAATTTGAACACTTTTAAAGTTGCAATTAAAAAGACAATCTATATCCTTTTGCAACTGGAACTCAATTTTGAAAGTGGTGTTGAAATTGCAAAATGGGCCGCAGTTCATGATTTATTTGGCAGTTTTCCCTTAAAGTTACTTTTAAGTTTTCCCTTAAATTTACTTTGAAGTCCTGCAGAAGTAGTGATGAGTCCTTTTTTCTGTTGTTGTTATAGGTGATAAAGATGAGCTTGGAGAGCGACGTGTTTGTAGGAACCTCGATTATTCACATGTACTGCAAATGTGGGAGAGTTAGTGCAGCTAGGAGAGCATTCGATAGGATGAATGTGAAGAATGTAAAGACATGGTCCGCCATGATTGGGGGTTACGGGATGCATGGTCAAGCAAGGGAAGCTCTCGAGATTTTATCAGAGATGATCCAGTGTGGAATAAAACCCAACAGTATCAGTTTTGTATCGGTCCTCTCAGCGTGTTGCCATGCCGGCCTGGTGGATGAAGGATGGCACTGGTTTTGCACGATGCAGCATAGGTTTAAAATAGAACCGACTGTAGAACATTACGGCTGCATGGTTGATCTCCTTGGTCGGGCGGGCTTTCTACAAAAAGCTTATGATTTGGTCATGGAGATGAAGGTGAGACCTGATATGGTGATTTGGTGCTCTCTTTTGGCTTCAGGCAGGATACACAAAAATGTTGAGATAGGGGAGATCTCTGCGAGGAAATTGTTTGAGTTGGATCCCAATAACTCGGGTTATTACACATTGCTTTCAAATATCTATGCTGATGCTGGTAGATGGGATGATGTGAAAAGAATTCGAATAAATATGAGAAAACATGGAGTTGCTAAATCCCCAGGGTTTAGTATCATTGAACTTAAAGGTAGGGTTCATGTATTTCTGGTCGGAGATAGGCAGCATCCCGAGCATGAAAAGATATATGCTTACCTAAAAGAATTAAGTATGAAGCTTCAAGAAATCGGGTATGTGCCTAGTGTGGGCTCGGTTCTTCATGATGTTGATGAAGAAGAAAAGGAAATTGCATTACAAGTTCACAGTGAGAAGTTGGCTGTTGTTTTCGGAATCATGAGTTCAGTTCCTGGTACAGCCATCCAGGTTACTAAGAATATTAGAACTTGCGAAGACTGTCATACAACGTTTAAGTTGATAACCAAGATTAGAGATCATGATATTGTGGTAAGAGATCCAAAACGGTTTCACCATTTCAGCAAAGGTGCTTGTTCGTGTGGAGACTACTGGTGATGCACACGAGTGAGAATACAGAAGATTTGAGATAACTCGATCCATTGGGATTTCCTTCTCTTATTCATGTGGCGACTTCTGGTAATGCACACGAGTGAGAATACAGAAGATTTGAGATAACTTAATCCATTGGGATTTCCTTCTCTTGTGATACCTAAATTCTGCCATTGGCAGCATATCCTTGTTATACTCATTCGAGAAATGATCTGTTGTGTAGTTACAGCAACAGATGTGATTGGTTTTCACAGGAGAGACTTAAAATAGAAGGAAACTGGATCGCTTGCTGATGAGTTTGCAGCTACATAAGATGAGATCAGGTAAAAATGCTTTTCTTTCTAGACCAGTTAAATAGGAGGATGAGAATGGGTTATATAAGATTGTTGTGCAATTTTTCAATTAGTGGAGTTCTGATAATATTTTCATGGAAACATAGTTGTGAGCTTCAATTATTAACACCTATGATGCTGTTCTTGAGCTTTCATTTTACAGCTAAACTGTCTGAAATAAGAGAAAGTTTAACCTATAATAATCATAAATCTTACTGAGAAACTGCTCAAATACTAACATTGCTGAAAGATGAAATCTTGCAGCATATATAAACATTGGGCATATGTAGACAACTAACTAAGAACAGAACTTTGGGTTTTAATTGATGTTTTCCTTGTCATGAAGCCCAGATTTTCTTAAAACATAATTACATGTGCTTGATCATGTGATTCTGGTACAATGAGTATTCTTCCTTGATTATGATTATTTTAGAATATGGCCCATCTACAAGTTAGGTGGTTTATTGGTCCCTACCCCCATTTAATGTGCATTGGAGCTGTAAGCCCGGATATAGTTCTTGATACGGGGATAAGCCTCTCAGGTCATAAATGATCTCTATATGTGAGTAATCAAATAATTCAACCCAACTGTCATTCAGTCGTCTTGTTTCCTGCTTCCTTATTAGTAGATATCATTGGTTCAAATCGGTGAATGATGAGGAAAGACTCAATTTGGACCTTCACTGACTTTATGAATGTGGTGTTTCTTTTATTACTTTCCTGCTAGTCTTCTTTCTCGTTCATTTGGTTCTTCGGACATGATTGAGAGTAGATCTTTTGCTTATCTTCTTATTCCACGGTTCTTGTAAGTATTAACAGAATTAGAAAATCCTTGCTCATCTTTCCTCTGCTCGTTTGCAAATGTATTCTGATATGAACTTTTCTTAGTTATTTAAATGCATTTCTCTTTCAGTATCTGTTTGAAAATGTATTTTCTGAGATGCACTTTCTTTCATGTGCAGGGAAGTTTGTTGAGAGAAGCATCATGTTCCTCAAGTATGGAGCAGAAAATATTAACCACTAACTATTCTTTTAACTCTCTAGGAAACTTGAGTACATTTGCGTTTGATCTGCTTTGTGCTTCAACATGTTTTAATCCAGTTGAACTCAAATCAGGCTCAACTACACCAGTTTGTGTAGGACACACACACATACAGATAAATGTTTAGTGGTTTTTTATTTTATTTAAAGTTGAATTATTTAATTTGAATCTTTTCTCCCCAGTAGTTGCTTAGAAAGCACATGCGCACCCAATATATATATTATTCACAATAAATTAGAATATGTATAGTTTGAGGTCTCAAATTCGGAGTCCAGAATGCATATTCATACAAAATCTAATTGATTTGAATATATCTGCTTTTCACAAGTTCAATATTTAAGCAGACAATGCAGACACATAACTTGCTAGCAATCTGCTTTAATATTTAAACTGGCAGTAACTACTGGCCTTGTTCTATATTATCCTCTATAAGCAGAGCCCATAGCATTCTTCAGTATAATCTTTGAGACGAGGTGGAATATTGACATGGAGTTCACACATATTATCTCTGGAAGCAGAAACAGAAACGTATAATTTTTTAGTATGATTTGTATCCCTCATTAATCATCAAATGGCATCCCTCGTGAAGCCGGATCTGCAAATAGTAAGAAGAGATATGATGTCTCGGCAAAAACAATTACATTCATATGTGATCTGAATGTCGACTTGTGTAGCTGATAAGTAAATCTTCTGGTGATCTAATGATTTAAGTTTAGGTCTTTTGCTTGACATTTCTCATTATATTATGTACGATTAAAACTAATACTGCCTTTGAGCTTGTTGATTGGCATTTCGTATAGTTAAACAAATGAAAAGACAGCTGTTCTACTTGTCATAAGTACTATATTTGGTATGAAATTCCAGAGGAGCTTCGACTCAGATGCAGTTTCTCTATTTGTTTATCAGCATGTAGTCATCTTCCCATTCTATCAATTTCTTTAATTGGTAAAACCGTACCAACTTGTGTGTCTTTGTTACCGTAATGTCGTATTTCAAGTAGTTATGATGTTCAATGTCCATATTCAACAACTACCCAGTATGAACAAATTTGTGCAAGAATCATGTACAGTTTAGTTGGTTTTGTTGAAAGCGATAACAGATAATGTAGTCTCAGTTTGCTTTAGGGGATTGCAGCTGCAGCCAGTTGCCGCTGCTCCACCCCTCCAACTATTACATTACACTGTACACATTTCTGTATATTGAGGATTCTGCTTATAATCTCAAATTCTCAATCAATCAGCAAACTCATCTTCATAAACACAACTAAAAAAACCTAATCTCTCCAATCTTCAACCTCGATCCGCTGCTTGAGCATGAAGCACTACTCCACAGTCTCTCTCTCTCTCTCTCTCTCTCTCTCTCTCTCTCTCTCTCATCATAAGAAATCAGCCCATTCTTTCTCCTCCTTAATTCTCTCCATAGCCCCATCGAGAGCGATATCAAAAGCATCCTTAAAACTCTTGATCCCTGCATTGGGTTTGGAGTAAATAATCCTCGGAATCGTCTCGATCACTTTCTCTCTCTTCTTCTGAATCTCCTCCTTGCTATACCTCTGGAGCACTTCCTTCACCGACACCGTCCCGTTCCTCACCTCCTCCTGGTCTATATAAACCGAGTAACTCTCCTGTTCGCCCGGCAAGAACCACTCATAATGCTCATAAGCACTCTTCAAGAAAAAAACCGGCACCGAACCGGTCACCACGCACTCGAAAACCGCCTTGCTCGTGAAGCTGTCCCCCTTTGGCTGCAAGCAGAATTCCGAATCCAGCAGCGGCTTCAACGTCACCGACGAATTGGTAAAGCAGTCGCTGACGGCGCAGTCCACCGCGCGGCACGAACTCGACTCACGGCGGCAGTAATCCATCATCAGACGGCGCAGGTCGTTGCTCCCCCAGTTGCGATCGGTGCCGATGAAAGAGAAGAGCGCGGAACGTTTGTAATGGCGCACGAAATTCTGCCATTCGATCAAGCTGTCTCTGTTTTTGGGTGGAATCCGGTGGGGTAGGGCACGCTGACATCCATTTCGTCACCGGGGTACTTCTCCACGATGAACCGGATCACTTTCTGCATTGACGGCATGTTGAGGAAGCTGGATCCCCACGATTTTCCCGGGTCGGTTAATCGTCGGAAATCCCACGTGATTCTACCGATCGTCATGAAATGATCTGAGCCGTTCAGTTTTTTCCAGTAGCTTTGGTTTTTTACCCACCGCAGCATCATTTTACAATGACGGTCCCTTGCTGACGTGTCGTTACCCCATAGGTGCTTCCCGACGGCGAGGCCGGCGTAAAACGGGATGTAGAAAGCCGTTGCTAATTCGGGATCTAGGGTTCGGCATTTGTGCTTGAGGACCCGGTGGTGGAAGATTACCTCCAGAGTGAACTGATTGGTATGGTACCACGACTTGTAGAGATCCTCCGGGAGGGTGCGGCGGAGCTCGGCGGCGGCACGGCCGTAGCCGTGGTTGGAGATGATTCCGCATTCCCAATTCCAGGGATCCAGATCGGTGCAATTGGGGAGGACGAGGTCTCGGTTGAAGGCGGAGGGGAGGTCGTAGGCGTAGACTCTCCCCGAGGGGCATTCGTCTGTGTACTGAGCGGGGGGCGGCTCCGGGATTGAGGTGTTCGATAGGGCGTGGTGGTGGATTGGGACGTAGCGGATGGAAGGGGCCGGGGAGCGGTCGGGGAAGCATGGGGGTGGGGTGCGGGCGATGGAGATGATGAGGGCCTGAGCCCACAGGAAGGCGATGAAGAGACAGAAACGGGGGTGGGAGGAGATGTGGGTCTTGATCCAATTCAGAGTGCTCTTCATCAAATCGGTTGGTTTGGAAGAGAGAGACGGAGGCATGTGATTTTTTGAGAAGAGAAAAAGGTAGGGTTTAATTGGGAGGCGGAGCACCGACGAACCCTTGCGGGGTAACTGAATTTCAATCCTACCCCGCAGATTTGCCAACGTTTTTACTGAATCTCACAATTATTTTTTAATAATGCTCCTACTTATTAATACTATTATTGTCACTTTTTTCAGATTTTAGATTCTAGATTTATAACTTTTGTCCCATGGTTAGCTGGTTCAAATTTTATAATTATTTCTCAACGACGAAAAAAGGAAAAGTAGAAGAAAACAGAGAATAATTTTGCTTTTCTTCTTTTTTATAGTATATGGTAACTGTTGAATTGGAAAGCCGTAGCAAATCACGGAAGTTGAAGGTTGATTAATGGTAATGGTATATACTATTTAGTTGAACAAATTGAAGAGGTAACAGTGCTAGTATTTCATGCTAACAGAACAGGGAATATTTTGTATGTAATTAGGAATCTAACCTATTTACTTTCACCCACCTCTATCCAACTATCGGGTTAATTGTACTAATTGATTTTCTGGTTACAAAAACCATCGCAACTCTAAACATTCAATCTTAGGGATAATCTCTCGTGTCAAAAAATTTACCAAAAAATTGATATGCATAAATTCATTTGATAGTTTTATTTTTGTAATGAATAAATAAGCAGTGTTTTCTCATTTAAGAAACATGATCTCGTATAGATACAAATAAGAGTATCATTTCAACCTTGTATAGTAGTAGCTACTAACTGGCTTGAGATCTAGTGTGTCACAATTAGTGTCCTATTTCGTGTCCCTTTTTCTTTTTTTTTCTACTTTTTTCTTTAATTTTAATTTTATATGCTTTGTATAATTATTATAATTTATTCCACCCAAATAGGATATAATATTTTTTATCATATAATTTTATTTTTATTAGTTAATAATCATTATTAGAGTTGATAAATTCAAAGTTAGGGTATATAATTTTTTTACTTCTCTTTTTTTAAATATTAGTTAAGTATGTTCCATAATATTATAATAAATTTTATTTTTATACAAAATATTATTAAAATAAATTGATATAATAATAGGACATGGTGGCACACAAAAAGATGTGGGACACCGGATCTCATTCCCAAATAACTCCATGAAAATTAAAGACATACTTTTTCTAAATGATTATCTATTTTAATTTTCATGATAAATTTTCATTAAACATTAAAGTAAAAAGATATGAAAATAAATACAATGAGATTTTTTTGGATAGAAAACAAAATATATTCCATATGTACCTCAAAAACAAGACTTCATCACCAAATTCAAAGTAAAGTAATGATGTTCAACACCCAAATAACAAGGATAATTTCGATCAATTGGACCAATCCACTTAACTATCGGTTACCCATATCAGACTTTCGAATTGAGCCAATATGACTGAAAATCTTCAATTCTAATCTTAGATTGACATTCCCAATAATATTGACAAGATCCTTCTAAAACAAATTAAAATTACATGATCAGTATACATGAATTATTCCATCAATAAATAAATAAAATAGTTGTAGGATATTATGCACACAGATAAGGTTGAGAAATTAAGTTTTTAATTTGATATTGCATATCAAGTTATCAACCATGTTCTCGATAGTGAATGGTGCATTTATTAGTATCTAATTGTAGAATTTGAATAATATAAAATTTCTCCAACTAGCACTACCTTAGTGTTAATTGCAAATTATGATCAAATTCTCCGATTTTATGATATCATTCAATTTAGTTATAGATATTTCAAGTATAAGTACTCCAAGGGTATTTTGCTGAGCGCGCAATTTAATATTCTCTTGGGAAAGCCAATTCAAAGAAATAAAAATAAAATAAAATAGTTTTTACGAAATTTATGACGTATTTCATTTGCTTTTCGAAGAGCAAACAATTTCATTATTTTATGGGCAAAATGCAAATTAATTTATCTTTAGTACTTGTATGGAACTGTAAATAAAACCTTAGTTCAAAGTTATAACTTGAAGACTTCTCATTTTATATAAATTACTGCATGCACTTACGTAGTTACCGCAAACTGGGTTAAAATTGTAAAACGAAATGACTGTAATATCCTTTAAAACATGACAGGTAAATCAGCAATTCCATAATTAATTCTTTGTTTCATTTAAGAATAATATTTTTAAATGAAGAAAATTGCTATAAGACTTCTTTATAGTTACGTGGTGACCAACATATGTGTGTATGATAATTTATTATATTAATAATCTGATCAAAATCAACTGAATGGATAGTCGACGTTTGCATATTATAATCATTAAGCAAGAAATTTGACTTTATCTTTGATGAATTAGGGTTTCCTGTGACTTCACATACCTATAAGAAATTCCAATCTATATATCTAGTTTAGATATAGAAACTTAAAAAGAAGAATACATGTAAATGTTGTCCTTTTTTTTTTAACACAAACAAGGAATAATAAGTAATTTACCTTATTTAATATCAAGATAATTAATACAAAATTGTAAAAGTAGCATCATAATGTATCATAATATATTAACCACCACGCACACCATAATGTATTTCGTAGTTCCATTATAATGTAAGCAATATTGTTTTAGAAGACTGAAGACCAAACATATTGTAAACAAAGTACATCAATGCATATATTTTATTGCATCCATCTCTGTTTTGCTTGTGAATCTCGTCCTCCGCATTATTATGAAATAAATGCATTCCATATTAGAGAGGCACCCAATAAAATCTACACCTACAATATGTAATATTAGATTTGTGTAGAAATAGTTGTCGGGAGACATACATAGAAGTACACAAATATGCATAGTGAAATTTGTTGTCTTATATGATAAAATGAAGAACAATTGAAATTTACAGTGAGACCACCACCTAATTAATTTTTAAATTAATAAATCTTAATCGTGAATTAATAAATCTTAATTTTGAATTAATAAAGTCTAATTGAAATTAATAAACCCAAATTGTGATTAATAAACCCTAACTGTAAATTAATAAACTCTAATTATGAATTAATGAATCTTAATTTTGAATTAATAAACCCTAATTATGAATTAATAAACCCTAATTTGAATAATAAACCCTAATTATGAATTAATAAACCTTAATGTTGAATTAATAAACCCTAAAACATGAATTAATTAATCTTACTTTTGAATTAATAAACCCTAATGAAAATTAATAAACCCTAATTATGAATTAATAAACCCTAATTTTGAATAATAAACCTAATTTGAATTAATAAACCTTAATTATAAATTAATAAATCTTAATTATAAATTAATAAATCATACTTATGAATTAATGAATTATAATTAATAAATTAATAAATTTAATTATAAATTAATAAAATCTAATTATCCTTGCTCATCATAATTAATATATAATTATTTTAACAAAAAATAAGGGTGAGTTCACGGTGAGACGGATCTCACACAAGTTTTTGTCTTGATATTTTACAGATTTCAGTCGAGAAACCCTGGCTTGGGAGATGTTCGTTTGGAGCTTTTGTATAAGAACATATATACAGAAATTTGATTCGCTAAATTTATAGCAGTTGGAAAATTTGAGTTAAAAGTTTCGAAATAATACAGAGATAACAATGGCTGGTTGTGGATGAAAAAGATAGCTTTTATAGGAAAGGTGATTTCACTTCGCTGCGAAGAAAAACATACCGTAATCTGACATTAAAATTTTAATCTAATGTTACATATGTTAATTGCATCTGTTAATTAGCACTGATATATAGTTTTGGGGCTTCTCTAATACCAACTGAAATTACGTAAAATTTGTAAATTAGCATCAATATATGTATTTTGGGTTTCTCAAGTACCAACTGAAATTACACAAAATTGGGCCCAACAACAAATAAGGCCCAATAGCTTAAACATTTTAAAAGTTAAGCATTTATAATTTGGTCCATACTTCAAAATAAAATTCTTAGTAAATATGTCCCAATATTTATTTCAAAATAAAATTCACTTTTTAACTAGGGGCGCAACTTATAATAACTTCACGAGTTATGATCCAAATAAATTCAAAAATAAATTTTAAATAAATAAGTCAATTCAGGTCGTCATAAAGAGTGTCACAATGATGTCCCAATTTTTCCTCGCAACATTTTTCCGTATTGTTATCAGACAATATGCATCGGTTGAAAATCAAATCGCATTCATGCATCATAAATCTATAAACTATAGTAAAACTTCTATAAATTAAATTCGAGAAAATACACTGGTTTAGTATGTTTATATTGCTTTGCGATAGTTTTATTTCAATAAATTATTGATCCATTACTCAAGTCTTGTGAATCAAATTTATGATAATTTTAGCTAGTAAGTAATTTTCAGCATTGAAAAGCACAGTTGACAACCAAAATGATACGCAGTTGCCAACATGGACGAAAGGACGCCGTTAGCTTTTGATGAATACATGAGTTTAACATGATAATATGATTTTGTGATGGTGTTAGCTGAAAATTGATTTCTAGGACAATTTTGTTAGTTTTATATATAGTTCGGACATTTAATTGTAATTATGTAGAAACATTGATGTTAGAATGTCAAATTTTTGGGTATAAAGATATAATTTACCTAAATATGATTATAGAAAACGAAATTAAACGCCAAATTCACTTATGAAAATTTATTTGTTAATCATATTAAATTTCATTAGGTACGAATTTAAATACTAGCTCTGTTAGTAGTATCAATATCATGCTAGATATTGCTAAAAATAACTGAATATTAATTCCTCACTTCGCAGATATTGTTAGTTGCACTTGCTTCTCCCATGCCATGGCCCATGACAGTATAATTTTATTTTTATCGATGAATTCACAAATTTTATATTTATCGTAATTTTCTATTGATTTAACTATCCTATCAAATCAAAGTTGATCAGGCACTGACGTGGCTATTCAAGTTACATGGTGTATAGTCAAAACAATGTAACATATAATTAAACGTTTTATGTTCAATTATATTACATCGTTTGAGACTATACACGTTCATTCTATGTAGTCAAATGGATGTTGATTTGATTTAGCAGAATAGTTAAATGAGGAAAAAATTGCAACGAATATAAGGTTTGTGTATTTGAAGGAAAAAAATAAAATTCCTATGCAAAACCAAAAAAAGTACGAAAATTTGTTTATTTTAATACATGATTAATCCTATATATTTAAATAAAAAGCATAGAATATGTACTGGACTGTCCATCATCTACGCTTATCTAACCTTCTCAACACTCCATCAATGGCGATATCGAACGCATCTTTGAGAGTGACATCTTCGCCAGTAGTGTAAACAAAGTTGGGCATCAGACTAATCAACGGCGGAAGTGTCGTGTCTCTCTTCCTTCTAACTCAACACTCATCTCTACTGTATCTTCGCCAGTAGTGTAAACCTCCAACACCTTCCTGATCGACGTCGTCCCATCCCGTACCTCTCTCCGGTCTATAAAAACTGAAAACTGGTCCGGTTCATCGCCCAGAAACGACTCATACTGATTGTAGATGCTCCTCTTCCAGAAGAAAACCGGAATCGAACCTGCCAGCATGCAGTCGAACGTCGACCTCCTCGTGTAGGCGTCGCCCCTCGGCTGCAGGCAGAAGTCCGACGCCAGGAACGCCTCCAGAATCTCCGACGTCCCGTCGTAGCACCGGGTTCCCGAGCAGTCCACGAGTCGGCACGAACCGGACTCGTCGCGGCAGTGGTTCTGTAACAACGTTCGGAAATCGCCCTTCACATCGCGCTTGCCGCCCACGAACGTGAACCGGCTGGTCCGGTTCCGGTTTCTAACGAATTCCATCCATTGAACCAATTCTTGGTTCGACCGGGGGTGGAATCCGGTGGGGTAGGGCACACTGATCTCGAGCGGGTCCCACGGGTCCCGTTCGACGCCGACGCGGAACACGTGCTTCATCAGCGGCATGTACATGAAGCTCGAGCCCCAGGCGTCATCGCGCGACCGGCGGAAATCCCATGTCATCCGGCCGAACATGATGAAGTGGTCGGCGCCCTGCCACCGCTGCCACGGCGGCTGGTCGCGCACCCACCGCAGCAGCTCCTCGCACGGCGCGTCGCGTTCCTGCGCCGTGTAGTTGGTAAAGAAGTACTTCCCCAAGGCGAGGCCGGCATAGAACGGGATGTAGAACGCCGTCGCCGACTCCGGCTCCACCGTCCGGCACTCGTGCCTCAGCATTCGGGAGTGGTAGAGGACCTCGCCGGCGAACATGTCCGTCCAGTACCACGCCGGAGTGAGATTCTCCGGCATGGCGGCGGAGAGGCCGGTGGCCCTCGGGCCGAAGCCGTGATTGGACACCGCGTTGCAGCGCGAGTGCCACGGATCCAAATCGTCGCAGTGGTCGAGCAAGTCTCGGTTGAACTTTGCCGGAAGGTCATAGACGTAAACGGTGCCGTATTTGCAGCGATCGGATTCTTCCCGCCCAAGCTCCGGTTTTGACGGAGACCGGTAAATGTAGTGTATGATGACAACTTGGAAGAGAACAACTAGGAATATTTGAGGGCATTTGAAGAAGAAGATTCTGATCGTGTTTTTGGGAGAGAGATTCCTGGGTTTTTTGTGGGTGTGAATAAGAGGGGATGAATGATCTACCATAGTTGAAATTTGTTAAGAGAGAGATTGTGATTATGAAGAAGCTAAGATAAATTATAAGGGAAAGTAGTTTTGTGTGAGTACAAATGAAGTCAATGAATAAATGATAAAGCCAAGAAATGTTCATATATATAGGTATATAGATCAAAGAAATGCAATTTTGAAGTCTACTATTTTGTTACAGTGATGTTCAGTGGTTAGATTAATTATCATTAAATGGAAGATGAATATATATAGTCTCAGTTTTAAACTATATATTGATCGAGATACTCCAACACCAAGCAATTATCCTTTTCAAAAAGTAGTATTCTTCATTAATTGGGCTATCGATTCACATAGCAATTTAACACCATAATAATTCAGTCACTAGAAGCACTATACGACTTTTTGAATACGGGTGTTTACTTTGTATGATTAAGTTAGATAAATAAAATTAATCCAATCTAATCAAGTGTTTACTTTTAAAGATTAATATTTGAAGATATCCCAAAATATGGGATTATTTTAATCATTTGAATTATTCTTTAATTTTAATCCAACCAATATATGTAGGATTGAAATAATCCTCCAAATAAAGGGAGAACTATTTATACCAAATTTAATCATTCACTAATCATTTGTAGTAAACAAAAGATTAATAGATAAAAATTATCCTATCATACATTTAATCCATCAAATAATCAATCATTTAAAATATTAATCACGAAAAGTAAACACCCCTTATTGTTTTCCGTCAAATAAAAATAAAAATACTTATTTTACACACTTTCTAATGCAATATGAAAGGTTTTAGAGCCGAAAATGAAAATGTAAATGCATGCTCTCAACTATCTATACTATATACTTGGCTTAAATCGAATGTCAATGTATTGTTTACATGTCACCATATATGTTAGTTTACAAATAATAAATTTTAATTAGTTAATTTCTTTGGCTGACGCAATTCAATGTTTGTAATCTAATTTCTAAACGTTGCTCAATCTCTATCATCATTTCTTTACTACGAAAAACGTTTTCAGAAAAATTTAATTTTTTTAAGGTATCGACTTGTTACGGAAGCAAACTGTTTGCCAACAGAACTAGGTTGAGTACATTCATCAATTTAGTATATGATGCCACTCTTTTCCTTAAAAAATTACTCCAATTTTATTAATTTATTGTTAGATTAAAAAAAAAAACTCCTCTTTTTTAATTTTTTTAATGGAAAGATTCTTTAGTGCGGTCCAAAATATATTAATAATTCTATTACCGCGAGGACGCTGCACCACCACCCATTCGGAGATGCAAGCTGGGGGAAAACTAACTCTAATTTATCTTATAATTAATGAGATAATTATCTTTTGTTTTGAAATTTTACTAGAAGTGATGGTATTATTATTATTATTATATGATATTATATGTATTTATATTTCCAAAGCAAAGCTTGTACGCACCTTAGTTCGTGTACAATAATCCAATAACCACTACACAGAAGAATCAAATTGCTTTAGAATTTGAAAAATGCATTATGCATATATTTAATTGATTGATACTTATCAACTTAATATGCTGCTATTGATCGCTTACTTTCAAGATTATGACAAAAACAAATGCCATTTATGTGATTGTTGAGACGGCTGCTCACACTGTTTTACCAAACAGTAATTAACAAGTATGATAGTCTAGTTGCGCTGTTCGTAATTTAATTTAATACGTCTGCAACTCACTAAAAATTACAAAATTTTCCAAATATGTTTAAAATAGATTGAGGATAATGCTAGTAAAAAATGCAATGATGAAATGACGAACAGCGAACTTGCGATAACTTTTTTGCAGAAATGGGATTAAACGACTACGGCATTGATTTTGATTTAGGAACGGACAGGGCCCTCCTCCACCAATAAGAGTTTAGATGAAAGCTTCCTAGTCTTGCCTTCTGTGATCACCACATGATTGTTTTTAGAAAAATAACAATATTTTAATATTTATCCTGTATTTATTTACATGATCAGATTTTATTTATGATATGTCGTCAATATACATCTATCTATATATATATTCATAATAGCATTACGGATTCAAAGCACCACATTCATTCATGCACTTAGGTGGCACCATCTCTATCATCTATTCTTATTTTTCTTAAATTTTCACTTTCTTATTTATTTATTTCACAAAATATGCATAACTATATAGATTAATTAGATTACCATAAATACTATACCTACAACTATGGCTCATTGAATGATTGATTACTATGTAACTGAAACTATGTTTATATTATTCATATAGAATGACATTTCTCACTTTTTTCTTAAAACGAATGATATTATAAACATATAAATTAGTAATTTTCAAATACAACTAAAAGATCGTATACATCATATGTAACACAAAATAATTGCAAATTATTAACTAATCAAGTTATACTAAACAATCAAAAACAATCTCTTTTGAAAAATAAATATTTTGAAGAATTTAAACTTTAAATTTGACCTATAAGATATATGAAATTCGAATTTGTGATAGTTAGTCGAAAGTAGTTGCATTCCACCAATAGGCATTAGTTTCTACTTATAAACTTATTTATATTGAAAAATATTTTGAAAATTCATTCACAGAAATATGGATAGCTAGATTAAATCATTGCTATTTATTCGTAACTTATGCATTTATTATTTGTGATTGATTAATCTTATAAAGTATTGTCTGTAATTACTCTTAACAATAAGCTAAGTCAATTAGCTAACATCAAGACTAAAGTTGGATATATCAGATTTATAAATGATATCATATTGCACCATTCTTTTAAATGTTCTGCCATATGTTGATCCATCTTTTTCTATCGGATTAACTCTCATGGAGCTGCTTTTGAAAATTAAAATATTTTTATAGTGTATAACGGTATAATAGTTAGTTGAGGCATTTTGTTTTTCTGATTAATCTAAATTCTAAATGAGTTTATTCTATTTTGTTATTGTAAAATGATTTGTGAGTATGTTGAAAAATCTTTTGTTCACATTGATTAATTTATTGAAATTAGGATATAGCTTTTTGGTGGTCTATTATGTGGATGATTATGAAACTCTTACATGTTATCTATTGATTTGATTTATTATTTTCCCTAAATATTACTCTATTTGATGTCGGGCCATATTTATAAAAAATATTTATCTCTTTATGTTATGTGAGTTATTGTTTTTATGTATTCTATTTTAGTGGAATATTAGAGGATGTCTTCTTTTCAATCCTTACAAAATATGCACGACAGACAAATAAAATTGAGTAGATAACAACAATTGAGTCTTAACATTTATTGATAAGTCTATGTGAAATCTTTTATTCCATTTTGTTTTGTAAAATAATTTGTGAGTAGGTTGAAAAATCTTTTGTTCACATTGATCAATCCATTGAAATTAGGTTATGGTCTTTTGGTGGTCTATTATGTGGATGATTATGAAACTCTTATATGTTATCTATTGATTTTATTTATTATTTTTCCTAAATATTGCTCTATTTGATGTCGGACCACATTTATAAAAAATATTTATCTCTTTATGTCATGTGATTTGTTGTTTTTATGTATTATATTTTAGTGGAATATAAGCATAATGAATTCTTCTCAATCCTTACAAAATATGCATGGGAGACAAATAAAATTGAGTAGATAATAATAGTTGAGTCTTAACATTTATTGATAAGCCTACGTAAAATCATTTTTAATAGAATTTGAAACATGTATCTTCTAAACGGGCTGAACATTTATTGACAAGCCTACGTGAAAATTTCTCCATTTTTAATCATATTTAATAACCATATTAATGTTTGTTTGGAATTTAAGATCATAACATGTTTTGATTATATCTCAAAATCAACTGAAACAATATATAAAGTTATATCTTCCGGATGATAATCATTCTATGTATTTAATTTGCATTATATATAATTATTATATTGATATTGACATATAGAAGGTAAATTTTAATCAATTTATAACACTATAACATATTGGAAGCACCAACTTAACATGTGCCTATGCGGCCTTTTGTGCATTCTTCATTCTTATTTATCTTAATTATTTCTCATTATGTTTTAAGTTTTAATCATTTATTATTCTTAGTTTTTCCTTTAAAACAAATAGTACAGAATTTTCATAATTATTTTCCAAATCTTTTTTTTAAAAATAAATTGGAATACATGTTTCAGAGACTTCATCAATATTAAAAACATAAATAACAGGATACTTGTGTGTTTGGTAATTAACGAGTATTAATATAAGAGTTTGGACAAGAATCAACATAAAAATTATTTTTTAATTAGAATTGGGACAAGTACATGTAAATATATTCTAAAGGGAGTGGTTATTCTAAAAACATACTTAACCTATAAACTACACTCTTGAAACATCTCGAATTAGTGAAAGCATCCGTCGCCATGTAAGTATCTGAATTCAGAAAAATAACAATTCACCTCTCATGGGATTCGAACCCAAGCGTTTGACTTCATCAAGTAAGGTGATGAATTCACCGTAAATCTTCACGAATCAATGGTTGAAAATGGTTCTTATTTTATACTTTAAGATTGGTTTGTATTTGATCTCATTTCAATTCTAAATGGGTCATGCCTTAGTAAAATTTACTTCATTTACTAATCTTTTGTGTAATTATTATTAGGTAAAACATTGTAATGTTCATATTTAAATATTATCTAAATAAAATGATATTTACATGTTTGGGTAGTTAGTGAGTATTAGTATATGGACTTTGGATGAGAACGAATAGTAAAATTAATTTCTAATTGAGTTTAGGAGATGTAAGGATATATAAATCCTAGACGAGTCAAAACATTAATCGACATGCCTAAGTGTAATTTTCTCATTTTTAATCTAATATTATTTATACTATTCATCATTAATGTTTACTTTGTGATGTTCATACGGATAATCAATTATACAACAACTTATATTTTAAATTTTAAGTGGGTTTGGTTAATTAGCGGATATTAGTATACAAATTTGATACGAGAACATGCATGAAAATCATTTTTTTTATCTGGTTTGAGTAGGGGTGAACAAAATACCTAAAATCCGAATATCCGATCCAAACCAAACTGAAATTTAAAATTCGGTTAGGATTTTTTGGATTTTCGGTTCGGATCTGATTGACATTTTTCAAAATTTTAGATTTTTTGATCGGATTGGATTTTTTTAATCCGAAAAAATCCAAAAATCCGAATTATATATAATTTATATATATAATAATATTATATTCAAATATTTTTAAATGTAATATAAATATATATTAGAATTAACAAAAATTGGTTTCGGATTTTTGGATTTTTCATAATTTAAGATTTTTGGTTCGGTTCGGATATTTTTATAAAAATTTTGGATTTTCGGATATTCAGTTCGGATCGAATTATTTTTCTCTCAAAATTCGAATTTTCGGATCGGATTGGATTAGGTAAAAATTCGAACCGAAATCCGAATACTCACCCCTAGGTTTGAGACATGTACGAATATACACATTCTATATAATATGATTACATATTGAAACATCACCTTAATTCGTGTCTATGTGACATCTCTTATATTCTTTATTCTTATTTATCTTGGATACTATAACATACATTCTTAATTATTATATTCTTATTTTTATTTATTTTATATATCTCGAGATTTTCTTAATTAAAAAGTATGAAATTTTCTTAATTATTCTTCATTATGTTTTTTATTTGGAATCACACGTCATTTTTTGTTGAGAACTCATCAATTGAAAACCTAAATAAAATGATATTTATATATTTGGGTAATTAGTTGGTATTAATATACGAGTTTGAGATGGAAGCCAACAGTAAATTAGTTTTAATTAGATTTGAGACAGATACGAGTATATAGATTCTAAACAAGTTTGAATATTAATCAACATGTACAAGTGGATTTTTCTCCAATTTTAAATTTTTTTATTCTTTATACTATTTATTATTAATGTTTACTTAATGTTCAAAGTTTTTTATTGAGATTCATAACCATTAATATAATAACAAATTATATAGATTTAAGATGAGAACCGTAGTAAAATTATTTTTTAATCGAGCATATAGATTAATTTTCTAAACATATAAGTGAAAAAAAGTCGAAGAAAACCCTCCTTAGCCTATTTCTATATAATTTATTCGATTTTAGAAACTTCTTTTGGTGAATTGTATAAATACTATCACTTTGATATAAAATATCAACTTACTTTTTAAATTTATACTTGTAACTTATAACGTAAAATGAATTTTCGTCAAAACTCGACGGGTTACACACTAATTTTATTATATAACAGTGTAAAGTTCAAATTATAATAATAGAGTGAAAGGTTGGAGATGCCATAAAGATAGCCCATCCTTCTTCTGTCAATCATCAGTTACGCCTCCTTACGGATGGCAACGGATCTAGGACCGGTCAGATTCATGGATCCAGATCCATTTTTAAGGATCTGGATCCTCAAAATCTGGACCGGATCTGGATCGGATCTGGGATATATTAGGTTGGATATGGAGTTTAGGTTTTAAGACCGGATCCGGATCGGGCCCGTGGACCCACCATATATATATATATATATATATATATATATATATATATATATATATATATATAATTTTATTATAATTAAATTAATTAACCAAATAATTTCTATTCGTATGCGTTTCGCCATCATTTCCAATTTCTCATTCCAAAATCCATTTAGTTTTATATATATATATATATATATTATTTTTATTATAATTAAATACATAACCCCAACTTAAAACTCTTCAATTTTCTTTTTCAAATTATTCCAAAACAAATATGTTCCAAATTTTATTTCAAATACTCCAATTATGTATCTATCGGCATTTACGATGGGTCGCATTATTTACACCATCGACGATCGAGTTGTTTGTTGCTTCATACTTTATAGTAAATTTATAACTAACGTCTTCCAATATAGTGATAATTATAGAAATTCTAAATAATTATTATAGTATTATTACGTATTTAGATTATTATGGTGTTACTGTGAATTATAGTTGATTAGAGTTTATTTTAGAAGCGAAAACATATGGATCCGGGTCTAGACCCTGGACCATGTGGATCTTATGGATCTGGATCTAATTTTTTTGGACTCAATGGATGGACCGGATCCGGATCAAAGCAAAAAAAATCGGATCTGAATCTGAACCTAACTAGATCCGGTCCGGATCCGCCCATTGTCATCCCTACGCCTCCTTCCCCGTCAGGCCTTCAATTGTTTTCGTTTTATACTCCTCAAATTAGAATCCATAAAGCATTGGCCCAATAGAGTTTTACCAGGCCATCTCATTGGCCGAATATGACATTTGAAGAAATATAATAATGAATATAGTTCTCGATAAGATAAATGATATGTTACGGTAACCAACCAAACAATTATAAAATTAATACAAAAACTTAGGTGAGTTTCGACTCATTACGAGTCCACTTTTAATTTTTATTAAAATAATTATATATTAATTATAGTGAGTAAGAATGATTAGATTTTATTAATTTATAATTAAATTTATTGATTTGTAATTATAATTTATTAATTCATATTTATGGTTTATTAATTCATAATTAAGGTTTAATAATTGATAATTAAAGTTTATGAATTCAAAATTAGGATTTATTATTCAAAATAAGGGTTTAATAATTTACAATTAGGGTTTATTATTCAAAATTAGGGTTTATTAATTCATAATTAGGGTTTATTAATTCAAAATCGGGGTTTATTTTTCAAATTAGGGTTTATTAATTCAAAATCAAGGTTTATTATTCAAAATTAGGATTTATTAATTCACAATAGGTTTTATTAATTCCAATTAGGTTTTATTAATTCAAAATTAAGATTATTAATTTATGATTAGGATTATGATTTACTAATTTAAAATTATCATTCATTAATTCATATATAATTATGATTTATTAATTTACAATTAAAGTTTATTAAATTAATTAATTCTAATTAAAATTAATTAGGAGGCATCACTGTCACCCCTAAAATTAAAGAGATAAAAAGAGGAGTATATGCGGTTGAGAATTACTTTCTCACTCTAGAAATTTTCTCTCGATTTTTCTCTAGGGGCCGCTGTAACATTTCCCCATTTTCCTCTACACTTAAGCAATTTTGTCTGAAATTCATTTCATTATAATCATTATCTGATTACATTTTCATCACCAGTGAGTTTTTGAGAATAAATTAGTAGTTGATTTGGGGGGTTCCCGTCTTCACTGGCGTAACCCTAGGTTGCGCCGCCACCCATTTGCGATCGATCTTTGGTGCTCCGACGACATGCTACCGGTTATAACACTCTCGGTGAACTCCTCCCCAAAGGAGTTGACTTACTTGGTGGGCTTTGGGTTGTTCGTCAGTTTTTGGAGAAACCCTAGCTCTGCGCCGCCTCTGTTCCCCCAATGGCTTCTTGCACTAGATCTGATAAGGCGGAGAATGTTGTAGCTATGAACTTTGCTGAAGCTCTTCGTAGGGGTCAAAATACGAACACTGTCCATGGTGCAGAGGACATTCTGGTTGAAACTGCCTCAACAAGCTCTATGGATGAGAATCCATTTGGTAATATTGACCATTCCCTTACCTCTGTTGTGGTTGAAACTATATGTTATTTGAAGGGTATAATGATATTAGGGCTAGATCTGCTTTTTTGTCTAATGTTGATCTTAATTCGACGCCCCAAAATATTGCATACAAAACCCTAAATGATTATTGACTACGGTTCAGTGAGGAATTTTTCAAGAAAAAAGCCTTTAAACAAAATGATCTTAAACTGTTGAATATTAATGTTGATTTCTCCTGAAATATCTTAAGTCTTGAGGAATCTGACTATGTGCCTGTCACACACAAGTGGGGATTTAGTTTGTTGGGTTTTTTTAAGAAAAGGTATGCAATATATAAATAAAGACGATGGGAATTACACTCATTACGCGGGCATACCCACAGGATACAACTCATGCAATCTAACCCAAAAAGAAAACTAAGTACACTCAACCACATGTGTGACCAATCTACATCTAGATGTTATCGATCATAGATGTGAACAGAGGATCCAAGAGCCACAACAAAAGTCCTATCTATTGAGGCATTCATACATATAAGTTGGTTGAGGTTAATACACAAACCATCCTATATAAAGTGGAAATACATATATATAGCCATGTCAATTATAGCACGAACATAAAATGTCAAATTATAGCCAAGTCGTTGGCCTATTGGGACTAATAGTACCAAATAGTACCAATAATAGTCCCAATAGGGCCAACGATTTGGCTATAATTTGACATTTTTATGTTCGTGGCTATAATTTGACATTCCTTAACTTGGATGTCTATATAACAAAAATTGAGGTTACATCCTTCAGGAAATGTCATGATAAGGCAATCCAATCCAACGCTTATCTCGGATCACATACGAGTGTTGCATTAGCTCACAAGCTTACCACTACACCTTTCATTCCTTCACTATAGACGGCAGTGGACATGTAAACCTCAGAGAGCCTTGGTCATGTATATCGACGACTGCACACTAAGAGACACAACCATCTCGAGTGCAAGGGTCAAGGTACAATAGATATTAATCAAGTAGTACTAATCCCTCTACCCATAGTATCCAAGACAGCTTCAATTGGAAAATAAACATACAATACACTATAGACACTTATTTTAATTTCTTTAATAACATGTTTGAAGTTAAATACCTATTTCTCAAAACGAAGCTTGTTCCTAGCATACCATAAGTGATTGACCGTGGCTGCAATAGCAATATGCTTAGCTTTCCATAGAATAGGATTACCTCTTTTATCATTATTGATATGTTTCACTGCACTCAGGATCGTAGATGAGTTGTTCCTAAGTTTCAGCCATCCTCTTATGTAGTCCCAAACTTTCTTCGTGTATTCACATTTGAAAAACAGGTGTTTCATCCTCCAAAGAGTACAGAACTTAGATTCATCTGTACGAGCAGCAGTTTTGAGTCTACCTTTTAGTGCAAACCACAACGTCATGGAGAATTTAGGGGGGGTGGGGGATTTCCAAATGAATTTATGCCAAAATCGTTTTTCACCCTTATCTCTAAGGAATTCATAAGCACCAGCAGTTCCTTTGTTTGTAAACCATCCCAAAATTAAATTAATAACATTATCAACATTACCATTAACAATAAAGAATCCCTAATAGCAAATACATTTTTAAGCAGAGGGGAATCTTTAGACTTAGGTTTAATAGTCCACATAGATTGGCCAAACAAGAATTCACTATGAACCCATAACGTGTGAGTTTTATTATGAATAATCCATAGTGTTTTAGACAATAATGTCTTGTTCCAAGTGTGTAGTTCTCTAAGACCAAGACCCCCTTCCTCTTTAGGTTTACAGACATCCTTCCAAGCTACAGGGGCATAGGAGGATCCCCAAAGAAATTTTCGAGATAGTTTAAGTATACGGTCAATCACAGTAGCAGGGAGGGAGAATTTGCATCCAAAAGCATTCCATTCCCTGCAAAACAGATTTAATTAGTTCAACTCTGCCAGCAAGTGATAAATAAGAATTTTGCCATCTGTAGATACAGTTCGTTATGCTCTCAATAAGAGGTGAGTAGTGGGCAACACCCAATTTCCTAGCTGCAATGGGTATTCCCAAATATTTAGTAGGGAGAGTACCAATGGGGAAACCAAAGAGATCCAAGATCTCCTGTTTCTCAAATGGGTTAACACCTGCAATGTAAATGTTAGATTTCTGAATATTGATCGAAAGCCCTGAAACAGATGCAAACTGGTCCAGTGTATCAGCGAAAATTCTTATAGATTTGACATCACCCCTCCCAAACAAAAGTAAATCGTCAGCAAAAGCAAGGTGAGTGATCTTGTTACTTTCACATTTAACATGGTAATTAAATTCCTTGATAGAGGTATTAATGGCTAATAGACGAGACAGATATTCTATACAGAGAAGGAATAAAACATGTGACATAGGGTCCCCTTGTCTAAGTCCTCTACGACCTTGGATACAGCCATGCACCCCTCCATTGATACACAAAGAATATGAGGGAGAAGTAACACAAGTCATGACCCAATGGATAAAGCATGGATGGAAATTAAGACCATAAAGGACCTCAGCCAAAAAACTCCATGAGATTGAGTCATAGGCCTTATGTAAATCAACCTTAATCATGCACCTAGACGAAATACCTTGTTTTCATTCATATTTACGCAATAATTCTTGTGCAAGAAAGATATTATCAATGAGGTTACGTCCCTTAATAAATGCAGACTGTGAGAGATGTATTTTTGTGTGAATAAAGCCTGCCATTCTATTTGAAAGAATCTTAGTAATGGTTTTATAAATTACATTAGTACATGCAATAGGCCGAAAATCCTTCACAGTTGGGTTGTGGCTCTTTTGGGATCAAGGAGATATTCGTGTGATTTAGTTTTTGGTAGATCAACCCTTTTTGAAGAACTCCAAGATAGCCCTCACAATATCCTCTTAACTCGACGCCCCAAAATATTGCATACAAAACCCTAAATGATTCTTGGCTACGATTCAGTGAGGAATTTTCCAAGACCCTATTTAACTAAGGGCCGTGGCAGACTATAACTCAAGAGGTAAGTTTGGGAGGGTCAGCCACATCAAATACATTACAGGGTTTATCAAAGCGAAAATTCACAGGTAAATCACATAAGATTAACCTAATTCCTGTAACAGAGAAAGGTCCCGCTTCCAAAATAGTTTTCCTCTCCTCATCAGAGGGGAAGCTGAAGACGATAAACCCATTTTTATTATATGCTACCCTTGTGGGGCATGGCCATCGATTAACCATACCCTCAATTAGGTTTTTGGAAGGCATTGTATCAGCAAAAAAACCCAACAAACTAAATCCCCACCCGTGTGTGACAGACACATAGTCAGATTCCTCAAGACTTAAGATATTTGAGGAGAAATCGACATTAATATTCAGCAGTTTAAGATCATTTTGTTTAAAGGCTTTTTTCTTGAAAATTCCTCACTAAACCGTAGCCAAGAATCATTTAGGGTTTTATATGCAATATTTTGGGCGCCGAGTTAAGAGGATGTTGTGAGGGCTATCTTGGAGTTCTTCACAAAGGGGTTGATCTACTAAAAATTAAATCACACAAATATCTCCTTGATTCCCAAAAAGAGCAACAACCCAACTGTGAAGGATTTTCGACCTATTGCATGTATTAATGTAATTTACAAAACCATTACTAAGATTCTTTCGAATAGAATGGCAGCCTTTATTCACACAAAAATACATCTCTCACAGTCTGCATTTATTAAGGGACGTAACCTCACTGATAATATCTTTCTTGCACAAGAATTATTGCGTAAATATGAATGGAAACAAGGTATTTCACTTAGGTGCATGATTAAGGTTGATTTACAGAAGGCCCATGACTCAATCTCATGGAGTTTTTTGGCTGAGGTCTTTTATGGTCTTAATTTACATCCCTGCTTTATCCACTGGGTCGTGACTTGTGTTACTTCTCCCTCATTTTCTTTGTGTATCAATGGGGGGTGCATGGTTGTATCCAAGGTCGTAGAGGACTTAGACAAGGAGACCCTATGTCACCTATTTTATTCATTCTCTGTATGGAATATCTGTCTCGTCTATTAGCCATTAATACCTCTGTCAATGAATTTAATTACCATGTTAAATGTGAAAGTAACAAGATCACTCACCTTGCTTTTGCTGACGATTTACTTTTGTTTGGGTGGGTGATGTCAAATCTATGAGAATTCTTCACGATACATCGGACCGGTTTGCATCATTTGTGGCTTTCGATCAATATTCAGAAATCTAACATTTACATTGCAGGTGTGAACCCATTTGAGAAACGGGAGATCTTGGATCTATTTGATTTCCCCCTTGGCACTCTTCCTATTAAATATTTAGGGATACCTATTGCAGCAAGGAAATTGGATGTAGCCCACTACTCACCTCTTATTGAAAGCATCACTAATTGTATCTACAGATGACAAAACTCTTACTTGTCACTTGCTGGCAGGGTTGAGCTCATTAAATCTGTTTTGCAGGGAATGAAATGCTTTTGGATGCAAATTCTCCATCTCCCTGCTACTGTGATTGACCGTATACTTAAACTAACTCGAAAATTTCTTTGGGGATCCTCCTATGCCCCTGTAGCTTGGAAGGATGTCAGTAAACCTAAAGAGGAAGGGGGTCTTGGTCTTAGAGAACTACACACTTGGAACAAAACATTATTGTCTAAAACACTATGGAATATTCATAATAAAACTGACACGTTATGGGTTCATAGTGAATTCTTGCTTGGCCAATCTATGTGGACTATTAAACCTAAGTCTAAAGATTCCCCTCTGCTTAAAAATGTATTTGCTATTAGAGATTCTTTATTGTCATCGGTTAATGGTAATGTTGATAATGTTATTAATTTAATTTTGGGATGGTTTACCAACAAAGGAACTGCTGGTGCTTATGAATTCTTTAGAGATAAGGGTGAAAAACGATTCTGGCATAAATTCATTTTGAAATCCCCCACCTCCTCTAAATTCCCCATGACGTTGTGGTTTGCACTAAAAGGTAGACTCAAAACTGCTGCTCGTACAGATGAATCTAAGTGTTGTATTCTTTGCAGGTTGGAGGATGAAACACATGAACACTTGTTTTTCAAATGTGAACACACGAAGAAAGTTTGGGACTGCATAAGAGGATGGCTGAAACTTAAAAACAACTCATCTACGATCCTGAGTGCAGTGAAACATATCAATAATGATAAAAGAGGTAATGCTATTCTACGGAAAGCTAAGCACATTGCTATTGCAGTCACGGTCAATCACTTATGGTATGCTAGGAACAAGCTTCGTTTTGAAAAAGAGGTATTTAACTTCAAACATGTTATTAAAGAAATTAAAATAAGTGTCTATAGTGTATTGTATGCTTCTTTTCCAATTGAAGCTGTCTTGGATACTATGGGTAGACGGATTAATACTACTTTATTAATATCTATTGTACCTTGACCCTTGCACTCGAGATGGTTGTATCTCTCTTAGTGTGCAGGTCGTATATACATGACCTGAAGGCTCTCTGGAGGTTTACATGTCCACTGCCGTCTATAGTGAATGAATGAAAGGTGTAGTGGTGAGTAGGGATGACAACGGATCCAGGACCCGGTCCAGATCCGTGGATCCAGATCCATTTTTAAGGATCTGGATCCTCAATAATCTGGACCCGACGGATCCGATCGGATCTGAAACATATATCAATATTTCGGATCTTGATCTAGAGTTTAGGTTTTAAGACCGGATCCGATCCGGATCCGCCCGTGGATCCCCAATTTATATATATATATATATATATATATATATATATATATAATTTTATTATAATTAAATTAGTTAATCTAAATAATTTCTATTCATGCGTCTCACCGTTATTCCCAATTTCCCATTCCAAAATCCATTTAGTTATTATATATATATATATAATATATATATTATTTTATTATAATTAAATACATAACTCTAACTTAAAACTCTTCAATTTTCTTTTTCAAATTATTCCAAAACAAATATTTTCCAAATTTCATTTCAAATACTCACAATTATGTATTTATCGGCATTCACTACCGGTCGCGTCACTTACACCAAGAAGATCGAGTTGTTTGTTGCTTCCTACTTTATAGTAAATTTGTAACTAACGTCTTCCAATATAGTGATAATTGTAGAAATTCTAAATAATTATTATAGTATTATTATGCATTTAGATTATTATGGTGTTACTGTGAATTATAGTTGATTAGAATTTATTTTAGAAGCGAAAACATATGGGTCCGGATCTAGACCCTGGACCCTGTGGATCTTATGGATCTGGATCTGGAATTAATTTTTTTTGGACCCATTAGATCTGGACCGGATTCGGACCAAAGCAAAAAAAATCGAATCTGGATCTGGACCTAGCCGATCCGGATCCGGCCCATTGACATCCCTAGTGGTGAGCTTGTGAACTGATGCAACACTCGTATGTGATCTAAGATGGCCTATTTGGCGGCCCACTACTATAAGCGTTGGACTGGATTGCCTTATCATGATATTTCCTGAAGGATGTAACATCTATTTTTGTAAAACTGAGGATTGTATTCATATTTTATATAGACTGGTTTGTGTATTAACCTCAACCAACTTATATGTATGAATGCCTCAATAGATAGGACTTTTGTTGTGGCTCTTGGATCCTCTGTTCACATCTATGATCGATAACATCTAGATGTAGATTGGTCACACATGTGGTTGAGTGTACTTAGTTTTCTTTTTTGGGTTAGATTGCGGGTGTTGTATCCCGTGGGTATGCCCACGTAATGAGTGTAATTTCCATCGTCTTTATTTATATATTGCATACATTTTCTTAAAATTAAAGAGATACAACAAATATAGTAAATAAACGCTGAAGAGTAAAAATATAAAATTAGAGCAACAAGATCGATTCAATATGAATGGAGAAAAATTTATCAACGTATGAACAATTTTGCACCAACGCCATTGAACTATTAAATAAAACCATCAAAAACACTAAATACGGATTTAACTATATATTGCTCAACTAAACAACAGAATAACTACAAGTCCAAAATACATTCTCAAAATAGAACTCCAATATAACCTTGAGGTGTAGTTTAACTAAATGAATCGCCTCTTCTTTTTTCTTTTTCTTTTTGAGAGTCGCACTCTCGCGCACACACTAAATTCCTTAGTTAACTCGAACACCCAACCTACAAATTACCTTTTCTAGAGACCACAAATATATTGTAACAGGAAAACATTAACTTTCATTAGAAACTACAACTTTATTATATGGGTAATACGTAATAGACTCTACTAAGTGAGGTCTAGCATATATACTGGCCTGTTGTTTGGATCTTGTAAGCAGTTTAAAGTTCTCGAGAATATTAAGAATTTAAGTTGAGAAAGAAAAGAATTTTCCAAGACTAGAAATGAATGTAATAAAACCACCAAGCACTGCATTGGTTTTCTTCCACACAAACAAATGATAGTATAAAATAAAACATACCCAACTCTAAACACCTATGAAGCACCAATACGCCTGGGAGGGCAACGTATGTGAAAAAAACATATTTAATACGATATGAAAAAAATACGTATTTAATACATATTTGTTTTATTAATTATTTTATTTTTTAAATTAAAATACATCTAAAATACGATCAAAATACGTTTCCTTGAAGCCAAAATACGTTAACCTTTCTCTGCATCTACTGATTCAAAGATCTCTCAAGAAAAATCAACAAAACTTACGAACTTATGGCCAAATACCAGGTCGCCCAACTTACCTGGGTTGATGCCACCGTAGTTGTCGGCGCCTGGGTCGCTGGTGATAGGGTCGTCGTCGCCTGAGTGACCTAGGCAACTTACCTGGCTTGCCGTCGCGTGGGTCGACCCTTCCGCAGTAGCCGCCGCCTGGTTTGCTGGTGCCAGGGTTGTCGCCTCCCATGGTTCACACTTCACACCTTTCTACTTCTACTCATATTTAGGTTTTCTACCATATTTAGTGTTTTATTACCATTAAATAACTATTGGTAATGGGCCTATTTATTGGGCTATATCTAAGAGTTTAGGTATTAATTAATTATTAATTGTTGGTGTTGGGCCTTCTGTTATTGGACTTTATTTAAGATTTTTAAGTCTTAATGACTAACTATTTATTTTCTTTGTTTTGATATGAATTTGTTTTATATAATTTTCACAATATTATTACTAATAACTTATAAAAATTTAATAAAAATATAAACGTATTTGTATATTAATTTTTAGAAGATTGACATATTTTCGTATTCGTATTCGTGCTTCCTAAATAAACACAAGCACAATATGCTTGAGCAGAAATAGTGCTCCCGTAAGCTTATGGGAGTAAACAAGTTAATAAAGCAGATGGATATATTGAATGAGTACGAATAAAAAAAGTTTATTAGAATGACTAATGGAGCAGTAAAAAAAAACTGGGTGAAATAAAACTTATTGACTTCACATTTCCTTCACGCGACTATATCCACTATTTCGTCATCCAAACTCATATATTTGATCACTATTTCTGCTTATGTTCAATTATAAATTTAATTTTGAAGTTACACGCAGTCAGGCATGCACACACCCTCAAGATGACTCGAATCCCCGACCTCTTGGTTGGAGGGGAGCATCTTACCAACTAAGGTGAGCTGCGCTTTATCGTCATTTCTGCTTATGTTTACGTCACACAAAGAACTCTTGAAGGAGAAATGAAATCTTAACACACAAAAACAGAAACAAATTAGAATGTGTAATGCTCTTCTGGTACATATGTCTGTGTCTTTTGATGTAAGAGGCTAGAGTTCTTTTGTTAGTAATATGTAACAGATAGAAATATGTAAAAGCAGTACAGCAAATTGAAAGATCAATTCTGAGCACATACAGTAAAAAAGTATATATATTTGTCACAGTTTGTACCACATCCCCTATATAGCAAAATATCAGATTTTTTTCTCGGACGTACCAAACATCCTTTAATTACCTGCTGCTTAATATAATTTACTTATATTAATATATTCCTATTAAAAGAAAAAAGTAGTAGCAAGATGTACATAGATGATCCTTATAAATACTATATCTTTCCCCAAAATTTGTTTATAGTTTTCATTTTTGGTGTGTAGTCAAATTTGTTTCTTACCATTTATGCAAATTATCCCATAAATACTTCATACTTATTACTATCATTTATTTACATATTTTACCATCAATAATTCACCACTATTCCTACTTACCTTCAACAACAACACTTATTTATACATTTTTCATTCACGTCCCACCATTAATTAACTTAAAACTACATTAATATATGACCCTTACTCCACTCACAAAACACTCAACAACTTTTATTAAAACACACATGTAAGGAGAGGGAGGAACTATTATTTCAATAAGTTCAAATACTCCAAGAACATAGTATGATTAGTACAAAGATGTCTAGTCCTTAAGGGAGAGCAGAGAAAATTGATAAGAATGATATATATGATCTTTTATCAACGTCCCTACAAATCCACGCCAAAATAATTATTTCTAGCTACCTAAACAGGAAAAATGTCGATAAAGTCCATTCAAGGGAAGGGAAGGGGTGTGCATTCGAAAATCGAACCGAAAGAATTTTTTTGAACCGAATCGAACCGATAATTTCGGATCGATCGAAAACCGAATCAAAAAAACCGATCGGTTTCGGTCGGATCGAAAAACCGACCGAAATATAAATTATATATATATTTTTCTAAATAAACATATTTTTATCCTAATTATTTAATTAAAATATTAATTAATTACTATATAAAATATATAAAAATATAAAAATAATAATTTTCGATTCGGTTCGATCCATACACACCCCTACAAGGGAGTAGGGCCAATAAATCCAGAGATCATATAAAGACAAGAAAGTATCTAAAGCAAATATATTTCTTCTTTAATTCATCAAATTCCACCAAAGAAATACGAAGAAAAAGCATCTTAACGTTCAAAATTCACCCTTCACTTGACACTTAGTTATCTATAGGGTTTAGGGATGCAACAAAAGAATGTATATATAATTGAAAATAAGAAGGCAAGAGGAAGATCTTCATCTTATTTATTTTTCTGAAAGGGCCAAATTATATTGGTAGAATAGATAACAAGAGAATAGAAGATGATAGAGATAATTCCATCATATGAAGAATCTTAATTTATCAATAGTTATTCTCAGCTTCAGCAAATTGGTTGGACTTGTTGTACATCTACAGTCACCTGGAAAGAAAACAGTAAGAAAATATGCACATTAAGAGGTTCCAAGAAGAATTAATCATGAGAAAAGTATAGGCTAAAGAGCTGTGTTAATGAACTAGCTAGATACCAATCTTCTTGTGATGTAGTCTCTAATTAAATCATGACATGCTCAAACCATAAATATATATACATATTCCCTCGATTTTATGGGAATTCTCTTTTGCAAACCGAACATCGATTTTAAACAGATGAGAAGAAATACATTTTATTTTTATATATAAAAAAGTATTATCATTATAATAGATGTAATAGTGCAATACGGTGTCACACAAAAAATTATGGGATATTGAATCCAATACGCCCCTTTCCACCTACACAAAATAACCCAATCTTTGAATCTCCACATTCCTATATATCCAAACGATGTCGCATGTTTCTAATACATAATATGATTATACAAATATTTATTTCAACATAGAATTCAAATTTATTATATCCATATATAATTAATTTGAATAATAATTTTATGCGGTGGATCAAATATAGATTGTCTCACTTGACGGCATGAGAGACCTCACAAGATCAAACCCTATTGTAGACCCTCTTCACACTTTACTTTAATTTTAAATTATATCATCGTAATACATAAATATATCAATAAATGTTTGTGTCTATGGTTTTTTTGTTGTTGTTTGGATTCTTTAGTTTCATTCTGTCGGTTGAGATAATTGAAGATTCGCACATTCTGCAATAATCCTAGAATTTTCAAACCATAGACGTATAGCCTAATATTAGTGTAAATACTTATAGGGACAATGTAGTTGTTAATTGTATAGTATAGTTAATTAAATATGTCACGATCTTATGCTTAAAAATCTGGACCTATGCCCACTACTTTATGAGTTAATAATAACAAGTGCAAAAGAATTTTGCATCTATCAACCCAACTATGAACAGTTACACATATCCCATACTTATGAAACATAGAAATCATATGTACTTGTTGTTCTCCTTTTTTGGGATGTCTGGTTGCTTTTGCGTAAGCCAGCTTCTTTCTTCGATTTGATTGTTGATAAGGTAAGGGGTAAAATTATATTCGTAAAAAATTCTAAGAAATTTTGAAGCCACAACTTCATTTCACATAGAGTACTATATACACGTGCATGTATTGTTGTGCAATTTTATACTGAAAAGATATTTATTTTTTACTTTTGGTTTGTGTTAGTTGTTCAGCTAGTTCATTTACTTAGTGATATGATAAGTGAAAGATATAGGAAAAATGTGTTAAATCTTTGTATGATGGCAAAAACGTATTAAATAGTCAAATGGGGTTGAAATTAAACGAATTGAGTTTACACATTTTATTGTGATAGCATATATATACAAATACTTAAGACTATCAATTAATATAATTTATGAGAGATCAAATGAAAAAAAACTCTTTACGTGAAATCAATTCGGATAATTAGATCTTTGTATGTTCTACGATTATCATAAATTGTAGTATTATAATGTAATATATAACAAATATTATAAAAAACGCATTATTATAGATATGAAGAGGCATTATTGTATATATAAATATTGAAGCATGACTTATAGATGAGCACATATATAGTTGAAAGTCTTGTTCTGGCTTGGTTATATCTGTGAGTATCTGGGGGTAGCTGGAACTAATTACATGAAAAATATTGTATTAACTCGTAAAGCTGCTCGAGATAAAAATTCATCCTCCAAAAAGTTCGAATATCCTGTGAAAATTCCTGGAAAAAAGTGAGGTTACAGTTTACGGCGAATGATATATAGGAGTTAAAAAGAAGAATTGAGTTGTGTGTGTGTTGGCCTAGTGGTAGAGTGGTTAATACCCGATGTCAAAGGTCCACCGTGACGCAATCTTTAAAATTTCTGTATTAATTGACAAAAAAAAAGAAGAATTGAGTCTCTAATTAATGTAGTTTTAATTTTCAGTCCTAAAATCATCCAAACTAATTCAAATTTCGAATGTTATAATGACTACCGAATCATGAGTGGACAGTTTCAAGAATCTTTTGACCTACGATCTATACGCAGGGCTACACAATGATCTAAGTATTCTTAAAAATTTAGAATTGAGACCATTTGGAAATATTATTAATAGATAAACTAAAAAAATGTGCCGTCCAATTAAACTTCATTCCCGCGTATGTTTTCTTCAATTTAGAAAGAAAGTGAGATTAGTTTTTTCAACAAATTCATGTATCGCACTAACTATACGCGTCCACTAGTAGGGGTGGCGGTACGATATATCAAAAACTTTTCGTCGTACCGTATACCATACCGAAAATTACGGCATACAAAAATTCATACCGATACCGTACCGAACCGTTCGGCATACCGAAAATTACGGTATACCATACCGGACTTCGGTATATCGAAAATACCGAATTCATACAGTATCGGACTTCGGTATACCGAATTCATACCGAAAATACCGAATTTTTCGATATATACCGCGGTATCGATATATACCACATACCGGTATGTACCGATAAACGGTATATACCAAAATTTTCGGTATATACCTGCAGATACAGATATATCGGATACCGGTATCCAAAAATTGATATCGTTATCGCATCGAAAATTAAGACGACATCATACCGCATCGAAAATTACGGTATCTACCGAAAATGCGATGTACTTCTGACCCAACTCTTCGGGTTTCTTTAATTGCTATGCTGTGGGTGTTGGACCGAGGTCCCGCACCTCGTAAGGCAACTTGCATACACCTCGCTTGCTTACGATCGCCCCGGATCACGGCCGTTCCCTCGTGGTGGGTATTTTATCGTCAGTGGTACGTTGAGCATACCGCTTCTTACAGCTTCACCAATCTCGCCCTAGTATGATGTTATACGGCGAGTTGGCCTTCACTACGAAGAACCGCACCACCTGAAGGGTCGAGGTCGCTGGTGCTTTCCCCACCGTGACGGGTAGCTCGATTATTCCTTCCGGCGCGCCTCTTCCGGACGAAGCTCGAGTGGCGGCGGTGCACCCGTCTGCGCGGGTGCTTCTTTACTCCTAGCTTGTCAAAGCAATCCTTGAAGAGGATGCTTACCGACGTCACCGTCAATGTAAACGTTTTAACAATTTATTTGCGACTACACACGGATCACCAACGCATCCTCGGTGAGGTATCGTCGCAGTACGGGTCGCCCCTGAGAAGGTGATCGACTTGTGACGCCGTCCTTTCGAACCTCTTATTGGTAGGTTCGCGGCTTTCTCAGGACTTCGGCATCGGCCTCAGGAGGACTTCGTGACTCCACCTAAAGGGAGCCCCGTAATAGTGGAGACCACCCCGTCATATTGGGCTCGTCATCTCCTTCCTCGCCGTCGGTGCTGCGTTTTGATTTTTTTTGTAGGGCCATCGGGCACAATTTCCCTCTTCCCTGCTTTTTCTTCTTTTGACTTTGGTCGTTGGCGACTCTGTCTCAGGGAGAAGGTATTTCTTCGGGATCCGTCTCGAACTAGCAGCTCTATTTCACCCATGAGCTCTTTGCACTCTTCGATGTCGCGCCAGTAATCATCATGGAATGAGCAAGATTTATCCATAGGTCGGCACCTCTTCACTCCCGCCATCTGGTCGAGGCTTCTCGAATAGGTTCATATGGAGTCGAGATTTCGCTCCGGCTTACGTCAACCGGGTGTACCGAGGTCGTTCCGAGGCGTCGCATGGACCGAGCTCGGACTTTATCGGGCGATGTAATCGTCTGTGGCGCCGGCCTCGTTCCGATCTTCCTTCCTTCGCCTCTTCTTCCTTTTTCCGGTCCCGCTTGTTCGCTTTCGCGCTTTTGTCGCCTCGTCCGCTTGGCGAACCGGTTGGCTATCGCGCGCCTACTGCCTGCAGACGGGTTCGATTGACGATCTCTCGTAAAGCCCCAAGAAGATGCCGCTTTGGAAGGCCGAGATGACTAGTCGGGTGGTCGACTCATTATGCGATATATCAAAACTCTTTGGATATGCCCCGGGGTTTCTTCTCCGATCGGGCTCTTCCCGAGTTGAGCTCGGCATTCCTTTCGCCGCCGTTGTTGTTGCTTGCGCGACGGTCCTGGATGATGGCTTCCGTGTACCGGTCATGATTATTTCGTAAACGGTGGTTGATCGAAAACACAAAATTTCGCTTCCCAGATTCGGCTCGGACTTCGATACCGAATTCATACCGAAAATACCGAATTTTTCGATATATACCGCGGTATCGATATATACCCACATACCGGTATGTACCGATAAACGGTATATACCAAAATTTTCGGTATATACCGCGGTACGGTATATATCGGTATACCACGGTATCCAAAAAATTGATACCGTTATCGTACCGAAAATTAACGGTACGACATCATACCGTACCGAAAATTACGGTATACCGAAAATTCGATATTTTCGATATTTTTTCGACACGATAAGTTCGGTATACCGATTTTTCGGTATTTTTTTCCACCCCTATCCACTAGGACAAGACCCACTTGCTTTGAATTGGTGAGACAAATTCCACGCCCTTCTAGTGAAACTTCAAGTCAAAACTTCAAAATATTTCTATCAATATTCCTTTATCAAGTAGGTAATTACTTTTTAACAAATTTATATTAAAGTATTGAAATATCTAGTGACCTAAAAATGAGGAAAGAAACATGATTAAGATAATTAGGCGATGAAAACTATATAATTAATCGTGATTGTAACCACCACTTAGCTCGTATAATGAAAAAGCTATCCCACATAGGTATAAAAAAATTCAGTATCATTACTTGACAAATAGTGTACCTACAAACACACAAATTCTAGCTGCCTCGCTAATGACAATACTGCCCAAGATGTCCACGTGATTGCTTCACCATCAATTCCTTTTGGCATCAACTCATAATTCTATCCCCTAATTATTTATATTCACCAACTTTATCATATGTAGCCATTTCATTTCATCATCTATTATATTTATATAAACATCACGGTCACGGTAAATCATATCAATTATTTTTTAGTATACATTTCTAATATGATTTGATGGGATAAAATAACATTCTTCACTTAAATTTATCGTCTATGATATTTCGATTGGCAATATTTATGTTATCCAAATTGATAGTTTAATGTGCATAGGGTGATGGTAGACAGGGAATCTACAGAAATTTCCGGGGGAACATAAAATTTTAATCCCTCTATTACTTGGTAACAAAACTACAGTTTCATCTAACATATAGACGGGGACCTCTGCATAGATACTCTACTTTTTGCTGCAACAAATATTATCGATGTAGAATAATTTGTTCAAAAAACAAAGCTAAAAGCAAATTGTCTCCAATTCGCAGATCAATCAATAACGAATTTGTAAGAAAATTCAAATAATTCATAAAAGAAAAAAAAAAAAAAGTATTCTGCTATATGCCGATTTTTTTTAATTTTTTTTATTATTTTGAATTTTTTACTCAACGGATTTTACTGATTACTTGATTTCGACGGCAGCCTATCATTGTCCCGGACTAACAAAAATTAAGGCCAGAGGAAAGAGCTCGAGCAGGAAAATGATTACGTGGAGGTGGGGCCCATGTGTTCCCCGCAGCAGAGCCAAGATGGCGTCACGTGGTCCCACGCTGCCACCGCTCGGCACTACATTTCCTAGGACACATACCTTTCAAATGTCGGCAGCAACAACCATCCAAACAAAAGATGAAAAAAAGAACAATTAGTCCGGCTTCCACCGTTCCACGTGTGCACTCCTACTTGGCTTGTGGGCCTCAACTACTACCAAACTACCCCCAATCTCCTCAGTCTCTATATAAACCCGCCGCTCGCCCTCCTCAAAATCACACACAACAACAACTTCATTTTACAAAATTCAACAAATTAAATTTCTCTAATTCTCAGCTGTGTTTGATTAGTCCGGCTTCCACCGTTCCACGTGTGCACTCCTACTTGGCTTGTGGGCCCTCCAACTACTACCCCCCCACCCTCCCCGATCTCCTCAGTCTCTATATAAACCCGCCGCTCGCCCTCCTCAAAATCACACACAACAACAACTTCATTTTACAAAATTCAACAAATTAAATTTCTCTAATTCTCAGCTGTGTTTGACAATGGCTGTTGACTCTTCCCCCACGCCTGTCAACGAGAAATTCTCTAAGACTCTCGATTTTATCGAGGAGATTACCAAGAGCACGAATTCCGTGCAAGAAAAGGTGCTGGCCGAGATACTTGCCCAAAATGCCCACACTGAATACCTCGAGCGCTTCAACCTCGGCGGCGCTACCGACCGAGATTCCTTCAAGTCTAAGGTTCCGGTCGTCACGTACGAGGATCTTCAGCCGGAGATCCAGCGTATCGCCAACGGTGACCGCTCCCCTATTCTTTGCTCTCACCCCATCTCTGAGTTCCTTACGAGGTAGATTTCCAACAAAGCTGTGATTGATTATTTATATGATCTATATAATTTTCATCTCTTTTGTTTTTAATATTTGCTTTAATTTCCTACAAAACGCATGTGTATATGGTTATAGACTCATATCGCATCGCACTATATATAATATTATACGATTGGTAATTCAGGATTTTATGTACATGGTTTGGTTCATCCGTAATTTACGTTTATAGGATGATTTGGTGGCATTTTTGCTGATTTTTCGTGATCCTATGCAATTTAGGAGACAAAACGGTTTGTACCTAAATATTGAAATACTAGTAAATGTGACATAAAATCGTTTTTTATGCAGTTCCGGTACATCAGCCGGTGAGAGGAAGCTGATGCCGACGATTCGAGAAGAGATGGACCGCCGACAGCTGTTATACAGCCTCCTCATGCCGGTGATGAACTTGTGAGAAATCCTAATCCATCTTTTTCCCTCACAACTTTTACTTGTGTAGTTAATATCAATCTTGAAAAGGCAAAATTTTTTCTCGAAAAAGGCCATGCAAAATTAATTTAAAGCCCTGTCATACCTACACTTTTAAAGTAAGTATAATCCTTTTGTCTGGTGGCAGATATGTCCCCAGCCTAGACAAAGGGAAAGGGCTCTATTTCTTATTCATCAAGGCCGAAACCAAGACGCCGGGAGGTCTGGTGGCCCGGCCGGTTCTCACGAGCTACTACAAGAGCGAGCAGTTTAAGAACCGGCCGGTCGACCCCTACAACGTCTACACCAGCCCGGATGAGGCCATTCTCTGCGTCGATTCTTTCCAAAGCATGTACACGCAGATGCTCTGCGGCCTCCTCATGCGCCAAGAGGTTCTCCGCGTGGGGGCCGTCTTCGCTTCCGGTCTACTCCGGGCCATCAAGTTTCTTACATTCTACTGGCGTCAGCTCACCCACGATATCTCGACTGGCACATTAAACCCTAAAATTACTGACCTTTCCATAAAAGAGCGTGTGGCTAAGATTCTGAAGCCCAATCCTGATCTTGCTGAGTTCATTATAAGTGAATGTGAGGGTGAGAATTGGGAGAGGATAATCCCTAGAATCTGGCCCAATACCAAGTATCTCGACGTCATTGTCACCGGAGCGATGGCGCAGTACATCCCTCTCCTCGATTTCTACAGCGGCGGCCTTCCACAAGCGTGCACGATGTATGCCTCGTCAGAATGCTATTTCGGGCTGAACCTGAAGCCCATGACGAAGCCCTCGGAGGTGTCGTACACCATCATGCCAAATATGGGCTACTTCGAGTTCATCCCCCACGATTCGGCGGAGCTCTCGAGAACCTCGCCGCCGCTGTTGGTGGAGCTGGCTGACGTGGAGGTAGGAAAGGAGTACGAGCTCGTGGTGACCACCTACTCCGGGCTGTGCCGCTACCGCGTCGGCGACGTCCTCCGCGTCACGGGCTACCACAATGCGGCGCCACAGTTCAAGTTCGTGCGGCGGAAGAACGTTCTCCTCAGCATCGACGCCGACAAGACCGACGAGCTGGAGCTGCAGAAGGCGGTGGAGAACGCTGCCGGGTTGCTGAGGAAGTTCGGCGCCGCCGTCGTCGAGTTCACGAGCTACGCCGACACCAGCTCAATCCCCGGGCACTACGTCATCTACTGGGAGCTGTTCGTGAAGGACGCGGAGAAGGCTCCAAGCGACGACATTTTGGCCAAGTGCTGCCACGTCATGGAGGAGTCGATGAACTCGGTGTACCGGCAGTGCCGGGTCGCGGATAACTCGGTGGGCCCGCTCGAGATTAGAGTTGTGAGGAGCGGCACGTTCGAGGAGCTGATGGATTATGCGATCACGAGAGGCGCGTCGATCAACCAGTACAAGGCGCCGAGGTGCGTGAGCTACACGCCCATCGTGGAGCTGCTCGACGCGAGGGTGCTGTCAGCGCACTTCAGCCCTGCGGCGCCGCACTGGACGCCGGAGCGGCAAGTTTGATGGAGTTGGCGGTTTAAGCTGTAATGTTTCGAATAATGTTGCGTTTGCGAAATCTGGTTGACATGCCTTGGCTTGGGGGCTGTCGACCAGAAAAATTTATTTTCTGTTTGATTTGGATTGTGATCTATGCTTTACAAAGTCTTTTTATTTCATCTTTTCTTATATATATATATATATATATATATATATTTCAAATTTTATGCATAGGTTCAAATAATCTATACGTGAATTCTGAAAGATACTGAAAGGTTTGTCAAAAGTTGGGGAAACAGGCGTGTAAAGTGTTGCTTTTAGTAGTGTTGACTGTAGGCTGTAGCACATCCAAGATTCTCTCGTGATCCAATGCTATTATATTTGGGCTCCTTATTTAGTACAGTGTTACTGTTATGCCAAATTAGTGTCCAAGACATTATTGTTTCAAATGTAAGTTGATATCTGCGATTAGATTAATTAGTATTATGCTAGCCCTCCTATTTTAAAATTTTCCTACACATGTGTATGTAAGTGATACTAATAAATACTAAACGAACAGACGTGCAGGAATTGTTATATATCTTTGTTTTTGATCAATTTAATGCAGAAATTTAAAGAACAGATATTTGTAATTTCGAACCCGAGATCTTTGATCTCAGGTATTACCACTAGGCCAACACACACACACAATTATATATACTGATGAGCTGTGATGTAACATATATGCATGAATTTGGTTGCACGCAGTATTTGTGGGCTTCCTCCCTAATTTAGCACTTAGCAGGCCCAGTTTCCGCTTCTAGTATCTATATGTATCCTGTTATTTTGTGGGAGAGATTCTATATGCCTACAATTATTTTCTGGAGACGACTGTCATTTAAGTAACAAATTTTGACCAAATTTATAACTGATTTGATCTGATTTTCATTTTAGTAACAAATTTTGACCAAATTTATAATTGATTTGATCTGATTTTTATAACTTCAGCATAAGTACTTAATTTTTAAATTTGTAAATTTCAACTCCCAAAAAATTCGACGAACCAAGCCTTTTAAACCTTGGCAAAATCATACCCAATCTTTTAATTAATTTGTTGGAATAGGATCAGTATCCCAACTTTGATTGATTTGTTAATTTTCTATTTCAAATTAAATTCTTGATTCGAAAATCAAAAGTTGGGATTTGATGGACTTGAGCAAAGTAGCATTTTGGCATATGATTTTATGTTCAATGCTAGCTAATTAACTGCTACGAATTTCACTAATATTCGACCATATTCGACAACAATTAATACTTGTAGATTTTGTAGAATTCGTTGTGATTAGCAAGTATTATACTAGAATGTTGAGTTGTCTTGTTTTTCATCGTGGAAAATGAGAATGAGGAAGACCCCCTATTTGGCTATTTATACGAAAAGGTTGGGATTTATTTTTGGGGTGATTCTATTTATAGCCCACATTTTACTCAATATAGCCCATTATTTGAAAACTAATACAAATATTTGTTGATGTAATACTTTACCCTCTAGCCTGCAATTTAGAATCCAATAAATCCTAAAAAAAAACCCATCGGTATATAGCACCAACCAAGAAATCTTACAGTAAAAAACGGAATCAACATCATCGAAAAAAGAAACGGAGTCTAACATCATCCCCTACTCGTTCTTCTAGTGTTATCACCTATGAATATCACATTCACATGGAAACTGGGGCGAAATTGGCCCCGCCACCCCCAACCCCACATCTATATTCATTCTTTTTCTCAAAAAAGAAAAGAAAAAGAAACTAATTATTCTGGGCTGCCACCATTCTTACAATTTTTTAGTTCAATCTCCCAAAAATCATCAAATTGGGTTGGTAATCCTGGAAGCCGGAAATCAGGATGAAGATCATCATAGATTCATAGGTGTTCTTCTTGATTCTGCCATTTATGTATTCTACTGTGCAGAAAATTATTCACGTGTCAAATCTTGAAAAATCTATTTTTGTCAATATAGCCTCCATTGCGATGTGGTCCTTATCACGTAACATGTACAAAAATATTCAAAATACAAGGACGAGTGGTAGAAGATTACTGAAGCATTGGACTTGATCTTTCTTCAACTGTAAGACTGATCGTTTTTCTCAAAGAGATGTGCTATTATTTTTAAGTTTATTATAATTTTTACTTGGGGGCTATAAGGTTAGAATAATACATATATTAATTTGTCCCATCATCGCTGCATTGATCGTCGTCAAATTTCGACTTAATCTCTTTATCTGCATTCTATAATAATTGATCACCAAAATGTCCAGAGATATGATTAAAATCAATAGGAAAGAGTGCAAGTAAAGCAAATTGAGTAGTACAAAACTTCAAACTACAAACTATATATGTCAGTGGAATCACTAAAGGGATATATATATATATATATATATATATAGGGGTGTAATCGACGAGCCGAGTCGAACATCACCGTGCTCAAGCTTGGTCTGTTTATTATCGAGCCGAGTCATGAATTTTATTTATCGAATATTTCGAGCTCACGAGCTTATTCGAGCTTTAGTCGAACCCAAACAAACTTTCCAAATTTAGATATATGTTTAGAATATTAATTATTTTATTTTAAAATAAATTATTTTATCCACAATAACACAATATATTTATTAATTTCTTATAACAAATAAAAATAGTTAAGAGATTTAATACAATAATTACTAATTATAAAAAGAAAATAATTGTATCTAGTTAATAATTTTTATATTTTTAAGCTAAATCGGTTAAAGAACTTGTTCACGAGCTAAAGAGTCGAATACTACCATGTTCAAGCTTGGTTTGTTTAGCTAAAGAGCTTCATTAAACGAACTCGAAAGAAATTTTATCGATCCGGTTCCGAATAGTTTGGCTCATTTACAGCTCTAGATATACACATGTATATGTAACGTCATCTCAAAATAATTTTCTTGAGATCAAAATAATTTCCCTTATTCTAAAGAAAAATAATATTCCTCAACCTGATCCTAAAAAGATAACTCATTTTTTCAGAACTATTCTTTTCTCCCTCAGTTTGAACTTTGAAATCATATAAAAATCTAGGGATTTTCCCTAGTAACCAAATATGCCTTCCATTTCAAATCTTTTTCTAATATTTTGCAACTATCGTCGGGTTCATTATGTTTTACTTTCTCCGTTCCATCGAACTTGAAATGTACTTCCTCTATCCTCTATGTATGTTTCTGGGAATTTTTGAAACAATTTTAATAAAAGTTATTGTTTCAATGCTTTTAACCAACTGAGTTAAGTAAGTTGTTGAATATATTATGAGTGAAGAATGAACCTCACATTAGTGTAGTATTAAATTAATTAGTGATAGATAGTGAATGACCATGTGTGATATAATGTGAAAATAAGTGATGTTGTTGAGGGTAATAAGTTATAGGATGGTATCCATAAATGGCATAGGAACAAATATTAGGGACGTACCAAAAAAAAAGTAGGAACAACTATTAGGGACTGAGAGAGTATTCCTTTTCGAGTTGTCCTATTGAACTTAGTTTCTTCTTTTTCAAGAAATAATTATCTTTTCAAAAGATGTGTATTTTACATGTTTTCTATCACTTTAATTAATTTATATCATTCTTCTTAAATAATCATATGGAAAAAATAGGCCATGTCGGTCAGACGAAATGAGTATTTAATTACACGGAAGACTTTCAGATTCGACCAACTCTTTCAAGTATTTCCAATTTGTCACACCATCAACAGAGTAACTACTGCATTATTCATTATTTTGTGCCAACATCCAGTTGCGTGAGCTATCCCTCATTCCTCCAAACCGAAATTCCAAAACCATAAGATTCTTAACATTTAAGTATTTCTGCACAGAAACTGCAGATTTTTGCGGCTTACTTTGGAATCACATTTTCTTGATAGGAAAAACTCTCAAGAGGAGAAGAACAGAGAGACATGATCCATCTCAAGGTAAACACAACTCTTCTACCATATTTAGAGGGTGCTTGGCTGAGCTTATAAGCTCCTAAAAAACAGCTTATAAGTTATTTTTTAAGCTTGAAAAACGGCTTATAAGCTGTTTTGGGGAGCTTATAAGCTCAGCCAAACACCCTCTTAATTTCACTTTTTGTGTAATTTTCCGCTTTGTTGATCAAATATATGAACACCATCATTCATAAATTAAGAATGAGAAGGTAAATAAAGGAGCATATATAATCTTCGAAACCATATGATTTAGTTAACTTAACCTTCTTTTTCATAGTGCGTATTCTACAATTGATTTTAATCTGCTCAATCACATTATAACTGATATGCATCTTAATTTGCTTATAATTAAACTTGCCTAAATTAATTAATCTTCCTCATTTTCCTTTTTCTTTTTGTTGTTTTGTTGCAGGACGACGACCCCGGTCTGGGGTTTCCTATAGAAGTGTTTTACGTCGCAATAAGTGGTAAATTTTGTATAATAACTTGGAAGCTGGCATTGTTTGCCACACGAGATCTTCAATTCTTCGTCTTATCTCATCATATTTTATATTTTCATAATCCAAAGTTGCCGTCGGTGTAAATTAATTAGGTTGATAGTCTTGTTAGTGTCGGTCGAACTGACGACGCTACCTTTGCAAGATTGCAACTGATCATAAAGTTAATGCTTCACTAATACGTTTGTTCATTAATTGTTGCTTGCAGTAAGGTCTTCCGAGATATAAAGTCTTATCATTAATGAATTATCTAAAACACTATTATTGTTGTTACACTTGATAGGGAGGTGACACTGATGATTGCTGGCGTTAATTATTTTATTTTTAACCCAATCGCGATTATCAGATTTTTCTTTTATCTATATAGACGTGAATGCTAAGTGCTAATTTATTTTGTGGTGATGGAACATCAGTAGTATTCTTGATGGTAATTGCGTTGATGATGAAACTCTTATGGGAATCCGGCGGCGGCGGCCGAGGAGCAAGGGCGAGTGAGAGTAGTGGTTTATTGTCTTCAACGGTGGAAACTTGGTTGGTTTCACCATATGGGACGAACGAAGAGTGGAATGGTGAAAAGAATTGCAATTCATCGTGGGACGATTTATATGATGGAAATATATGTGTGATATGCTACGACGATCAAAGAAGCTGCTTCTTTATACCTTGCCTTCATTCTATTACCTGCTACACTTGCGCCAAGAGGTACATCTATGCATTTCATTTTTCATCACTACATATGATAAGAATATTAAGGATGTCATACTAATGTATCTCATCATATTTAGCACCATCCAGGGGTCCTACATTTCAACCCAAATTTGAGATATTAAATTTGATCTAAAGAAGCAGTAGGACTAGAGTTATTATAACAAAGTAAAGGAAAAAGGAAGAGATAAAGATATTTTTAAGACAATATCTAAACATTAAGTACTAAAATGCTGTTTTTGAAGCGTCAGGACATTTCTTTGTTTTTTGCAGGCTTATAAGTGAAGAAATCAAGAGCTGTCCCATATGCCGGACAGATATCGACAAAGTAAGGAAGTTGCGAATTTTGTGAAAACGGCTTTCTATCATAGAATTCACTTTATCACCACGTATTTGTTTGAGATGGTCCCCTAAATTGTCTTTCACCCAAAGAACTTATATCTTCTTGAAATTACTAATCAAATCAAGACAGAAGTATACGATATGTACGCATGTGACTAGTCTACGTACTATAAAACATGTCTTCGTTGGCATTGGATGCCTAAACGCTCCGACTTGTATCTGTTTTTTGAATTAAATACTGCAAGAGGTGCTAAAATATAATTATTATTTTTTTAAAAAGAAAGGCGATAGCTGAGGTCATCTGACGTGGCTCACCTAGTCTTCCGTGTAATTTCATGAAAATCAGCCAAAAAAGAAAATGGTAAAAGCCTTTGAGCTTAGAAGGCCAACAGGACTGGCCCAACATCCATGTACATAGAAATGGGCCGAAAGAATGATTCATCGTTTTACCCACTCAGCAATTAGAATACTTTTTTTTTTGGATAGCAATTAGAATTTTAGCCGAACAATAGCTCAAGTTGTGTTATCTTTCCATTCAGAATTTCGGCCCAACAAATCTCAAGTGGAATTCCTTGTTTGGTATATATACTAAACATAAACAATATGAAAAAAATAAAATGACCTATTTATGACAAAAGGCATCAGTTCTCTAATGTGAAGCGTAGCAATTGGGCTAAGAATCTTTTTTTCGATAGAAGCCGTAATCATTTTCTTAATGAATAAACTCGATTTTATTCTATAAACTACAAGCTATAATGACAAAATAAAATAAAATGCACTGGATAACTAGACAAGCTATTTACCATACATTAGTAAAATTCAAAAATAATAACTTGGAATTTTGAATTTATCCTCCCCATCATTCACCCCAAAAATGTATCAGCTCAATTTATTTGCAATCATCAATAATTGCGTATTATCACGAAGGTACCGCGAAGTTTCTTCTATTGGAGGAATGCTTTCTCCTTATACTGTTTGAATATCAACTAGGAATGCGCTAATAATGAATAAAAAAATAGCACAACAAATGAGCGTAAACGAAATGATTGTCAAGAAAATTGGAAAATTTGAAATCACTATCATAATTTATCTATAAAATCTTCCACTCTTGAATAATCAATTTAAGATTGTCAATCCTCATAATTAGGGCAAAAATTATTTCTTCATTTTTAATTTTCTCTTCTTCTTGTTGTTTTTTGACAAGAAGAAACGAGCATGCAGTCACAATTTGCGTTGTCAAATCTTCTTCATATAATAGCTTATAAATCATACTTAAAAATTAATTGTGCTAAACAATTTATCAAGAGGAAGTTCGTAAAATTCAAAATGAGAGCCCATTAACTCCACAAACGTCACTTGCAATCATCGAAAATTGCGTACAATATCAGGAAGGTGCTGCGAAATTTCGTCTGTTGTAGGGATGCTTTCTCCTTATTATTTTGCAGAAAGCGAGCCAATGTATTGTTGTATTTAAATATCAATCAGGAATAATTTTAATAACGAAGTACATCAGTCAACAAATAAGCATAAATAGATTGCAAATATGAAATCATTAGTTGGATTAAGTGCTAAATCTCCCACTCTCGAACCTCAACTTTGCCATAAGCTTCCTTCAAGACCTGGCTAATCAATAATATTTATTTCTTCAGAGATTACAAATACAATTCATATACCTACCACAATCAATATTAATATTATATTGAAACCTATAAGCTCAAACAGTATAAAAAGGTCAATAACTCATTCGTGAAATAAAACTATAATTCACCACTTCGTAAAAATAAAATAAAATTCAAGCTCAAATTGTTACTAAGAAAGCAATTTACTCTTTCTTTGAAGTTAAACATCATCAGCTTCGCCCTAAATAAATTCGGGAGCTAGTTTTTGCAACTAGTTTATATTTTTATTCATAAGTTTTGAGGTTTTAATAATTGCAAAATAAATGAATAAATTCATAAGTTTATGTATGTATCACGCATATATCAAAATATCCTATATATGGATACCTTCCGAAAAATCAATAACAATGATATGAATGCACTTTATTACCGATGCATAAACACAAAAGGAATGAACTAATATGAATGAAATAAAATAAATAAAATAATCATTATTTTTATAATTTATATTATTATTATTATTATTATTATAATAATAATAATAATATATTATTATTATTATTTAGGAATATTATTATTATTTATGATTATTTTTTATTATTGTTATTATTATTAATTAATTAATACAATTATTTTAATATAATATTTATTGTTATTAATATTATTTTTATGTTAATATTTTTAAAATATTGTTAATAATTAATAATAATAATAATAATATATTTTATTGCTGTTTTATTATTATTTTTATATTAGTGTTATTTTATTATTTTAATATAACTATTTATTTTATTAATTATTATTTATTATGTTAATATTATTAGTAACTATAATTTTTTATCATTGTTATTATATTATAATTATTATTGTTAATAACTATTTTTTGTTTATTATCATAAATTTTACTATTTTATTCTTATTATTTATTATTATTATTAATTTTATAAAATAAAAAATAAATAAGAATAATTTTGTTAGAAAAAAGAGTAAATTTGGTTAATCTCATGTTAATGGATTAGCTAATACCATGGGGGAGAGGAGAGGAGGAATGGCTACTCTCATGTTCATGAGAATAATCATTCTTTCGGGAATGATGATTCATGCCGTAAATTTTTTACCAGCCATAGAATTGGGAATGAACGTAGGAATCATCATTTCATTCTCATTTCATTTTTACATACCAGTCGCCATTTAAAGTCAAGCGTTAATTCGTTGCTAAATCCCTTGTTTACGTCTCAAAAAAGATTTCATCATGGATATGTCGTAGAGTCATCGCTAAAATGATGATGGATTTGTTTATATTGCTGATCGTCTATTTTTTGTACTACTCCCGTCGTCCACAATATTTGTTCCTAGTTTTTCTTTTAGTTATGTCCCTAATATTAGTTCCTATGTCATTTATGGATATTAACCCACAAAAAATCTCTACTTACTACCTCCAACAACATCACTTATTTACATATTTTAATACTCATGACCCACAGCACCCTACATATTATCTTCGATAACACCACTTATTTATACATTTTATTACCTCTAATTAAATTAAGGGTTATGTGCCTATAAATTACTAAACTTTTATCAAATTTTTGTTTTGCATACCAACTTTAAAATCTACATGTTAATTGTTGAACTGTTGATTTAATCTGTTTTTGCTACTGATCAAGATTTTGATATCGTTTTAATGGTCGACGGATGATTTGACCACATTAAAATTCTCAGCGTTCCATATCAGCTTTTGTGTTGGTTGGAATCCAATTCGTTAGCAAAATCAGATTAACTTAACAGTTCGGTAATTAACATGCATATTTTAAAGTTGGTATATAAAACAAGAATCGGAAAAATGCAGTAATTTACAGACAAATAATCTATAAATTAATACTACATTCATGTGGGATCCTTTCTCCATTTACAATATACTCTTTTAACTTTTATTTTAATTTGTGTCGCAGAAATGCAGACAAAAGGATAGAGAACGAAGGGAGTATATATTTTTGCTGCACTTGATTTTCTAATGTGAAAGGAACCTAGGAAAATTGCGTCTTTTTCTTTTGGTCCAACCAAAATGATGTCACGAGGCAACAATTTTATCTCGCTATAAATGATTTTTGGATATATATATCATTTGTATAATTTAGGTACAAGTAACCATCATAGCGACTATTACACTGTACTAAATAATGAAATGAAATTTGAACTTACTCCTCAAAAAATAGAAAAGGGAAAGGAAAAAAATAGTGTTTAAGCGATGACGAGGGAATAGTTATTTCTTCTGACTCTAGTGTTTTAGCCATTCCGTTTGAGCCAAAACTACAATTTTACATATAATTATGTTTGTTAAGTTATTTTCATATATATATATATATATAGAGTTTGGTTCAAATGAAACTATTCTTATCCTAAAAGCTAAAAACCAAATGAATTAGTTATAAAAGTTGATGAATCATTGAAACTTAATGAATTCAACAATTTAGAATTTTTCACCCGGGTTGAATCCCGTGAGGCGAAAATTTTATTTTTGGATTCAATAACTTTCGTGGATTCATCAACTTTCACCTGAATTCATCATTTTTGGTTCTCACGTTCTCACAATAAAAATGGTTCTCACGTTAACCCTCCTATATATATATATATATATATATATATATATATATATATATATATATATATATACTGAAACAATATGAAAAATATACTACTACTACTACTACTTAGGGATGTCAACGGACGGTGCTTTACCCGGACCGATCCGGAACAGTTCAAAGCCATTAAATTTTAAAGCAACGGTTCGGTTCGGTTACGGTTCTAGAACCGCTTGGACCGGACCGATTGAGACTCAGCCCATTTTGTCGGTTCCGATCCGACCCGATCAGTTTTTTTTTTTTTTTAAATTTGAACATTACATATCCACTTTAATTTTTATTCATTCAATCATTGTTTTTATTAGCTGGGGTCTATAATAAAATGTGTAACATCTCTAAAATAAAACATAGCTTTTGGAAGTGGTAATTTGATATGTTGAATATATGACGCCGGAATATTATATATATACTTGACAGTTGTTGCTGATTAGTGATGATCAGAATGAACCATTAATAATTTGAAATAAGATACTTTATCGAACCATTAATAATTTGAAATAAGATACTTTATCCAATTATATCAGTTGCAATTCCGCTAAAGTAGTAGAAAGCTTTCACATTGGGTGCCACATAATTTCAATCATATACTTGAGTATTACGATAATGAAATTGATATGATCTGCCGTTATGTGGGAAAATATTAATTTTTCTCTTACAAAAAGAATATACAAATATATGCTCCGATAATCATGAAAATCCGGAAAATCAAAAATAAAATAAAAAATGATATGATGTCAGCTTTTCGTTTTTGGAAGTATATATATTTATAATATTTAGTAGTTAATCATTCCACCAATTTACATTTGTTGCTATTTGGATTAATAAGATTTCAAAATATATACATTATTTCCCTTTCACTTGATTCATCGTGCAACCCGAAAGGTAACATATTACATACATTACATATCCACTTTAATTTGTGACTAGAGAATTTAATTAAGGTAGCCAATAGTTTAGGCGGAGGTCTAGATGATTTGTGGCATGCGGAAATCAATGTCATTTGGCCGGCAACATTAGAAAAATACTTTGAAAAGATTTTTCTTATGGGCGATGAAATCTAATACGATCTGAGGATGAAAATCGTTAATTTTTCAAAATCAAAATCACTATGTTCAAATATCGTTTATATTTATTTATAATATATTTTATATTTTAGTCCAATAAAGATTTTTCCTTTGTTGAAATTTGAAATATGAAATTGAAAATTTTGGGGATTTGGGTGTAGCGGCCAACGAGTAATAGGTTAGCAATGGGTAATACCCAATCCGAACCATAACGATGGTCCGGATCCGGTCCGGATCCGATGTTTCTTGGGCGGTTTGAACCGAACCAATACTAATTTATTGGTTACGGTCAAGATAAAGTCTTGCCGTTGACATCCCTATTATTATTATTATTATTATTATTATTATTATTATTATTATTATTATTATTAATTGATATTACTAGTTTTTTTTAAATAAAATATCTATAGAAATTGATTTTTTTTTAATTTTGTTGAAGAAAAAATTGAAATTACCAAAATAATATCAACATATGAGATTTGATACTATATACTCCCACCGTTCCGTCGAATATGACTCATTTCTTTTCGGCATGATTATTTAGGAGAATGATATAAAATAATTAAATAAATAAAAAGTAGGAAAGTCCACACCTTTTGAAGAGATAATTGTTTCTTAAAAAATATGAATCAAGTTGGGTCGCACAATCCAAAAAGTAATACGAGTCAGATTCGGTGGGACGGACTGAGTACTATCTAAAGTTTGGATATTATATGATCCATTTTCTGTACTATATATATATATATATATATGTGTGTGTGTGTGTGTGTTAAATTCATAACATACACACGTACCATAAACTTGTTTTCTTGATATATATGTAAGTAGTTTATGATAAAAGTGCAGCAATGGAATAAGTATATGTTAAGATTTTATAGATTAATTATCAACCATTTATGTTTTTTTAGACTATCTATGCACCTTATAAATCAAACAGTAATTACCTTTAGTCTATTTTTTCTTTTTGATGGATTATCTGTCTTTTTTTTGTCAATTTAATACATAAATTTAAAGATCGCGTCACGGTGGATTCGAACCCGAGACATTTGACATCGGGCATTAACCACTCTACCACTAGGCCAATACACACACTTTTTTTTTGTCAACTTAATGCAGAAATTTAAAGGTCGTGTCACGGACCCACGGTGGACTCAAACCCGAGACCTTTGGTTTCAGGCATTAACCACTCTACTACTAGACCAACACACGTACACAGATTATCTGTCTTTTAACATCTTTATAGATGCTCATTATAATAGATTGTTTTAGTAATACTATTACATTTAGAATATTCCATTTCTTTCTAAAGTTGAACAGAAAGAAATGAAAATTTTCTTACGAGAACGCTTAATTCACTTTCATGGAGAGACCCAATCTCCGTTGGCACAATCAACGCTATTTACGGTTTCCAACTATATTAGTTTTTTACCTGAAAAAAACACTATATTGGTTTTTATTACCACAAAAAAAATGGCGATCAATTTATCGGTCATGTTCCTTGTCCTCCAATCTCTCCAATTGCTAAGGTTGTCGTTCTCTTCCTTCTACTTCGAAGTCGTTAGTCGTTATAGAAGTTTAGGAGTTCATCGACAAATAAGTCATCATCGGATCTTGCTTTTTTGGCTTTGTTTTTCTGATATTTATTTTTGTTTGTTTTCGAAAATTTCCAAGTTCTGATATATACGAGTTTTTGGAAATTTTTGCGAAAACATAATTTTTTTATTTTCTTTTTTGCAACTAGAAGACTTAATTGAGTAATGAGTTGTCATGATTAACATGAATTAAAGAATTTGGGAAGGAGCCTATGTACTGTGTACACAACCTAAAATGATATCATTTTGGCTTATATGAATTTTTTTCGCAGGAAATCTTTTATGTATGTTAGGTGCAAAAAAAAATTATGTAAATTTAGATACCTTATTTTAATCATCTGTATATTTAGTAATTTTTTTTTAAAAGGACCCAAAGATTGAGCTATAAAATAGCATTCTGCCTCTATATCATTATAGAAATGTTCTCGCACATAATTATGTGGAGTCAAAGTGGTGAATTTCATTTGGGTCAAATACTGAGACGAGTTAAATGAACACGTATTGTAGGAAGAATTTATAAATATACCTTTCAAATATTAGTATTATTTAATAACCAAAAGCTGCTGATTTTTCAGGAAAAAAAACGTTAAAAATTTTCTTTACTCGAGTGTAATGCAATAAACGAGTACTCGAATAGAGAACCAACACGTGATGTTTATCTTTCCATAACATAACAAACTTGTCACTATAAAACAGCAAGCACTCCGTTGCCTTTACATTTTTACCTTCATTTCTCCATCAAAATGTCGACATATTTCCCCAAACTCAATATAAAAATATAATCGCTCATTTATTATGTGAAAAAGAATCGAATTTTGATTCGCGGCATCTGCAATTGTAAAGTTGGTGGCGACACGTGAAAATGATTGTTGTGCAGATCATATTTTGGAATTTAGGTTTTAAAATAGCCAAGGATTGTCGTGTAGGAGAATGAGAGGCGCCCGTGTAAGCATGAGGAATTCTCACGCTTGCCCACTGCTCCCACACTCGCGGCGTCGGCTTTGGTCACCCTTGCCAGCTACGCTATAACCTTATATTGTCTCTGTCACCAAAATATATTCTTGATAATATTCGTTACAGGTTTTTAAAATATAAGTTGTTGTATGCTTTGTAAGTAGAGTAAGAATTTTAAATCAATGTAGTGTTAAATTAATTAGTGATAGATCATATGTAGTAACATGTGTAAATAATTGGTATTATTGATGTAATAAATATGATCTGTGATGGATCATGAATGGTAAAAATATATAAATAAACGATGTTATTAAAGGTAATAAGTATGAAGTATTTTGTTGAGTAATTTCTATAAATAAAAATAGAACAAATTTGGGGGACGTACCAAAAAAGTTATGAACAAATACTGGGGCCGGATGAAATATATTTGAAACATGCTATGCTGCTCCGATGGACGACGGTTTAGTTTTAAAGAAAATCTTGTATAACCAAATACTAATAAAATTAGTCGTTCTTTAAGTATTAATTATAATTAAGTGTGGTACTTCACATACAACTGGAATTTATTAATTTATAATGATGACAGATTACCTTCTAAATAGAACCTAAATATGCTTTAGGGTTTAGGAGGACCACATGGTTGAGGAGGACCGCAATTATTAGTTAATCAATTAAATATAATTAATAGTGGGAGTTAATCATGGTTTAGTAATTTTCTGATAGATTTATTGATCCCAATTAGAGTTTAATTGAATTTTTAATTGAGATTTTAACTAGGATTTATTAATTTTTAATTAAAATATATTAATATTTTAATCATGATTTATATCTTTAATTAGAGTTCATTAATCTTCAAGTAAAATTTATTAATTATAATTAAAATTTAATTAGAATGGCGTACTATGCATAGAAATATGCTTCATTATCATATATTCATTTATGAGCTTAGATCTTTACGAAATTTGACTCATGATATGGACGTCTCACGTAATTTTATAAATCTAATTTTATTAATATGAATTTTAACTTGCAATTGACTGAATAAATCTAAAAGCGAAAACCAAAAGAGTGGTAATCTGACGAGAAGGAAGTAATATTACTACCATGGGCACGTGAACGAAAATATAAAAACAAAATAGTTCCCTCGATGTCTTCTCCTTCTCTAGATTTTCATATATTTCTCAGGATATAGGATTAAGTATTAGAACGAAATATTTTAGAGAATATTTAGATGTATTATATCCTCTTTCACATAATAATATTTTATTAATATAAATTAAATTATTGAAATATTATCATATGAGAGATGACTGTAATACACTTACAAGTTCTTGAAATTTTTCACATTAGAATATGCTTTTTTTCCTTACATATTAGTTGTTGAGCTTAACTCAGCAGACATTCCACCACAAGGGGAAAAAAAGGAAAAGCAAATTAGCAAAGTAAAATAGTAAGGCAATAATGTTTTATTCCTTTTTTCTAATTTTAAAACAAAATTATAGTTGTTGTAATGGATTTTAGTTGAGAAAACACAATTCTTTGTCTATAAATTGTATGTCCTTCTATCAAGATGCTAACTTGATCCATATTTTCACCACATAGGCAAAGAGCAAAAATTCCTCACACACCTAAGAAATGCCCCTCAAAAGTGAGCACAGGACTATTTTTTGAATGATGTTGAATGCTATGCCGAGATTGATACGAACTACACAGGTCATAGTGAGCCGTAGGAAAAGGAAGCATGTTCAACTAAACATAATTTCAAAAAGTGATAAGTACAAGTTTAAAAATAATATTAATTTTATAAGTAGCATAATATTATTTGAATTATATGAAATTGTTAGGATGAAATTAGAGAAAAAGTGATCACCTAATAGTTGATGAAACCACTGCACCATGAGATATTTTCGTATATAAGAGAAACTATTAAACAAAATGACATATATCTAGTTCTCAAGCAACAATGCAAATATATTACAATCAACTCTCTATGACATAAGCATGAGAAAGGAAGAACGGGCCCGAAGAATCGAAAAATAAGCAAAAAACAATTTGAACCGTGAATATGAGCAAAACGGCGACCAATAGGGACAAGTCGCCGTTTTATGAAGAATATGTGAAGCAAAATGGCGACCACCATTAAGGGTGACGAATTCTCGGCCAATTTGGTTAGAAACAGTGACCGAAACGGCGGTCACCGATTTTGAACGTAAAAAGGCTTAAAAACGACAATCGACGCATGTATGGTAGACATTTCCTCATGATTTTGATTTTTGTTCGATTTTTCTATTTTCTTAGGGAGTGTTTAGTTTTCATTATTAGCATTTTGAAGGATTGACTATTTGATGAATTAAATGTGAGATAAGATAATTTTTATCTATCAATCCTTTGTTTACTACAAATGATTAGTGAAGGATTAAAATTGGGATAAATATTTTTCCCTTTATTTGGAGAATTATTTCAATCCTATCTATATTGATTGGATTAAAATTAATGGAGAACAATACAAAGGATTAAAATAATCCCGAGCTTTGGGATATCCTCAAATATTAATCCCTAAAAATAAACACTTGATTAGATTGGATTAATTTTATCTATCCAACCTAATCATGCAAAGTAAACACCACCTTAGTATTTTCGGAGTGAGATTTATCCCCAAAACCATAAAATAAGGCTTTTGTTTAGTTCCGTGGGGACCTTAGACCTTATTTTACATATTATTACTTAGTTTTTCTATAGTTTTAGAGATTATTGCTCTCATTGAGAAGATTTACGATTCAAGATTGTCAAGATTGTTCATCGTGAATTCCAAACACGGGTTTTATCCATTTACCAATTTAATTATATTTTCTTTATTTTTATCTTGTTTACTTTCAATTATACGTAGTTAAAATTTCTAGTTGATCATAGGATTTGTATGACTTGATTAAGATTATGTGATTGATTTATTGATTCTAATTTGCTTTTCAACTCATGATTTGTGGTTCTTGGTACCTAATTTCATGTTTTGATAATTGACCACTATTGATGCATGCTAGTTGTTCGGTCAAATATCTAGCGAATTTAGTTGCAATCAAATTCAAGAACACAAAGATGTAAGAGTAATAATCTTTATGTGCCTTTTGGAGTTAGTATAATTTTATTGAGATCTAGCGGAGATAGAATTTATACTAATCAACTATCATAAGATTTGATGAGAGAAAGATTGTGGTTATCTGCATGATATTTAATCTGATTTGCATTAAATATTGGTAATTGAACTGTATAGATTAATTATATGATTTTGGTTAAGTTAATACATTTCATAGAGTCAACCTTTTATTCTTTGATATTTTCAGTGTCTATTTTCCTATATTTTTCTTATTTGTTCACCTACATTAAACCCATCAAACCATAATCATATAGTTTAGTTTGGATAATAGTGAGTAGTCTATGTATTTTCATGTTATCAATGAATATAGATACGATACTTTGTTGTATTTTCATGTTATCAATGAATATAGATATGATATTTTGTTTGATAGCGGACTATAATAACATCATTTAGTTATTATATTCTATTACTAAGATTTGAGCGATCAGTGTCTATGGTGCCGCTAGGGTCCTTACTAGCTCTATCACTATCAAGTGTCAATAATATATTTATAAATTAATTAATATATTATTGTAGGTAGATTCAGACTCCTAACGATCTTACTTAATAGTCTTCTATATTAAATATAAAGAAAGCGACTTTGATGCATTATTTTGTTGAGAATATTATTTAAATAAGAAAATGTAAAGATGGATTCGTTTTAAACAAAAGTCACAATACAAAGTTTAAATAAAATAATCCAATTAAGGACAAAAGGGGTGACGGCACTGACGGGTAGTTTCAGCAGAAGCCCTTCCCTCCTCGTCCACGATAAAAGCAAAGCATCCACCATGGATTTTCCCTCTCTCTATCAAATCCACTAATCCCATTTTCAAGTGCACAACTCCTCTCACTCTCTTCTGCCTCACTGTTTCATTTACTCATTTCAATCTAAAACAATTTAGACCCCCCTCCTGCCCCACCCCCCCAAAAAATATAAAAAATCCAGAAATGTCTTCGCACGGAGACGAGCGCCAGCAGCCCCTACTCGAATCCCTTGACGAAGAGGAGCGAGCCTACGGCACCAATGAGAAGGTCCACATCATTGGGCTAGACGAGGCCCCCGACGGCGACGAGTACTCCACCAAAGTGCCTCCGTTCTCGTGGCGGAAGCTGTGGCTGTTCACGGGGCCGGGGTTCCTGATGAGCATAGCCTTCCTCGATCCAGGGAACCTCGAGGGGGATCTCCAGTCGGGGGCCATCGCCGGCTACTCGCTGTTGTGGCTGCTCCTGTGGGCCACCGCCATAGGCCTATTGGTCCAGCTCCTGGCGGCGCGCCTCGGGGTAGTCACGGGACGCCACCTGGCCGAGCTCTGCCGCGAGGAGTACCCCAATTGGGCGAGGCTGCTGCTGTGGATCATGGCTGAGTTGGCACTCATTGGTGCTGATATTCAGGAGGTCATTGGCAGCGCTATTGCAATTAAGATTCTCAGCCAGGGTGTTCTCCCCCTCTGGGCCGGTGTCATTATAACTGCTCTTGACTGGTAACGTTTTCTTTTATCAATTTATCTGTTCATTAATTTTCGGTTCGAATTGGAACTTGTGTTTAAATGTTCCCCCTTTAATATTTAGGTTTTCCTTTCTTTCCTATTAGAAAATGGAGTATTCCTGGAGTTCATCTCAACCCTGTATGTTATGGCTGCACGTAACTTTCACTGTTTATAATTCTTCAGCGTACAAGACTTACTATTTTAAAATTTGTGATAATTAAGTAGAACTGGGTTTAATATGTTATCAAAGTTTACATTTGTATATATATAATCAACGTACAAGTCTTACTATTTAAAATTTGTGATAATTAGGTAGAACTGAGTTTAATATTATCAAAGTTTTATATATATATATATATATATATATATATATAGGGGTTGGTTATGGTGAGAAAGCTCCTTAATGTACGAAAGTAGGAATAGTAGCATATCTTTCATATTGTGTAGCACAATCAGAATTAATGTATTGCACATGAAAGTTTAGCACATATTTCATCAATTCGTAGCACATATCTAAATATATTAGTTTAGACATCTTTCATTGCAGAAAGCACAAGAAGAGTTATAGTGTTGCACAATAATCCGTGTAGCACACAAAACACAAAACTGTAGCACACACGAAAATTAAATCTCAACCATTGATATAGCAAATCAAAGGCCCAGATTCATTCCTATTTCCTACCAAATTATCTATTCCTACCTGATCCATCTCCTATATATATATATATATATATATATATATATATATATATATATATATATATATATATGTGTGTGTGTCGCGTGTGTATAATATTTCTCTCGTTCCTTTTCCTTTTCACTTGTAGTGGTTGAGTTAGCTACTATACTCCATTATTCATGATGTTTGGGAATGTTTACGCTTCATTATATATTTCGGTGTGCGACGCAGCCGCTTGGAAACAAATTGAGATTATGTATTCACCGTTTTGTTTGTGGTCTTGATGACTTTCTTGATGCAGCTTCATCTTCTTGTTTCTGGAGAATTATGGTGTGAGGAAATTGGAAGCGCTTTTTGCTGTGCTTATAGCAACAATGGCAATCTCCTTTGCTTGGATGTTTGGTGAAACGAAACCTGATGGCCGTGAACTTGTGATTGGTGAGAAACTGTTTTTATGCAAGTGGAGATCAATGTGCTTCTTGCTAATAAGCCATTTTGTCAAGTACTGAGTGTAAAATGTCATTGTAGGTATCTTGGTTCCAAAGCTAAATTCGAGTACCATAAAGCAGGCAGTGGGAGTGGTGGGCTGTGTAATAATGCCTCACAATGTTTTCTTGCACTCTGCCCTTGTGCAGTCTAGAGAAGTAGACAATCGCAAGGTAGGCAGAGTGCGGGAAGCTCTCAAGTACTACTTGATTGAATCTGGCATTGCCCTGGCCATCTCATTCATGATCAATCTATTTGTTACAACAGTTTTTGCAAAGGTGTTTTATGGTACGGAGCAAGCAAAGACTATCGGACTCGTGAATGCAGGGCAGTATCTTGAAGAAAGGTATGGTGGAGGATTGGTCCCCATTTTGTACATATGGGCTATTGGTTTGCTTGCTGCCGGACAGAGCAGCACTATAACTGGCACATATGCCGGGCAGTTTATTATGGGGGTTTCTGAACTTGCGGTTAAAGAAATGGATGAGGGCATTGATAACACGAAGCTGTGCCATCATCCCCACTCTGACTGTTGCGCTTGTTTTTGACACGTCTGACGCCTCGTTGGACGTTTTGAATGAATGGCTTAATGTGCTGCAATCAGTTCAGATCCCTTTTGCTCTTATTCCCTCCTTTGCCTGGTGTCCAAGGAGGAAGTCATGGGCTATTTCAAGATTGGGACTCTTCTTCAGGTATTTACTTCTTCAGAGAAGTATCTGATTTCCTCTAAAATGATATTTGCATGACGTGGTTGCTAATCTAGTTTTTAAAGGCTACACTGCAATGCATCCATTTTCAGTCAATCAATTTATAACTTTCTTGTTGATGCTATCCTATGCCAATTAACACAGGCTTAAACCACAAAATAGCTATCTCCTCTATACTAGAGAAAATTTGCCCATGCTGATTTTTTTGCTGCATTATTAATTGGCGCCTTCGGAGAAATAATGGCTTTTAGAAATTGGATAGGTCAGAAATGACTTAATGTAATCTTTAAAGGGCTTGAAAAGACATTTGAGCTGTTTGCGCTTTATGTATTAGCTTATTACGATGAATTATTTAATTTTAAGTTCTGCCAGTATGTTCTGCTCTTCTTTCATTGTAGAAAACCTATCGAGGCAATTATTTTGTTTCTCTTCTTGTTGATTTATCACCTCAAGTTGATATCCGTTATCATCCCCTTTTGACATCTAGTAACTTCCTATATTTTGGTATGTGCCACTATTAGAAGAATGATATTGCACATGCACAAATTAAACGGTTTATATGTGCCTGCCTCTCTTGTTATTCTCCTGAGCTTTAGTTTTCTCTTGACTTTACTCTTTACTCGAACAACAGTCTAGAATTTTTATGAAATGATATATAGTTCATGCTTTGTGCACCAACAAATGAACAGTTGAAAATTTCATGTGCTTCTGCTCTGCAGTCTGTATCATGGTTGGTTGCAGCTATGGTAATCTTGATCAATGGATATCTTTTGGTGGACTTCTTCTCTTCTGAATTGAGTGGTGTGTTCTTCATGATTATAGTTACAACTTTCTCGGCTGCATATGTTTGCTTCATCGTGTATCTTGTGACGAGGAGTGTAAGCTTTTCCAGTTTGTGTGCAAGAGCCAAGACAATTTTGGGTTTGTAGTCAAATAATCATCTCTCAGCCATTCAGATTATATGTATTAGAATCACGATTGAGCAGTATACGCCTGCAATGCGGAGCAAAAGCCTTTGATCTGCTCTCTCTCTCGTGAAAAGAAAGCAAACTGATAGAGAAGAGGTATTGAATTAGCTTCTTCATACAAGTTGATATCATATGTTCTTCGATGTAATTGATAAAGCCTTGTATCTATTGCTAGGTTAATGTTAATTATCCAATAGTATTATTATCCCTGGTATATCAGCTTCTTTTCCACAGGAATTATGCTTTATCCTATAATTATTTAAATGGTTTTGCAATATCTTGCATAGTGTTGTTTTTTATCAGCTCCAGATATTCATTGATTTTGGGCACAAAATATTGACTACAGATTTTCAGTCATTACAGCTGTTTCAATCTCGGACTTTTAGGCTTCCTTTCTGTATAAAACAAAACTTCATCTGAAGAGAGGTCAACAATAGCAAGTCCGTTGACAAAACTGCGATCTTTGGCAACAACGATTATCAATATTTTGCATAACTACGTTGTTGACATAATCAAAAGCAATCAGTGACGACACGACTTTTGGACAAGATGAAATTTAGATAAATGGTGCATTAATCCTAAACAAAATCAAGAAGTTTTGTGTAACAAAGAGTGAGAGCTCCTTTCAATTTGTGCAATATAATTCTCTTCTTTAAAGACGAAACTACTGCAGTCATCTCCTCTATTTTTGCCTTTGTTCTAAATGAGAGTAATATTTGACCTTTTCAGCATATGCTCCACTAGATTACTTATCATATTGAAAATACAAGAAAATAGCAAGCGTATTACCTACCAATTAAGTTATTTTTCTTACACAAATATAATTATTTATTATCTTTCCCCATCAATTAGAAAACAATACTTTTTTTATGAACAAATCTTGGGTTCTATTCTTCTTTTTTTCTTCATTTAAACACGCATCATCTTCCATCTATATCGCAATGAATACTTGCAAATTTTGAAGTTCCTTGAAGAAATTAAAGACCTCTGAGCATCTGTGTTCTTGAAATCTGCATTATTTCCATTTAAAATGTGACATATTGCAGCAATTAATCTACTCCTACAGAAGTAGAGACGACCCAACCCCACACCTATCGTTGCTATTATATTAGTTATCGTATATTGTTTCTCCATTGTCAGGTTCAATATTTTGAAATTTGTTGGTAGTTTTAGATGTAACTAGTAAAATGATACATGTAATTAAAGCACATGAATATTATGACTGACAATATAAGTGAGCTGAGATAGCTCGCTGACTACTCTCCATCGACAAAAGCTTGATTCGTGAGCTCCTAAGTGTTTATAAAATTTGGAGTTTATATTTTTATTTATTTTACTTATAACTAATTAACTATACAAGCAAACCAATTTCAATTAATTTATTTATTACCATTACATTTAATGTATAACATTATGGTTAGTTAAACATTATATTAAATAATTCTTAAATTCATAAATTTAGTTTTATATTTAGTAAGTATTTTTTTTAGATTATATAAGTATTACTAGTGTATGACAATAGATAATTATGATATAAAAACCTTGTAAAATGAGCGTTTATCATTATGTCAAGAAAAAATTGGCAGCTTCCTTTAAGATAATATCTTTCGAACAAAGAAAAAAATGTTATTACGCAGGTATGTTCATTGAAATTACAAACAAAATATCATCCTGGCTTATATAAATTAAAGTAATTTATGAAGATGTCACAATAGATCGAATCGAGTCACCACTAACAGTAGAAATAAGCTAAATCGAAGTTTATTTATTTATTTAGGCTTAGTTTTAATCATTAATTGATCAAGAAAGAGATTTAAAGTTGCAGTCGATGCCCAATAAATTTGGAAGCAAAGAAGGAAATCTTCCTAACTTTCATTCTCATTCTCCTTTAATATACGTCTTGAAATTGGGATCACACCTTTCCTAAATATGAGAGAATGACTATTTCTTTGAGCGAAAATAAGAACTAACGTTTGATATCTTACATATAATTATTAAAAAAAAAAAAATCTCCTCTTTTCTTTCTTTTCACACTTCATTTTCATTTCTTTTATATTTTCTTCCTCCATTTTCTCATTCCACTAGGATAATATCAAAATTTCCCAGGACTATGTTCATCATATTCATAACTGTATCATGGGTCTGACTTAGACTCCTCATCTCATTAAATAAATGTGAGAATAGTTTATCATGTCCTACTTAAAATGTATTACAAGATGTTCATAGTAAAACTATGAAACAATAAATCTAATTGAATACGTGCGGCTGAAAAGAAATATGCAACCGAATATATGGCTAAAAATATTTCTTTTTAGGAAATGAAAAAAAATACAATATATGTATAAGCTGAAGCTCATATTTTAAAAAATAAATAAATAAATCTTGTGATGAGAAAGGAGGAAGATGTTATCCGGATAGACATGAGAATACCCAAACACAGTGCTGTGACGTATATTATGCTTCGTGGGGGTAAGAACACCAACATCTCATTCATCATCCATTTTCAGCAATCTTTTAGTTTTTTTGTACCCATTTATAAAAGTCAAGTAGTCTACAATTACTCGAAAATGTCTTCTTCCTTCCAAAAAGCATCCTACATTTTATTTTAAGAATTTATTTTTATAGTCATCTGTCCATGTGTATTTATAGTATACATATGAAATAGTCAAGTATATATTATACCAAATTATACGCCCAGAACTATCCTTGGGATAACAATTTATTAGATTAGTTTGTATTGTTTACATGTAACTGCATGGTAGTTAGTTTGTTATATTCTGTTAGGTTGTTGTGTAGGTTAGCAACCGCATAGTTAGAATCTGTTAGTCTGTTCATTATTTCTGTTTGTAATCTTATACATGCATGTAGCTCTATATAAAGAGCATGAAGAAGATCAATAAAGATTTTGAGCTTTCTTTTATTCTATCTTCTTCTTTCTTATGTGTTTAATATGGTATCAGAGCCAGCTCCCATATGCCAACGAAACTGATCTTCTTCAATCTCTTTTCTCATTTTTTTTCAACCAACGAAACTGATCTTCTTCACTCCTCTTCCTCATCCGTCTGCCAACCATGGAAAACACCATGTATCCGGCCTTCCTTCAATCCATCCTATCGACACTAAGCTTGATCGCACCAATTATACTTTCGGAAAACTCGGGTCCTAGCTACGCCGTGCTTACGGATTTGAGGATGTTCTCTGGATTCTACACCTCATGCGCACGAAGAAAACTTAAATTCGGATCGCTCAATGCGGATTCGCAAGGATCGCTTTGTTTTAGTGGATCCTTCTTTGCAATCTCACCTTCTATGATTGACTATGTTGGCGTTGTTCTACATCGCACGACTTTGGGCGTCTTCAAACGTTGTTTCAATCTCAATCTCGAGCGGATCCGCTCACTCCGATTTCATTGCCGAGACAATGAAGAAAGGAAATCTCTCAATAGAAGAATACATTCGAAATTTTGAAGTATCTCGGATCGGTTATTCAAGATTGGACAAAGATAGTTGAATCGATCTCGTCAACTATGTGCTTGGAGGATTAGGTCCAAAGTTTGAAAATATCGTGTTGTTCTTCATCAAAATGCGAAGAGCTCTCTCGGATGATGGCGGTATGCCTTGCATACTCATGAAATCGAGCGCTCAATCGAAGCTTCCACTGGAGCCATGGTCTTCTTGCTTTCACTCGATGCATTCCTGAAGAAATGCGTCTACAACAACTCTACGGCAATAGAGGATACACGGTCAAGCTATCGTGGTTCGTTCAACCGTGGAAGAGGCGGTGGTAGGTATCACCGATAATTCGGTAAGGTAATCTGTCAAATTTGTGGAAAATCAAATCATTAAGCAATAAAATGTTTTAAGCGTTTTGATGTTAGTTTCACGGGGTTAGAATCTTCTTTCTCCACACCTCAAGCTCATTGTATCAATACCCTCCTATTCTTCCAACTCAGCCCACTGCCCAAATGCACAATGCACACTCACACACTCCTCCATCTACTGCCTATCCTAGCTCTCACTCACAAGCCCCTTCCGAAGGTCCGGATTGGTATTTGGATTCAGGAGCGTCGGCCCATATCACGGCTGATATGTCCAATCTCACAATTCAGTCTCCCTACCATGGCCAAGAGCTTCTTACAGTAGGTAATGACTCTAAACTCCCTATAACTCATGTTGGTTCTGCATCTCTCCTTAACACTTCACAGACACCTCTAGTGCTAAGTAACATTTTGTTTGTTCCACATATAACAAAGAGTCTTCTAAGTATTTCCAAATTCACAGCTGATAATGATGTATACTTAGAATTTCACTCATCCTCTTGTTGTGTTAAGGACAAAGCAACAAAAACAATTCTGCTGGAGGGATCTCTTAAGGACGGACTATATCATCTCAATCTGCCTCCCACATCCAAGTCCACTTCTCCAGTTTGCTACGAGGTCACATCAAATTCTGCAGCTTCTCCGTCGGTTTTACTCAGCTTTGGCACAATAGATTAGGCCACCCATGTACTCAAGTGTTAAAAGTTGCCTTAAGAGGTCAGAAACCCAAAAATAATCTGCCACCAAGCAAATTCTGTGATGCTTGTGCAGTTGGGAAAATACATTGTATCCATTTCCCTTCGCGTGAAATAAAAACTACTGCTCCTTTTCAACTTGTGCACACTGACTTATGGGGGCCGAGCTCTACTCCTTCGACTGAGGGATTCAAATATTACATCCATTTTGTAGATGACTTCACAAGGTTTACTTAGATATTTCCTCTCCATATGAAATCTGAAACCTATAACATTGTTGTGAACTTCATCTCCTATGTAGAACGTCAATTTCAAACAAAACTTCTCTGCCTACAATCTGACTGGGGGGGTGAGTATAGAAGCCTTCAACCCTACCTCACCAAACTAGGAATACACTTTAGACACCCGCCCTACACTCATCAACAAACGGCAAAGCCGAACAAAGCATCGACATATAAGCGAAATGGGACTTGCACTTAGCTACCGCTCACATGCCACTCAGTTTTTGGTGGAATTTTTTCTCTACTGCAGTTCATCTTATCAACCAACTCCCTTCTCCCACTCTCAAAAATCTGACACCTCATCAGTGCCTTTACAATGCTTCCCCAAATTACTCGATGCTTGAGTTTTGGATGCTCATGTTTTCCTTTTGCGCCATATAATAAATCTAAGCTTGGTTTAGATCGAAAAATGTGTTTATAGGATATAGCTTGTCACACAAGGATATCGATGTCTTCATCCATCGGGCCGTGTCTACGTAGCTCGTACGGTTCAGTTCAATGAAACTGAATTCCCCTATCGCTCCATCTTTCCAGTGATACATTCTCAGACGTCAGTTGATTCAATAGTAAATCCTTCTCATCTTATTCCGCCTCCTATACTTGGTGACCCTCCTATTCCACCTCTAGATCAGTCACCATTTCTGGACCTCTCTAATTCTAGTCATTCATTCCCATCTTCCCTTAGCTCTCCCCCTGCGTCAACGATTCCTTCTCCAGCCAATACTTCACACTCCTCTGCCATGTCACCTGCATCTCTATCCCCCATACAATCCCCATCTTCATCAAGTGATCCTATTCCCGTGAGACAGCATCCAATGCGTACTCGTGCGCAAAATGGGATTTTCAAACCTAAAGTTTTTATGGCTCACACGGATAGTAATGATGTCACCACCTTTACTGTTCTTGAACCTACCACAGTCTCTGATGCACTTGATCAACCTCAATGGCAAAAGGCCATGGCAGATGAGTTCAATGATATTATATCCAAGTCCACGTGGGAATTGGTTCCGTCCTCGGAAGACATGAATGTCATTCACTGTAAGTGGGTCTTCCGAGTCAAAACTAAGGCTGATGGGACTCTTGATCATCTCAAGGCTCGTCTTGTGGCGAAAGGTTTTCAACAACGGGCAGGAATTGATTTCGTGGATACGTTCAGTCCGGTGGTTAAGCCGGTGTCGGTGTGTTTGCTTTTCTTTCTTGCAGCCTCATTTCACTGGGATATACAGCATATTGATATCAATAATGCTTTTTTGAATGGGGAACTTGATAGTCCGGTGTTCATGGCTCAACCGGAAGGTTTTGTTAATGCTGATCTTCCTACTCATGTCTGCAAGCTTCGCAAATCATTGTATGGACTCAAGCAAGCTCCTAGGGCTTGGTATGATAAACTCAAAGCGTTTCTGTTGGCATATGGGTTCTGTCATTCTGCATCCGATCGCTCCTTCTTTCACACACGTAAAAATGGCAGTCTGCTCCTTTTTCTCGTCTATGTAGACGATATTCTTATTACGGGTGAAGACTCCACTCTTGTTTCCTCTCTCATAGACAATCTTGCTACATCATTTGCTTTAAAAACTCTTGGCACTGTAAATTTTTTTCTTGGAATACAGGTTACAAAAATTCAGCCAATTCCTATTTTTTAAATCAATCCAAGTATATCCGTGATCTCCTTCGCAAAACTCATCTCCTCGACTGTAAACCTCAGCCTTCACACTACGACTTAGGTACTAAGCTTCACTCTAATGACATCCCTTTGTTTCATGACCCAACTCTCTTTCGTAGTATCATCGGCGCCTTACAATATGTCGCTCTATCTCGTCCCGACATTTCCTTTATCGTGAATAAACTCAGCCAATTTCTTCAAAACCCCACTGATCTACAATGGAAAGCCTGTCGTCGTGTTCTTAGGTACCTCAAAGGCACATTACATTTCAACCTTGCTTTCCATTCCTCTCAATATCTTGATCTCAAGGCCTTCTCCGATGCGGATTGGGCGGGTTCTTTGGATGATCGCAAGTCAACAGGTGGTTTCTGTGTGTTTCTTGGGTGTAATCTGTTATCATGGAGCTCCAAAAAGCAAAAGGTGGTCTCGCGCAGCTCAACTGAATCCGAGTATCGCGCGTTAGCCGACTCCACTGTGGAGTGGTCTGGATTCAGTCATTACTTCATGAGATTGGCATCTCCATTGCTCCACGTCCGGTTATCTGGTGCGATAATAAGAGCGCCGCAGCAATTGCAGCAAATCCTGTTCATCATGCACGTACTAAACATATAGATATTGATACACACTTTGTACGGGAGAAAGTTATCTCCAAAGCACTGGAAGTCTGCTACGTTCCCACTGAAGATCAGATTGCGGATATTTTCACGAAGCCAGTGACTGCGCTTCGATTAGATCATCTCCTGGCAAAGCTTCCGATGGAAAAAGGATAGTTGTCGTTGTGTAGGGGTTGTATTAGATTAGTTTGTATTGTTTACATGTAACTGCATGGTAGTTAGTTTGTTATATTCGTTGGGTTGTTGTGTAGGTTAGCAACCGCATAGTTAGAATCTGTTAGTCTGTTCATTATTTCATTTGTAATCTTATACATGCATGTAGCTCTATATAAAGAGCATGAAGAAGATCAATAAAGATTTTGAGCTTTCTTTTATTCTATCTTCTTCTTTCTTACGTGTTCAATACAATTATAGACAAACTATTTTAATAAATTCATCTCATCCAAATATTCTCATTCTTTCTCTCAAATTCCCCATGCTATTGTAAATATTTACGTTCCAACTTGACTTTTTAATCTTATTAATTGTACATGTTTTTGTTTCCAATTTGACTTTTGAATCTTTGTATCAAAAGCATGGTCTTTATAGTTTGTGCAACATACAAATTGATCTAATTCTTGATCAAATTAAAGTTGATAAGTCTACCATAGACATGCGGACTGGTCGATTGACCTCTTGAAATGACTTTGTTTTAATGCATATGAACATTACACATAATTTTGGTTTATAACGCAACTTTTGAATAACTTCATGAACTTTATAAAATTTAAAAATTACATTTGAAATTGAGTGAAACTTTCATTCTGTGATATTTTTTATGGTCTTTCTTTTTAGCGATTGAAAGTCTCAATAAGATACTTGTGAAGTTAGTGAAACGGATATATTGCTGTTGATGGAAACATCATAAAAGCTTTTGTAGAGAAATCTTATTTTAATCATCTCCCGAGGATCTATCTTGGATGTTTAATTCACCATACATTGATTATATATCTAACATGCACCTATATAATTAATTGCAATATGTTGGTATTTTCTCGTGTTTACCTGCGAATTTGTCAGGCAAGAATTGCATCAAGCTCGTGCTTTGATCTTCTGGACTGTATCCTGATTGTCTAAACTCCAATGTCGAGTGAGGACAATCTATAGAGAGTACTGCAGAAATTCGCCTTCTTCCTCACCTTGAGTTTCTCAAAAATTCCAACTATATGAATAGTATATTTCAAAAATTTCTCTCCTTTCAATTAACTTTTGATTCTCTCTCACCTTATATTTATAATGCAACCCTAGATTTCATTAGAATATGATCTCTGCATATCTAATAAATATAATAATATCTCTTGAGATAGAGAGGATCAAAACGAATCTCTATCACTACAAAAAGCAATGAATGACGGATTAGAGACGGTAAAATTTGGGTGTAATCCAATCCGACGGATTAGCGATTTTAACTCAAACGAAATAAAATAACGACGGATTTGCGACGTATTTAACGACGAAAATTATACAACGTCGTAAAATACGTCGTTGATCCGTCGTTGAATTTAACGACGGAAAAATTCCGTCGTTAAATTAACGATTTTTTATTTATTTTTATTGTAGACTTTAAATAACCGTCGCTGATCCGTCGTAAATTAACGGATTTTATTTATTTATTTTTTAATTATAGTTACGACGGATTTATTCCGTCGTTAATATTATTTTTAGTTTTATTTATTCTAAATAAATTTTACGACGAATATTGAGTCGTTATTCCGTCGGTAGTATTAAGGCAGACGAGAATCCGTCGTTATATTAACGGATTTACCATTTTAATTTTTCACATATTCTAACGACGGATAATGTCCGTCGTTAACATTATTCCGTCGTTAGTACGTCGCTAAAGTGTTTTAATTATAGCGACGTAAATTATCTGTCGCTAATCCGACGCTAAAACTAATATTACTGATACGTTCTTCCCAATTTCATTCATCTCGCTTCAAACCCTAAATCCCCTACCCCCATCCCCGCCCGCCCCCATCCTCACCCTTGCCGTCGTCATCGTCCGTCAGCGTCATGCTATTGCCGCCGTATGTACCTGCCACCACAATGACCACTATGCCGCCCGCCCGCCAAGCCCGACCCGCATGCTGCCTTACCTGCGTCACCATTGCTCCGCCGCCGCCGCCTTCATCCAGTATAGTATATATATATATATGTATTTGTATATATGTATTTGTTGATTTATATATTGGTATATATGTATGTATTTATGTATGTATTTGTATAACATTTGGTATATATGTATGTATTTATGTATGTATTTGTATATATGGAATTATGAGTATATATGTATGTATTTGTATATATTGGTATATTGGTATATTGGATGTATAATTAAATGATTTGATGCAAATGGATGTTCATATTGGTATGTATTGGTATGTATTGGTATATTGGATGCAAATGGATGTATTGGTATGTATTGGATGCAAATGGATGTATTGGTATGTATTGGTATATGTATTGGTATATGTATTGGTATGTATTGGATGCAAATGGATGTATTGGTATGTATTGGTATATGTATTGGTATGTATTGGATGCAAATGGATGTATTGGTATGTATTGATATATGTATTGGTATGTATTGGTATGTATGGGTACACATAGCTAGTTTTTCAAATCCTTTACGAATACTAACTGCATTGTACAAAAAGGATTAAAGAAAGATTTTTCAAGTGTTGTTTGAATGAAAAAAAAAGGTCCCACCATATATTAGATTGTGAGTGATAGCATAATTCATTTTTTTGACATTTTTTCCTAAAGTCTAAATTATCGTGGGTGACATGGACTTATCTTTGCACTCAAATTTAGAGGATCGATAAAGACATTAGCGAGCTGAAAAACAAAATTATTAGACTGATAAACCATTGTAAGTAGACTTAGTTTTCAACAAGCACGTTATATCGAGTATACTTAAATTTTAAAAGGATAGACTTATAACGAACAATACACATTCCTAGCATATAAACTTGAGCGAGTAGATCTAATTCATAACAAATAGACCTAATGGATAAACAAAAAATGTCGAGAAGATAGAGATAGGTTTATTATAAAAATCCTTGCAAAAATGAGATTTTTGAGTCAAATCTCATTTCTCTCCTCTCTCAACTCAAAGAAGAAAAATAAAGAAATTCCAACATTTAACCAAAGCATTGTGTTTTATGTTGGTGAGCATTTTGATATTTTTAAATTCAAATTAATTAACCACTAATTATATACTCCTTCATATTTTTACATAAATAACTATAGTCGTTAAATTACATATACCAAGAAAATAAAAGAATTACCTTCATAATCTTATTAATCACCATTATAAATGCATTCATACTTAATTATCAAATTCAAATATTTTAAATATGAAAAAATAAAAAGGATATCAAAATATTCGATTGAGTTAAGGTTTACATAGTCTGTATCTGAGTGTGTCGTTTCTGCTCGAGAATCACAAAATATGATAAGGGCTCACCGCCCAAATAGTAAAATTGAGCTCGGCCCACCAATATGCAAAATCGGCCATAATCTAGGGGTGTAGTCTGCTAGTTAATATGTTGTGAGTGAACCACGTAATTTCTGTTGTCGAATTTAATCAATATTTCTTGCATATACATCGTAACAATAACAGGTACTTTTCTTCATCCATATTCGTAAAATTCAAAATCTGGACAACATGGCATATTTGAAATAGAAAAAGTTCACATGATTAGTCTTATTTCTCTTGATAAAAGTAGCAATCACAAAATTTCTCTCTAACCGCTTTCACATGTGATGAAGTGGTCACACCATTAATATTTATATGTATTGCTATATATATTAATGTTGTGATCATTTACATCACATGTCCCACACGTGAAGGGTTAGGAGACTAATTTTTGTGATTGCTACACTTTATCAAAGAGAAATAAGACTAATCATGTGAACTTTTATATTTGGTGATTTATATTTATGCATCGATTTTATACCTCTACAAATTAGTTTCATGTTGACATGCATCCGTGTTACTTTTATATAGTATATGTCTCGTGCATTTCTATTTCTATAACGTGAGAACCTTTTGTTATGAAACGTGAAATAGACTTGGATCCGAATATGAGTATCTGCCTTTTGCATCTAAATATTATCCTAACATAACCAAACATTAGAAAATTATGCGTATACCTCTATTTACCAATAAATAGAGTTATCGGTATCTCTCTTCACCTAAATTATCTCCCTCTTACAAATGTACTTCCAAATGATTAACCAAATGTACTTCCAAATCATTAACCAAATTAAAGTCGGGCTTAGTAGTTGGTACTGAATATTTGCCTCTCACTTCATCTCCCAACATTTGCGAACATTCATCTCCCAAGATTTGCTTCTCACTTCGAATCCCATTTCCCATGACAGAACATTTGCCTCTCACTTCGAATCTCATTTCCACTTCCTCGTGATGAGTCGAATCGTGAATGGATGTATAAGCGTCGAAGACTGTGGTGGATTAAATCATGATTTTCTTGCGGACTTGAAAACTTCATTGAGTTTGCTAGTAATCAACTATCATTCATGGATGGGGAAAAGATCAAGTGTCCTTGTAAAGTGCAATAATATACCTTATCAAGTACAAGATACCGTGCAATATCACGCTTCAAAATTTGGATTTGTTCCAAATTATAACACTTGGATCTTTCGAGGGAGACAAATGTGAGTATAGATCCGACAATGCAAGATCACCCGAACCTCAATCAAGCACGTATCGGCGATGGTAATGGATCTTGCTAGTCCTCGCTTAACTTTGCCGAGCTCAAGAGGAACCAAATCTTTGAGGCACGAAAATTTTACGACATGTTGACGCCGATAAACCGTTGTGCTGTGTTGCTCAAACCATTCACAATTGTCTGTGGCTCGACTTACGAGTTGGAAAGGCGAGAATAATATATCCGAGAAAGGTTTTGATCAAATAATGTAACTCATGAAAGAGACAAATCCGGATGGTAATCTTGTACGATGACTTCTACAAAGACGAAGAAATTGTTGCGTGGCATGGGATTGCTGTGCACAAGATAGATTGTTGTCCACATAATTGCATGATTTCTTGGCGACAAGATTCGAATTGACGAGATGTAAAGTTTGTGAGCATCCACGTTTCAAGAGCAATAATCGAGCATCCGAAACTCGAAGAAATCACAAATTCCATGTAAGAAGATGTATTATTTTCCTCTTACTCCTCGACTACGAGAGGTTGTATGCATCCGAGGCTACGGCGGAGAATATGCGTTGGCATGCATCGTCGATCGATGATGGGGTCACGCGCCATCCCTGCACACACCGCATGGAAGCATTTGAACATGAAGTTTTCTTTGTTTGAATCGAGATTCGTAATGTTAGATTGGTCTTCGATCGATGGTTTTCAACCTTTGGTCAATCAGACAACAATATTCTTCATGGCTCGTTATAGTTACTCCTTATAATCTTCCTCCATGGATGTGTATGAAGGAACAATATATGTTTCTCACAATTCTAGTGCCAGGCCACGTAATCCAAAAGAAAAGATTGATGTGTTCTTGCAACCATTAATTTCGAGTTAGTAGATTTGTGGGAAGCGGATGTCCTTACCTATGATGTCTCATTGAAACAAAATTTTCGAGATGCGTGTTGCATTGCTTTGGACAATTAGTGACTTTCTGCGTACTCTATGTTTATGCGGATGGAGTACAGTGGAAGGTTAGCTTGTCCACATTGCATGGAGGATCTTGAAGCGTTTACTTTACCAAAAGTGGTAAAGCGGTCATGGTTTGATAATCATCGAAAGTTTTAAACCCGATCACCAATTCGAAGGGATAGAAGAGGATTGAGAAAGAATACGGTGATTACTAGTGGTCCACCAAGCGCTATCGGAGAAGAACTATTATTTAGGATTGAAGGAATGGGACTAGTGAAGGTGGTGAAATGGGTAGTGATGCAATAAATAGTAGTGTTTCCAAATATTTTGGTAGTGGTTGGAGGCGGAGTATATTCTGGGATTTACCGCATCGAGTTCTCTTTGATTCGACATAATTTGGATGTCATGCACATAGAGAAGAATGTATTTGATAATGTGTTCAACAACGTGATGAATATTCCGTAAGACGAAGATACGAGCAAATCAAGAGAAGAACTTAATTTGTCTTGCAATAGACCGAGTTGAAGATGAATGAGTCGACAGCAAGTATCCAAAAGCTTCTTACACACTTGACAAACATGAAAAAAAGTCTTGTGCGAATGGGTGAAAGGTCTTAGATTTCCAGACGGGTATGTTTCAAATATGGGCAGATGTGTAGACATGACCAAATTGAAGATGTTTGGGATGAAGAGTCACGACTGCCATATTTTTATGCAGCGTATACTCCCGACTGCATTTCGAGAACTTCTCCCACCTAATGTTTGGAAAGCAGTAACGGAATTAAGTTTATTTTTCAAAGATTTGACCTCTCGAAACATCAAACTTGAGGACATGTGCAAACTTCAAGAAAATATTCCACCATTTTATGCAAGCTCGAGCGATATTCCTCCTAGTTTCTTCGATTCAATGGAACATCTACCACCATCTAGCAGATGAAGCTCGTATTGCGGACCGCTCAATACCGATGGATGTATCCATTCGAAAGGTAAAACGCTCACTTTAACAATTGTTGTCCATATGTATAAATATACACATATAACTATTAATCTTTTATATACATTGATAGATACTTACGTAAGTTGAAAAACAACGTGAGAAATAAAGCTCGAGTGGAGGGTTCTATTTGCAATGCGTACTTAGTAGAAGAAGCATCAACATTCTGTTTTATTATTTTGAGGGTCACGTAAGAACGAAACATAAGAATGTGCCTCGCAATTATAATGTTGGGGAGATATTGGCATGAAGACTTCCCGATATGCTTTCAATATTCAAGCAAGGTGGGCGCCTTTTGGAAAAATGTCAAGAGATATCTAGATTCGAGTGAGTATGATCTTTGCTCGATTATATGTGCTATTGAATTGCGTTGAAGTTTCGGGAACTATTTAAAGTAAGTATTTATAATTTCATCGTTGTATAACTTTCAATTAGTATAACTATTTAAATACTAATTGTAACTATTTGTTTTGAAGTTTGTTTATCGATTTCTTGAAAAGATTACATCCACGCATCTCTCCTCTCGAGATTCAAAAGGAAATCGACGTAAACTTCTCACATTGGTTTGATACATATGTGAGTATATAATCTCATTAACCGTAACCTCCTTTGTAATATTTAATCACCGATTGATAGATGTTAATCGATTTGTCGATTTAGGTCAAAGACCATACCAACAATGTCGCCAATCCATTCATATGGATTTAGCAAAAGGGCCTTCTCCAAAGGATTAAGACGATATCCGGTACTACATAAATGGGTATAAATTTCACACGTTAGAGCATGGGACACAAAGAGCCACCATGAACGATGGTGTGTGCATTAAAGGTGAAATTTATGGTGCGACAAGAATGAACTCGATTTTATGGGCGATTCTTGGAGGTTTGTGAGTTGGAATACCATGGGCTACCTATGAAGACCGTAACAATGTTTAGACGCGAGTGGTTTGATCCATCACGATTGGGGACATCGTGCATCCCGAATACAAATTGGTTTCGTGAATTATAGACGAAGGTATAATAAGTATGAACCGCTTGTCCTTGCCACACAAGCCGCTCAAGTATACTATTGTCCTTATCCGAGTTTAAAACAATCTACAAAGGATTGGTGGGATGTATGCAAAATTAAAGCGAGAGCTAATGTGGAAGTCTCGAGATGAATCATCTAGTTCGATAGTACCTCCGCCATTTCAAGAAGATGAAATGCCTTTAATTACAAGTGTAGTGGTTGATGATGATATGACACGAGTTCATCCCGACGGCACTTTGATGGACATAGAAGAAGCGGATGACTAATCATCAAGATGATGAATTGTCGAATCGATTCATATGAATTATCGAATCTAAAATGATAATACATTGAATGATGATGATTATGATGGAGATGAATAGGTCGAATTATGTTTGCTGCAGTAATTCGACATTACCGAACTTTCATCTTTAAAAAAATAAACTCGATTAACATACACTTTTTCTTCTTCTTATTTTTGTATAAACATATTTAGAAATTCATTTAATTAATTAGTTAGATAAGCAATAGCTTCCTCCACATCACAACATAATCGCTAATCTCTATATTTAAGTGTTTATTGTAAAGAAGCAAGTAGCATCAACGAACTAATTTGTAGCAAAACACATAAACAAGATATACGCCATAACCTCCAAAAGAAGGCCTCACACGATCACATGTCGGATGTGAAAATGCTGTTAAAACCTAAGTAAGTAAAATCTTTATATATACAACCACGTCGATCAAACATCCAAAACCCAATAACCAAACCGTGAAATCCAACTCGCCCACCAACCTCGCCGTCACCTCCGCCGCCTAAGCCGCCACCCACAAAACCCTAGCCACCATGCCAACCTCCTCCCAAGCGGGACGGTTTTAGACTCTTAATTAGCCTTTAAACCCTAGCACCTCATAAAAGACTTACCTAAATCCAAATGAAATTATATAAAAGCATTTACAAAGTCTACTAGAACATCAAAGATATATAGCTCGAGATAACCATCAGAATTAGTGTTAGTTATAAATAAATATTCTTAAAAGATATTGTAGATGTAACTTTTCCAATGACAATGTTTAAACAAATAGCTAACAGAAACCAAATTCAGCACAATTGATAACTTTTGAAGAATAAAAAATTATTAAAGTAACGTACCAAATCTATTTTCAGATGGCAAGTCGAGGACGAGGTAGAGGAGTCCGGTCTAGTGATCGAGGAATATTTCTCGCATCTACCTCCTCGATGAAGGAGTTGGCGCCCGGTAGGAGGACTTACTATCGGTGGAGAGAGGGTCGAGGTGGGTCCGCAGCACGGCATCGATGGGGAAGAAGACCTTGACTATTGTGAATGGGTACCTATAGTTAATTAGATTATTTTTAACTCAATTGTACTTATTTGAATATAATGTATATTATTTTTAACTCAATTGTAGGATTTTATGTCCATCGCATGATGTTGCACATGTGATCACCGAGTCGCTCAGAAGGTCATGAACCATCTGGGGTTTCGCTTGAAATTGGTCCCTGAGGATCAGAGGCGGGTGTATTTTCAAGACTTTCAGGTATTATTGATTTACATTCAAGTATATTGGTTTATTTCAGACTAAGTGATAGTTAATTTGATAATATTTATATCCTTTTGTTGAAAATGATGTTTAAGGTTCAAATAATATTTATCAAATGTGATCCCTAAGGAAACAATTGTGACACAACACTATATAAGATATATGGATATGTATTTTACCTTTAGAGGACTTGTAAAATTGAAAAGCTTTTAACATGGAGGTAAAGAGGATCTTGGGGGTTTAGCCATGAAGTGAGGTGCTTTCTAAGTCAAGTTCATTAAATGAAATTTTTAGTGCAACTTGTCTTTCATGTATTGGTTATCGATATATGTGATGTTTTGTAATTCAAAATATATATGAATGTGCATTTCAAATGTATCATTTTCAAATTTATGCTTTAATTATTTACTGGGATGCGCCGCTTTGTTCTCAAGTAGTCACAGTGTATGGTGCCAAAAGGCGGCGGTGAGATATAAGGATCTTATTCATAAGATCAAGAGCACAGAGTCGACGACGCGCCACCTCAATTCATTCCCAGATCGGATCGCTGCGTGGCGAGGATTATTGGAATCACTTGAGGTGCGACTAAGGCGAAAAAGCTAGGAGGAGTAGGATGACGAGCCGGATGGTGAGGGGACGGGATCGTTAAGTGGGTGGCTCCGGATGTGCTTTAGATTATGCTACCAAGATTGTAAGTATTTAGTTTTTCGAATTCAATTTAGGTTTTAATGTTGTTCGCTTTCGCCTCACATATATCATAATCTGTTAATTGCTAAGTTATTAGACGCCACAAACTAATTGGATTAAAACATCATTAATGAAGCTTGTTTAATTTTCTTATTTTTAAGTAGCAATCGCACTCTATTATATGCACACAAATACTTATTATCATTTACCCACGTGTGCATTAATAATGTTTGAATGAATGAATAGGCGAGAGAATGTGGAGTCCATATTTCGAGGTCCATGGGATGTTTTTCGAAATATCATGTCGCTCCCGATGGAAGTTATACGAGATGGGAAGGCTCGTAGCATCGCGGTAAGTAGATTAAATATTAAATATGGTAATGATGTAAAATAACTTCTATTTGGAAAGTTAAACGATTTTACCGCAAATCTGAGGGCAGGTGGAGGACCAAGTTCAGATTTTGACTCAAGCCGCAGATGAGAGCCCAGTAGATAGGACTCGGATCCTCAAGCGGTATCCTGAGGCGCCGATCAAGAAAAGAGATTGTTTGGTCGGGTTCTCTCACGTACATTCATGAGAGCGACTCTAGTTCCGGCCTGCGGCGACTTCTCGTATGGAGTCTCCCGGATATCGAGCGCATCGACGGAGATGGAGGAGCAGATGAAGTTAGAGAGAGCGAGATGGTCGAGCAACCGCGGTACGGAGAAGAGAGGCGTGAGTGATCGAGGCGAGGATTCAAGCACAACAGAGTGAGCATGCACCGATGCTTCAACGCCTTCAAGCTCGATGGAAGCTCAACAGAGGCATTCAATGATTCCTATCGGGCTCGAGTAGCAGATCGACCTCGACCACCCTCCACCATATCGATTCCTATCTATATCGCTTTTACTTCATTTATGGATATTTTGAATTGTTGTTGTTGGATTTGAATTGTTGAATTGATTTAGATTTGGATTTATAACCCGTATCGAATAGTTGTTGTGAATTATCGATTGTGGATGTATTGAATAATTGTGGATGGATTGTGGATTGTGATTTGGATTGTGGATTTGTGATGATTTGGATTGTGGATTTGTGATGATTTGGATTGTGATTTGGATGGATTGTGGATGGATTTGTGATGATTGTGGATGTTGTTGGATTTGTGATGATTGTGGATGAATTTGTGATGATTGTGGATGTATTGAACAGGTAAAAAACACGGGTAAAACATAATCTGAAACTGGCTGTTGAAATATTTTAAGGATAGCGACGGAATAGAGACGGAATTAAGTCGGAACTGCGACGGTTCTGAGACGGAACAGAATCTAATTTGTCGTGGTGTACAGCGACGGATCTACGACGGACTCTATTAGCGACGGAAAAAATCCGTCGCAGATTACGACGGATTTACGACGGAATAGCGAACAGATGTTGCGACGGATCTGAGACTCAATTACGACGGAATTATATAGCGACGTAAAAAAGTCCGTCGTTATTTGCGACGGATCTACGACGGAATTACCCAAATAATTTAGCGACGTAATTGTTTCCGTCGCTAGTTACGACGGAATTTTCCGTCGTTAATTCAACGTAACAAACGACGAGTCAAACGACTAATCTATCAACGACGGATAAGTCCGTCGCTAGTCCGTTTCAAAATTTTGCGACGGAATTTTTACCGTCGTTGTATGCCTAACAACGAGGTTTTTAGAGACGGTACAAATCCGTCTCTGATCCGTCGCAAATCTGGTTTTACGACGGATTTTTGATGTTTTACGACGGATTTTTTCGTCGCTGTTCGCGTGTTTTTTTGTAGTGTATAGGACTCTTAGGTGAGGTGGACGAAAATCTCATAGTAACAGACCTTGATGGGCCAACCCAGGATCAAATGCAAGGAATAAAGATAAGCCTCAAATAAATTAATTATCTTATGTTCAGCCCAGAACATAAATTATTCATAAACATTTATTCATACCACTAGAGAATAAATGCTGACTTACCCCTTTATTTTTGAAGTTGAGTCGGGCTCGCACTTAGATTTCATGAATCCCCGTATTTAAGATATCGCACGTCCATTAATTATTTACAGCGTTCTCACTGCTTAAAATAATTAATTTCTTTAATTCCTTAAGTAGTACCACTCAACCTTATTATTGTACTTGAGATAACTCAACCTGCAGGGTTTAGTACAATAAACATTTTGAGCTCCTTAAGGGGACGTCATCATCCTAAATGGATACGGTGACTCGATACAGGCAATTAACATGACATACAAGCACTTCCACCACCCAAGATGCGGAGAATATTGGGTTATCTCATGTAACCTCACCCATAACAAGTCAAAGTGATGGTCAGCAACTCATACTCACCTAATACCTTATCAAGGTTTAGATCAACGTAAAGTCACCGAGATCTAGAATCTTCACGACGGTCGGATAGAAGAACTCATCTCACCGTGATCCATCAATACGTCGAGACGCATCAAGATAGACAAGCAACTAAGTCAAGTCACTTCTTATCTATATCATGACTATCATACCGACAACTCGTCATCTAGTTGTCTCACCGTGATTCTTTTATATCTCATTTAGATTGACCAATCATATGACTTCTGTGATCTACTACACACTGTATGATCTAACTTATATATAAGATAAAGGGGCAAACATATGCAATCAAGTAAACAATTCAGATAGGAGATTGTAATAGTGGCAACAAGAATTATTGTATACAAACTCAACCAAAACTGCTCCAAGATACAAATCCAACAGCTTTCATAAAAATTACATGTAGGAACTTTTGAAGCTTAACTAGGAAAAATAATTTCCGAAACAAATTTATCATTGTTGGCCTAATGTTAAAATGGTTAATATATGAGGTCAAAAATCTGAGGTTCGAGTCCATTGTGATCCAATTTAATAAAATAATTTATCCAACAAAAAACAAGATACTATAACATCAAAAGGCTATAATTAAAAAAACACCATATAACCAATAATTTGCTCAGTTTCAAATCAATATTGTGATCGCCAAAATTTATGAACTTGTGATATTATATACAATCAATTTAAAAATCATGTTAAGAAGCAAAACTATGTAAAGTTCATGATATTATTTATAATTTTGGAATGATGACATTTAAGATGCTTAGCTGACTAGTCTGTATTCTCTGACAGCCACAACAACTTTAAATCATCTAATTTGGATCAATGTTGTAAATCAAATTACAAATATCTTGTGTGCAAAGCTTTAAAAATCATGTCATAAACCGGTTAAAAAGGTAAAAATAGTGCAATTATAAACAAGGGTTATGGTCACACATAACCTGATATTTGTCAGCATTATAACTTTATAATCTGATATTTAAAAATAGGTAGATATAGTCCACAAATTGATATGTTATTACAATTTTAGCCCAATTAAGTAACAACATAAAAAAAAAAAGCGTGACTGAACTAATGGCCGATAATGTGACCATTAATTCTTGTCACGTAATACAAATCAATGTCGTTTTTCTATATTAAAAAATCACTTAAATTAATTAAATATGTGAGTGACTACTCTCTTCATTCATGCGCATTCCCTTTTTACTCCTTTCACTTCTGTCCAACGACCTCATCACCACTGTCTAACACTATGTCGGTGGGTGGTGGGAGAGGACTTGTGGCGGATTTGCCATCACCCAAGCGCTGCACCATTACCGACCTTATTTCTGAAACTCGAATAGATTGCAAAAATATGAAAATTAGAAACAAAAAAAAAAAAGAGATACCAATGATGGGATAAACGATTATGGAGATTATTCAATAGAAATTAGAGAAAAACTAATGATTTGGTGGAGTAGAAATGATGATGTAAGTGTGCATGTCAATGTAGAAATGGGGAGAATTGGGGAAAGTTGAAGAAAGAAACTGATAGTCCCTGGGGATTCGTACTTAGGGAAGAGGATATACACCCATTCAGGAAAATTAAATTTTTTCGTTTTACAAGATTGGACCTTCTACTTTGTCAATAGCTGTTATTTAACTGAAGTCATTTAAGTACTAATATCAATATTGTTGATCGGTTCAAGTATGATGAGTCTTGTTTAGAGTAATATCAATTAGCAAATCTACTAACTCCTGAGGTAGCTGATTAGTTGGATCGATAATTGACGTGTTTCGGAATGTAGTAGTTACGTTTTTGTCTTTATTGAAAACATAAACTGATGAAAAATACTTAGTCAAATATTGACTTAGTTTTTTGTTTATCTCTTCAGTATCAAACTAATGCTGATAGAATGTTTCAAAACAGTTTTATATTGCGTGTGCTGGTGATGTTCAGTTCAATAATATGCAAAGTAAATATTATACGATACAGATTGATAACTCAATCAATCAATTACTTGGAATTTTCTCTTGTTTACGATACAAGAGTAAACCTAGATACAAAATTTAATCTTTTACGTATTCAGCCTAACTTGGTGTTCCTCCTACGCTTACTAGTGCTAGGAAACATTTGGCTGCTTAAGGGTGCAGTCAACCTAACTTCTTGCTTACAAGTGTAAGATATTCAAGCTTTCAACAACTAACACTTCGTTGTCTACTTGTCCAATTTTTACTTAAACTTTGGGGTTTTGAGTAGATGGTTTTCCAACTAAAAGTTGAGTTGTCACAGGCGACAAACTCAAAATATCTAGGCTTGAAATATTACAAGGTAAGGACCTAAATGTAAGGGAATGTATGCTGAAATCTTGAGTTGATAGATATATTTGAGCTCTGAAGATTTTCTGATAACACTTTGTAACTCACTTCTTCGAAATCGCTGGGTAAAAGTGCTTAAGATATGAGCTTTGGGCGCTTTAAATATTTGATTTCGCAACGTTTCGGTTACTTTCAAAAGTTGGATTATGCATAAATTTATAGAGCGGATGATGAATAGTATCGCTGGAGGGAGCATCAATCACATTTATTCCATTTGTCGTTTGAATTATGCCCATTTGAATCCTCGTACATCGCTATCGGGGTCTGCATCATTGTACACTGTAGCTCTACAACTCTGAATAGTGGTTCTGGCATGTCTGGATCTTCTATAGATACGTTACGAGTGGCAAGTCAAACACTCAAGGTTTAAATAACTTTGTATTTTCCAGTTGAGTTAACTTTGTGTTTCTTCTGTACGTTGATTTCAAGTCGTATCAATCGAGTCTGTTCTTAGTTAAGGCAGGCTTCGTCTTTTATTAGTTTCGTGATCTTGAGTCAGTATGACGTTTCAGCTTTGACGTAGTTATCAGTATCTTTGACTTCTCATCTGTTGGTATGACACTTAGTCATATTTCCAACTTCTTTGTTTTTATCAATAGGCCTGAGTCTTCAGTCTTCCGATTTCACTCTTCAGTAGCACCGTTCATCAGTATCGATGTACTTTAGTCAGCTTGACTTCAGTCTTCACTCCGTGATCTTCAGCAGTGTTTCTCTTCAATTGCATTGGTATTGAAATATCTTTCAATACGACTGACTTCAATACTGTTTAAACTCTATTGGTCTTTGACCTGTCTAAATTAATAGTTATTCTGTTGAAACATATAACTAAAAATGTTAACTTCCTAACATTTGAACAACACTATGTTACATCAACAAGACAATCATCAGCAGGTTTTGAAATCTAATCAAAACACAAACTTAAGACGAAAATTTTCCAACATAGACCGTATAAACTCCATATTCAGACCAAACATATAACATACAAAGAGCATACAACTTCAACCTACATCCCTATATTTCAACAAGTTCTATCATTAAAGCATACAGAACCAACCACCATCCCAGCAGCAATAACAACTAACATCATCATATCCTTCCCACCCATAATTCCCAGATTTTGGGGATTCGACATGGAGACAACATGGGTATCCTTGTGGGAGAGATTGTGGATGCACATGAGCACCCAATGGAAGTGGTACGAAGCCGTGACAAAAAAAAGAGGAAGAAGAAAGGGTGGTCACGATAGGATGAAGCCTATTAAGAGAGATTAATGAGAGAAATAAAATTGGGGGATTAATGTAGACGTGAATTTTTTTTTGTAGGTGAATTATTTTTAATGTAGTAATAGAAATTTTGTATTATGTGGCAAAATTAATTGTCACATCATCCACTATCAGTCCACGTCACTTTTTTTTTGACATCATTACATAAACAGGCTTAAATTGTAGTAACGGTCCAAATATTGGACTATATCTACCTATTTAAAAAAAATTACGGGCAAAACCAAACTATACTCAAATCCGAACGGGGAAAGGCAATTAAAATCTCGTAAGTGACCATTAGCCTTATAAACAATTAACCCTTCTCTGGAAGCAATGCATTCATACATAAACTTCCAAGCGAGTAATTAATGTCGAATACTTATGAGTGCAAAGCGTTTATCAGTATAGGGATGTTGGGTGAATTTTACCCATATCGATCCGAAACCGTTCAAAACTCATTAAATTTTAAAATATCGATTCTAATTTTGGTTCCGGTTCCGATTCCAGACTAACTTTAGACCCTGACCGTTAGATCCATAGTTTAATGGTTCGGTCTGATCCGGATCTGGTTTCAGTACTAGAACCAATACTTATTTATTGGCTGGTCGGAGTAAAACCCGTCTATTTACAAACCTAAGTTTAAATAGACTTGTCAATGAGCTAATTTTATCCATATCAATTCAAAATCACTTATAACACATTAAATTATAAAACAACGGTTTTATTCTAGTTCGATCTTGTCCAAATCGGTTCCAGATCACCAACCGGACCGCTTAAGAACCATAGTTGATGGTTCGGTCCGATCCAGATCCAAATGTTTAATGGGTCGATTCCAACCAGAACATTACTTATTTATTGATTCATTCCGTAAAATTCACCCATTGACATCCCTATAAATTTAAATATATGATATAAAACAAATTAAACCGCGAGAGTTCAATACAGATACTAATATTACAAATGACATACTTTACCGAAAACTATTACTCCTCTATCCCATTTAAAACCCTTTCCTTTTGGGAGTCCATTCAAATGTCCCATTCCAGAAATAATTAACCTTAAAGTGTGGCCTACCACTTTTACCACTTTAACTACTTTATACTTATCCTAAATAACCTGGCCAAAGAAAGAAGACGAACACTGGGATTACTAGTAACTGAGGAGGAAGGCTGAAAGAAACTCAAGAGAGTTAAATAACTGGCAAAACAATCATTATATAAGGTTTTTCTAGAATAATATTATAATGCACAAGTATACACCTAACAAACATCCTAATGAGATCTTGTTATATCCTTTTTAAATAGGAAAGCCACATAAACTGGTTGTACCACCATCTTCATAAAGTTAACCTGCAGCGTTGGAACAAAACTTAAAACTCGTTCATATCATATCTTAAAACTGGTGGTAGTGTATGAAATTAGAGCTGGAATTCCTCCATTTTGTATTGCCTTATGATGAATTCCTCAATCAGAGTAGGTGCTCAATGCCGCAACAACTAATCCTGTTGTTTCAAGAGTCGAGGCTACATCGGGGTACCCTTTCCAGGACGTTCTGATCTTGAGGGAAGGATACAGCCATCTTTTCACAGAAGATATAAACGAGTTAGGATCGCGTTCTAGAATTGCATCCCAGTCCACCTGGACGCCCTCGGGAATGCTTCCAGTGAATTCCATGTTGGCGGCCAGAAGCAGCCCAAGCAACACAACCAATCCGATTACAGCACTACCTCTTGATAACGGCATAAAATTATACCTGGCAATAGCAGTTGAGCACAAATCATACAAAAGAAACGTCACTAAGTGCAACGTGCGTATGTTATGCACTCCAAACATGACTCTCACCAGTAATAAGTCATCCTTAAAATTGCCTCCCTCACATTCTCAAGCACGTCAAAATCGGTTGACCCATAATCTTCGCCACAATAAGCATCACAGAGTGCCTGCAAATCCAGATTCTTTCATCAACGACTCAACAAGGAACAACAATTTTCAACCCATAACAATCTAGGCTAAGGGAAAAGATGATGTAGCTATCCGATTCTTTCCGATCACTTTAAGAGATAAAAGGAACAGGATGAAATTACCTTTCAGAACAAGCTGTATACTTCAAAACAATAAATAATTGTACTTTGTAAGCTCAACAGGTAGAAGGTACTAAAGATACAATGATTTAGGAAACACAAGGAATCCACAAGAAAAATTAAGGCTTAAATTCGAAAAAATCCCGAATGAGATGCCCAGGTCTCCAATATAACCATTACTGAAAGAAAACAGCAATGGCACATCCAATCCATCCATGAGAGATGATATAAACATCATTGGTGGCATCACAACAAGGCCTAGAGTCTAAAGACTGTTATCAGGAAAATAAATTAGGATGGAAGAGATACCTCCCATGCCGAAGTCATTTCCATTTCAAAATCATCCCACCTTGAAGGTGTACATGGCGTTTTGACAGCAAAATCATACCCAATTGGATCCCTGATAGGAGCAAACAAACAGCAAAATTTAGAAGCAAACAGATGTAAACCAGTTTAAAGCAGTTAATATACAAGTTGATAGGTTATCAATCCGAAGTGGACCAGAAGGAGATGTAATATACGTTTGTATTAAAGAGATCCTAGTTCCTTCAAGCTGCTTTCTGAAACAAGAAACATTATAAAAGGAGTTTATGTTATAAAAAATTCAACAATTATAAGACCATAGGTAAAAGAAGTCTTCACAAGAAGAAATATTCAACAAAAAGTACCCCTCAACTGCCATACTATGGCACCAAGTAGCCAACCAGAAATCCTGGCCCACAGCTTTGTAAAGGTCCGAGCATGATTCTGCATTCATTATCTGCAATATCAATGAACAACGCCAATTCAGAACATAATACATAAGAAACGGAACAGAGTAAAAAAATGCTCATGAGCTCAAGAAAAACCAAACTGGTCGCTGATTGGCAAGTCAATGCCGATGTAAGTTAGCTCAAATTTGTCATTAAGTAATCCTGTAGCATTGATACTTTTGTTCTCCTACAGGTTTACCCCAGTGGAAAACCCAAAAAACAAGGTGATTGTGGTGCAAAATCATTGAGTATAGATAGGTATTGGAATCCCTATAGGGGGCATCATACAGCATGGTTTACTCATCAGCCACACTCCAGTGAAGTTTCATAAAAAAAGGAAAGAAACACTAATACCAGTCTAAAACTAGAGGTTATTCTCTTGCCAACCTGAGAAGAAACAGGGCTGGTAACATCATAAAGAAAATGTATAGAGATTCTGAGCAACATATTTTATTAAAATGAACTGACAATAATTCTCTAATGGGAAGTCTAGAAAGGCAAATAGTAAATAATCTTAGCAAAAAACAGCAGAATCCATGATTGGAAACAAAAAAGTGAAGATGTGGCAGATTTAACTTTGTCTTGTCAAATAATATTCCTTACTTCTTGCAATTTTCCATCTTCATTGAGATAGATGAGGTTGTCCTTCTTGTCACGGGCATACTTATTTTCCTTCATTAATGCTTTGGCAACACTGAATGCTCTGCAGACCAATAAGCAATACATGATTTCCTCACTATTGAATCTAAGAGGAAGACTATTCTTTGTCATAATATCAAAAAGTTTATAATGACATAAGCGGTTTAAATTTATTTGGAAATAACAACGAAGTATTACCTGTCAAATTTTGGAAAATAGCGTACCACCTTTGCTTGCCCAAGAATAAGAGAAGTTTGGGACCCAAATCCAGAATTAAATTCCTCACTAGATAAACCAAAAAAGGCCACATAAGAAATTAAGCTTAAATGCACATGAATATATATTTTATATATATATATATATATATATATATATATAGGAGTAGATCAAATGAGAACTCCAACTTTTTAGAACTAATGTGGTTCATCTATTTTTATAATCTAATGGTCATGATTAATTATAAATTGTTTATTATCCTCATATTTTAATGGTAACCGTTTAACCCTATAATTAAAGAATTTTATAATTCATTTACGTAACTGTTCTCATATGCACAACCACTGCGATTACATGCACAACAACATGAATTACATGAATATAACAATTAATCGTAATATGATAGCAAGCTCAAGAACTACGATTATGAACAACAACATGAATTACACGAACAACGAAGAATTGAATATGAAATATTCAAATAGCGAAAATTTAGGGATTTAACTATTTTTATTATAAGTCGTCCGATCTTATTCAATCTAACGGTGATTATTGGTTCTTAGATCTTATTTAAGATATAGTTCCCTCTATAACCAACCTCTATATAATATACACTGTTGTAAAAAGCGCCAGAAGCGGCCGTCTTGAGGCGCGCCTCAAGGCGAGGCGGCTGGAAAACGCCCCGTGGCGATTGCCTCTTTCTGTAAATATCACTCGTGAGCCTCTCCGACCTGAGGCGACCGCATCAAGGCGTGAAGGCGCTGAGGCGGAATCGAGGCGGGTACAAAGGCGTTTAGGGTTTAATTAGGTGATTTAGGGTTTAATTAGGTGTTTTGGGCCTAAAAGTTTTGAGCCCAAACGAAATTAATAATAGCCTAATATGATTAAACCCTAAAACTAAGTTTTACTTATTAAAGTTTAGGGAAAAAAGAATGAGAGGCGCCCGCCATTCTCTCTCCTCCTCATCCCTCAACTCCCACGCCTCCGGTGACAACAATGACCTCCGTGTGTACCCACCTCATCAAGATAAGTTTTTCCTCTTTTTTTCTTTCTTTCTAGGTCAGTTTTTTACTTTCTTTTTAGGTCAGTTTTTTTTATCAAGATCGTTTTTTTTTCTTTCTAGTTCAGTTTATAAGTTTATGATTTTTTGTTTTGTTTTTTATTGCAAGGTTGGATTTGCTATCTATTATTTTATATTTAATTTATAATTTTATGTTTTTTTTATTGTTGAGGCTTACGCCGAGGCTTACCTCCGCTACCGTAGAGGCGAGGCTTAAGCTTTTTACAACATTGATAATATATATATATATATATATATATATATATATATATATATAGGAAGGGTTAACGAGAAACATTTTATTGTGAGAACATGAATGAGTTAATGATACGCTGCGAAAGTTAATGAATAAAAAATAGAATTTTGCCTCATGGGATTCGAACCTCGTGAAAATTCAATTTTGGATTCATTAACTTGCAGTATTCATTAACTTTCATAGCATATTCATTTTGTTCAGTAAAGAATTTTCGTAGTTCTTAGTTCTCACGTTAAAATTGGTTCTTATTTGAACCTCACTATATATATATATATATGGGGTTGGATCCATGAGAAATCATCTTTTGAGAACTTGAGAACCATGCATAAGAGTTGAAGATTATGCATAAAACAATATAAAGTTGTGCATAACGAAAACTTTCTAAAATTGTTGCACAACAAAATAATTTTAGAAAGTTTTGTTATGCACAACTTTATACCGCTTTGTGCATCATCTTCAACGCCTTATGCATGGTTCTCAGAGTTCGCAAAAAGATGTGGTTCTCATTTGATCCACTCCCTATATATATATATATATATGTGTGTGCATGTGTGTGTGAGAGAGTAAGTGCAACTCTATTTTTCCTTGAAGTAAAATCTAACTATTGACAGCACCATTCATCCCCAGATAGTTAAATAAAAATAAATAGAGTTTCCCTATCTATTCAACAATCTTAAAATTAAATTAATCCATTCTGTAAGTTGTAGATGACCGTTATGACTACATTTTGCTCTCGTAAATCTTAAAGTATATGAACTGAAATGGAATACCTCAATTTGTTAATCCAAACAACTGGATCACATGGTTCAGATATTTGTCTCCATTTGACAGCTAATGAATAAACACCATGCCATGGCAATGAAGGTCGTCCGTAGGGTCTATCTTCTACTGCATTATTGATAGTGGATGATTCAAAGAAACTGGTAGTGCTGCAACCGGCACCACCTCTGTTCTGACTAGTTGGGATAAGTTTTTCTTTTCTCCCGACTTTCTTTCCATGTTTTAGAGAACCTTTATTTGAATGCTTCCACTCAGTTTGTAGAGATCGCCAAACTCTAACAACCTTCTGTGCGATCTCTAAAGCAGCAAGTCCCGCCATTCGGTACTGATTCAGGTTCGAATAAAGACTTATCAGTTGGTACAAAACCCAATAGTAGTAAGAGGGCAACAAAAGCAAAGAACTAAGAATCATTTGAGGAGAACATTTGAGGACAGGTTGCATCTCACATTGTTAGACTAAATTATATCACGACACCCTCACCCCCCAAAGGGAAGAATTATTGAACTAACTCAATGCCTGCTAGTTAACACAATCCACATTAGCTAATGCCAACTCGCCCATATATCAGCATGAGAATTGACATTTACGACTCAAGATAGCAATAGGTAAACTGAATTTTTCCAGATATCTCTTACTATAATATTTATAGTTTTAACCTCAAACCATTATTCAAACTAACTCACTCATTTAAAAATTTAATACATTTAGAAAATCTAAATTCAGAAGTCAAATGGAGACGAATATCTGTCGAGAAAAATGATTAGTCACAGTAAATTAATTATCGCAAGGGAGAAATGGGAACATAAGATATACATACAGTATAACTATAAGCCAAATGGAATTACTGCAAAAGTATAATCTTGTTGCAATTCAGCTCAAAACATGTAAATAGCATTAATATGCTTCCCGAACAGGAAGGGCTGCATACTCCATAGCGCTAATATTCGAAATTCAACATCAGCTACTTCATACCTACTGATCTTAATAAGCAAATCACCTGACGTTTGTTGGGCAGGAATCCTGGGCAATGGTATTGAATCTTCTTGCCAATAGAATCTGCGGCGTGTAAAAGGGCTGCCTTCTGTTTTGTGACTGTAAAGTCTTGCTTTTTCAGCTTTCCCTTTCTCATAGAATCCCGCAGAGGAGGTTGCCTATACACTTTTTCACATACATTCTTTGGATGCAGTCTTTTGCACCAATATTCCTACGAAAACATGTTGCGAAAGAGTAGTAATAATAAGCTAGAATTCCATACTATTTCTTCTTAAACTATTAGCTGAATTCTGTTTCAAATTAATATCTATTGTGTGCTAAATTTCCCATCCAGCAACCATACAAAATTTAGCAACAAGACCTTTCAGCAACCCGTCACATTACTTAATAGCAACCGCCTACAAAATCGATGTTTTCCAGCTATATTTTATTACAAGTTCAAATCACAACAATAAAGAAATCTATGAACTCAGTATCAGCATCAACCATGCACACAACCGCCATACACTAATTATACTCTCCCAAATAAAGACTCTAAAGAGTAACTGAAATGAGCCACATTCGATTATAAACTAGCAGCAAATCTTACAAAAGACACATAGTCATGACTTTTGCCTTCCAATAGTGATATATGCATCTAGGGGCATGTCCATGCAATATAGATGAATTATCTTTAAATCTTCCAAAGTCTGTACAAGTTTCTCAATAATTTGAGGATTGACAGAGAAACAGAAGCACCATAGGAGACATCATAAGAATTTTAATTTTTTTCAGATAGGAAAGCCTTTAGCAATAAGTTGCAATAGTTGCCTTGCAATACAGCTTGATTACATAACATGTTCAAACAGAAGAATAATAAGAATCAGGATCCTACAATTTTCTAACCTATGCCTTTATAATTTGGTAACCGAACAATCTGATGATTGACACAATCAGATGACGTAAGAATTGAATATTACCTTAAAGAGGGGATCTATGTCACCATCAAGGTCAAACCACGAGAACTCAGTGTTAAACTTTGAAGCTGTGTACAATGCAATTTCTTTCTGCAACAATAGATTACAGATGCAATAATAAAAAAGTTGAACAGTCAACTCCTCACACTAAAGCATGGTTCTGGGATAACCTAACAATAGATTAACATTGATCACAGAGAAAATCATGTCTATATGGAGAATGAAGAACAAAGAGATGAATGATATGACCAAGAATTCTATCGTGTTTTACTAAGATTTAGATACAAGTATCCATTCCACCATGCTCCTGCATTGAATCTTTTGTCCATACATTTTTCCAATGGCTCAGATGATATAGCACTCTTATATGCTAAATGTACTATTTGGAGAATCTAAAGCACCTTGGAACTACTAATTTCTGAAAATCCACAATTTTACCGAAGATGAAATGAAACGACCAAAGCCAAGTGACATGCATAGTTTAGACTACTTGGTGCCAACTTGCAAAAACAAAAATATCAAGTGCCCATCTCAGTCCCTATACTTCTCTGTGGTTAAGAACACTCTTGATCAGACCCACACAGATATATCTGGCTAATACAATGCCGATCATCTGAGATCTTCTTCATGTTGTAGAGTTAGTCATCCAGAAAGATAATAAAACAAACCAGAATCAAATTTTCAGGATTCTCTCACTCTCTAACAACACTTATCATGCTTACCAAAGGTGTAGCCTAATTCTTCAGTCTAACCTTGTGGTACCTAGAATATACTACGTGAACAACAGGTTCAAGGAGTCCCAATGGAAGAGACTTTCATAACTCAATACTAAACAAGGGATTGAGATCTGTAAAATGTAAAATAATAGGTCAAATATAACACCATGGATCATGCAATATTTTTTAAAACTCCAGTTTATTCACAAATCATGGCCAACCCAGAAAAATAGCAAAGACTTGCTGGATAAAGCCAAACAAAGAGCACATAAATAATAAAATTTGTAATTACTTTGAACCTGTTTATAACATGAATACAATTATATTGATAGTAATGCTGTAATAGACTGAAATTCATCAGACAAACACTGGAAATAAGTCATACTAAAAATAAATAACCTGGTAGAAGGCTAAGCACTGAGTACAAATTTTTCCATTGAATCTAATTCAAGATCTAAGGCTGCATCATAGTCTTTAACCTGCATCATAAGATCCATTCCATAAATGACACTCTAATAGAAGGAATATGGAGGAAGAATAGAGGGGAAAATTCATACTGCCTCTTTAAACTCTCCAATAGCATGATAGCAAGAAGCTCTTAGATACAAACATTCGATATTCGAGCTATCAATACTCAATCCCGTTGATAATTCCTTGATGGCATTCCTGCAATCAACAATTTAAATAGTAAAAAAAATCATTTGAAACTCAAGTAACCTAATTTACTCTGTAGTCTGTACACAAACATATCAAATCCAATGGTTTACAGGCCAAGTACATTAGACAAAGCATGCCAGTAGGATATAGCTCTACGAATTTTCAGAATAAATAATCCAAATTACAAAACAATGATACAGAAAATCAGAATTAAGTAATGTATATGTATACATAGAAAATGTGAAGGAGGACAATTTTAATGCAGAAAGTAAAATAACATAAATAAGGAGAGACTTACAGCTCGCAAGAAATCACACATAATATAAAGCAGTTTCAATGGCAATAAATTTTTGAAAGAATGATATTATATCTGGACATTTACGCATTTAAGTCAAAAGAAGAAAATTCCCTGTAAAAATCTCTGGGCAATATGCTGACCAAATTGGGGTAGAGCTCTGAGCTTAAACATATACCTATAACATACAATAGCACCACAACATACAATAATATCTAATTTTAAATCTTATGCTCCAAACTTTACTTTCTAATATATGATAATAGCCAGTATGTCTAGCTTGGTATCAGTTTCAATCATATTAACTTTAGAATGCTACCTGTGCTCCCCCATTCCATGGAGAAGAAGCCCGTGCAGGTGATATGCTTTGGCAAACCTGAAGCAGCAGTTGAGATTAATAAATTTTAACATAATTCTTCAACATGATATGCAAGTCAATGTAAACCAATTTTTTTTACCCATGTAAATAAGTCTGGACTACATAGTTAAGGCTATATTGAATATAAAATTAAAAATTCTTTTAGTTCTCATACAATTAATTAACTTAATAACCAGTTTCAATTTCATAGTCATGGAAAAGATAATTAGTAACAGATTTTTTTTAGATGTAGTCAACCTGACTGAATATTTATTAGGCAATCCATGTGAGCTCCAGTTAAAGAGTGAGTCATTAGCATGATGAAAATCAATATATCAGGAGTACAAGTGTGGAGGAGAAACTTGAAGGGAGCCTTATACACAAACAACTTCTCTAAACAATATGATCACACAGGGAAGGAAACTTTAGATACTAAGGAGTTAGGTCCCCTAAACTTGGGTTTCTTCCAAGTAAAGGTTACATGAAGATATATAAGAAAGCATATTGATAAGAAAAATCAGTAGAAACGGAGTAGCATAAAGATAGATTCAATGTGAAATTCATTGGCAGACGTGAATAAGTGCAAGTACAAGAGAAACAAAAATCTAAGTTAAAATTTAATTTGTACAAAATATTAATTTAAAGCTTGTGCCCCCAGACAGTCAGCATGAAAAGACAATATACACTTGTGTAGGCCAAAGAATTCCTTAATAACTTTCCAAGGTGCTTTCAGGGAAAAAATATAATGTGCACAAAAAGGAGCTTCTGGGTAAACGAATAAAATCTGGAAACAAAGTAAACCCAAAGAGCATTTTACAGAATAATTACTAATATATCACTTGTAAGTCACTGGTTATTAACATAATATTAATTGATCATATCAGACAGAAGCTTAGCATATTCTAACCTTTCATCAATTTTCAGAATCTCATGAATGCATCGTAGAGCCTTTTCTGAATTTGCCATGTCTTGATAGAACTGTCAAAAGACCAAACTTTATCCATAATTCTTTTTTATTAACATTGACAAACATGTAAATAATACAGTATTGAGGCTATGTAACTTCACATAGAATCATATATTCTCAGCACCAAACCAATCAAAATAAAATTAGTTAGCAATAGGCCTATTTGTGTTATCCAAGTACCTAGTATATTCGCTACAAACCACATTAATACATGCATTATAAACCAGAACAAAAGCTTGTGTACTGCACCTTGCATTTTCCTAATATACGAAATTAAAACATGAATTAAAACAAAAATCTTGACCAATTACACTAATTTGAAAAGCAATAATGGACAACCATGGGTAATTTAGCCAATAACATTAGCACCCAGAGTTCACTGATAATGAGCTCGAAAATTTAATTCAATATCTTAGAGAGTTAACAGTTCTAAACAACTAAACAAGTGGGTGTCTGAGTACCATGACGTAATCTACCATTTAGGTATGGATGAATATAAATCCTGCTCCTCGATAAGCTTAACAATTTGGCACCACAACAGGAAGAAAAGCACAATGATCTTCTGGGAAGCATAAATAGAACACAATTTGGACAAAATCAAGTAGTCATATTGTAAAATGTTGTCGAATAAAAATAGTCATTACACTAACAAGTAACAACTAACTCCTGGACAAATACCCAAAAGTGTAGCTCATTGCAGCGTTGGAGCCAAATACATCAGTTTGTGGTATCATACTAATAAACAGAAAGAGAGTGTACAGAAACTTGACTCATTAAATACCTTACGGCAAATTACATTAGGCTATGAATGCTGTGAGTCAAGACAGATACAGCGAATGCAGTTACAACGAGAGATATAGTGTCCAGTAATTAGTAAAAGCAACAATATGGAAACATTCACCAAGCGACTACTTCATAATCCTTCAGTTGCAAATTACAAGCATATATTTGATATTTCTATTATTTTTTTCTTTACGCCTGATGTTTCTTTAGCAACAAATTCTTTTATGTTCTAGTTCTAAAATTACCTTATTGTTTCAAAACTAAAACAAGAGAAGCCCAGGTTGCATAATGACAGCATCATGATCCATGCATCATTAAGGTCCAAAAACTAGACGCAAAAATGATAAGAAATACAATACAAAATGGTAGGCTACTCATTGGTCACAACCTGAATGCAAGTAACCTTGACAAGATTTAATAAACACACGCACACAAAAGAAAAGGAGATTCTTTCGAACTATATGTAATGGATACCTGAGTTAGATGAGTCCAAGCCTCAAGGAAGTTTTTATCTATTTGGATTGCTTTAGTATGTGCCTCTTCCGCCCTTTTATATTCACCAAGTGAAGATAGAGCCAAACCCTGTCAAACCAACAATTTAACTCTACATAATTTTTTGGTTATCAATTGATCAACTTCATTATCCAAAGCCATAGTTAATTCTTGTGTTCTCACCAAATATGTCAGAGCAGATTTGTTCTGATTATCAACTTCTACGCATGCTGATAAGTCTTCAACAGCAGCTTTGTAATCCTTAAATTTAAAATTTACAATGCCTGCATAAATTATACGAAAATGACCATATGTACAAATAGAGCACTCCTTGATAAATAGTAAGGTTAGTGCTGCATGAGATAATATCTGGAAATTCATCTCTAAATTCTGCTTCAGAGCTTGCATGAGTTCTCTTATCCATAATCAGAATGTCTTTTGCAGTGATCTTTGAATTGTGTAGCTTTTACCAGGTTCGTAAAATTGATATTGGATATATTCTTCCAATGATAGAATTATTGTTCTAATCGAATTAACTAATAAGCACTGTTGGTTATGCAGAGCTCATGCTTACATGTGACTGTTGGCAGAAAAAAATGAATTATGGTATACTGAATTATCTATTACTATGTATCTGCTTTGGCAAAGTTTATGCATAAATCTATTTCAAGAACAGATAATAGACATGCATTGTGTGTGTGGATAGTAATGAAACAATAATATTTTCTATTGTATTTACTTATTTTCTAGCAGATGAATCAGGACGAATAAACGGTAATCAATTGTGAAAGTGAAACAAATGATTATACCTAGATATACTAAATTCATTTCAAGCCAGACTCAAAGCATATTTTGGGCTGATGTTCCTTTTTATGGGAAACGTGAATATATTTTTTAGAGGAAATGAAACGGGGAAAAAGAGGGGCAAGTTTTCCCTAGATAAATGAGAGCACTCTAATTAATTATGCATCTGCAACACCTAGCTGATTCTGACAAAAAAATGCCCTAAACTCCTTATGATTTCACACCCATTAAAATACTAAAAAAAGAAATCCCACTCTCTAATGAAAACAACCAACACATTCCGTATGGTATGGTAACCTCCATAAAAACTTGACCATTTTTGCTGATGAAGCCCCCAAAATTCGACAGAAACAGCTCTTTAATTGAATGTGGCAGAATCCATTGTAAGCCCAATACCAAAGAGTGTGCCATCAGCTGAGTGAAAAGGGGCAATGCAAAAAGATGTTCTAGACTTCTAGGTACTTAGATTGGTTTCTTCACAAGGTGAACCAGTTTGGTGAGAGAAAAATTGTATGAAAAGTGTTTGTTTCACATCATACGTAACTCACCCAACACCGGAAACCATTAAATTAAAACTTCCTATTTGTAGAAACCATCCAAATGTATTTAAAAGTAAGGGAACAGGGGAAAGAATAATTAGGAAAGCAGGGTATCTTGGGCTTTTATCTAAAGATAATTCACCTGGCAAGCAATAGTGGCATATGCCTACAATTTGTAAATTAAATTAGCTACAACAAATGCACAGTTAGCCAGGAAAGTACCCGGCAGCATATCATTGGCAACCCCAAGCACGTACCTCAAAAGCATCAAGTTGAAGACTAATAAAACAAAATTCTAATATTTACAATAATGCAATTACCCCTTTCATGCAATATGTCTGGAGAATTGGGTTCAAAATCCAACGCTTTTGTCAAGTCTGCAATTGCCTGGAAAATATAAGAAAATCATAAAGAGTACATAGCATCTAGCGATACACATACATATCAGTATACAAACATCTGGTGATGCACATTAGAAAGCAAATACCATGTCATAGAATAAGGAGTAAAGGAGATCATATTGGACTTTCAATAAAGAAAAGAGTTGCTACCAAAATCGTGTAAGATTAACTCTTTCAATAAAAGACTGTTGAAATAGTACATATGATGTGCGTCAAAAGAACACATTTGAAAGGCGCACATAAGAAAGAAGCTTGTTCGAGTGGGAAAAACCCGTTAATACTAAATTCCCCAATATTTGGAGTTTATATCCAGTAACCTGAATTCATAATATTCCTTTATAACCACTTTAATGACAAAAGTACTATTCTCAGACATTACTATTCTGGCCACATGAATGAAAACTTAGTTCTTATAGCCTTATCTTATAACTTCAAAATTTTAAAACTGACACACACTTTTTGAATGCAAACTACTGACAGACAAGTGAATCTTTAATTCTTTCTACTTTATTGATCATTTTTTATATTAACAGAATAGTACCCAACACTTTGCTTTCATTTTCATATATAGACTGAGACCACTTCTCCACTACAGGGTAGTCACATTGGCAACCGAAAATCTGCTAAAGAATTAAGATAAATGGCGTCGTTTTATTTGATGAAAGATTTAAAAAAAAATTCCACAACATTACTTTCATTTGAGTATTAATTCCTCAGAGATTTCCGGTTGCCAACGCAACTATCAGTCTATCATGTACCGGACTAGTGGGCCCAATCTAGATTTGAAAATGGAATCAATTTATTAGATACTATTCTATCAGTATCAAAAGTATGGTCTATTTTTGAAGAAGTGGGCAAATGAGTCTAGAAACTGATATTAACCCTATAATAAATTTACCCTGTCCGCTTTTAATAGATTGATGGAGGACATTCAACAGCCATTAAGTTTTTGAAACTGTTGTAGGGAGATTCTAGAAACATAACTTGTTATACAAACGGCATACAAAAGTAACAAAACTAACAAGAAGCTCTGGCTAGGTAGAGATATATCAATTAGAAATTATGTCAATAGGTTTATGAGGAGTTGTTTTGATCTGAGCTTACTCGGTCATGCCTACCCTTAAGGATTTACAACTTTAAAATAACGATAGAAAACCAGCTGGCACAAAAGTGGAACTTCAACAAATTCAGCATTTATTTTCCAAAAAGTAAATACAAAATCAAACTCAAAATAATCTACATAAACTTAAACAAAAGCATAACCAAGATGTGACATGAGCACCTTAGCGGATTCTCCCAAGGCTGCTTGAGCTTGTCCCCTACGTTTCCAGGCCTCACCAGCTAAAGGATTTGATTCTATTGCCTATATCACAAATAGCCGTGCCATGTTAGATTTCTATCATCCATAATTCCACCTTGCATAAAGGATTCAACCTCATTCATGTGTTACCTTTGTAAAATCAGCAATAGCAGCATGGAGTTCTCGTTGAAATGCATATGCTGTCCCTCTTCCAATTAAGGCCTCGGGGTATTCAGGCTCTTCTTGCAGTATCTGACACGTACAAAAGACATGAGAAGTGAACAAATGATATTATTCTCTTCCCTCCAACCAAATGGAGTGGAATAAAACTACGTTTAAGATTAAGATGACAAACTAAAGAGTGACCAGATATCAACCTTGTCAAAGATGGATATAGCATGAGCATACTTTCCTTCATTAACCTGCAAAAGAAGAGAGCATCATCTTCACTGCCTAATAAACTACACTCTAATCATTATTAGAGAAGCAACTGTGACTCGTGGGGAAAAAGCTTTCGATTTCTAAGCATCAAAAAATAAAAGGGAACGACTCTGGACCCTGATATAATCGGGACATCCTAAAACTTCTATTTAATATCGTAACATGAGTAATTCATTAAATGGAGTTAGGGAGAATCTTCAATGCAGGGCATTGTGCCTTATGGAGATAACCTGCCAACTTCCCTACCTCTTAATGTGGACAGTCGCCCTGATCAGAAGTGTCATCGACTCATCGTGATGATGGGGTCAAAAACACGAACTTTATAGATAAAAATGAATTATTAATAGTAAAGGAAACATTACAATTTGATTTAGAAAGTTGGGTGCATGAAGACATCAAGCCAAGAAAAAAATTGTTGTTGAAATACTATTATATGACCATAAAGCTGCAACTATATTGTGATTAAAAAAACACAGTTTCCAGTAGTCTTCCGTCAATCAAATCCTTCTCCATCATTACACACATGCATGTATGCTATTTATGTGTGGGTACATATGTGCATTTATGCTGTGAGAGAGTAATAGGTGCCAAAATCAAAATTAAAAACATAGAATGACAAACTATAAACCAGAACTAGAAATGATAAAGCATTAAAGAAGCAGCATCAACGAAAGCTTAGACCCTTCCAGGATACCTTTGGCACCAGTGCATCATATATTATCATTATCTCTGGGAAAAAAAGGAAATCAAATTTACCTGTGCAATTCCCCTTGATAATCTGAAATCGACATTAATTGACTTGTTCTTTGATATCCTGGTAACACAAAACTTTTTGCTCCTATTGGCCTCATCCATTAATTCATTGTGTATTTCAGATAAGCTTGATGGCTCACTGCATATATCAGAAAAATCAATCAATTCATTGCTGGATTCTGCCAAACCGTTCAGTGCAGACTTCCCCACTGACTTCTTGTTCCTGAGTATCCCATTAGTTTCCATTGGATGATTTTCAAGTTTAGTGTTTGATAGACTGCCAAAAGAACTCTCTCCTTTGACATTAAGACTTGATCCATTTTTGTGAGACTCCACTTGTTGAGTTGAGTTGCTAGGTGGTGTAATTCTTTCATTTGATTTCCCATGGTTGTTAGGTGCATCACTTGATTTTGTGGAAACGACAGATTTAGATGCAGGAAAAGATGACCCAGATGACTCTATATCACTGTTCTGACAAGAGACAAAATCATTTCGTTTAGCAGTTCTCATGAGCTCTTCCAGCTCCATAAGTTGTTTTAAATCAGCAGACTGACAAACAGCATGCTCATATCCTTGTTCCCAAACTAAAAGAGCTTCCTGTTTCCTTCCCAGAGCAGAAAAGGCATGACCTAGAAGAAAAATAAATCAGGCTAATATCAGCAGAATTAAAATCAAATAGAGCTTATAAATAACATTTTTATAGAAATTACTAGCAAGAAAGCACATGTTCCATTGGAAAATTACAAGATCAAGTTAATTGATATCTCTATGGTAACTAGCCACTTAACAATGTGAACCCATCTAAGAACACTTCTAGACATTTTTGCCACATCAAACCACAATGGCTGGAACTCATATATCTAGCAAGCATGGATAGTTTGCAGGGAAAAGTCCAAGCAATCCATGTCAAAACAGAATCCACAAGTTAAATACCATAACAAGTTTTTAAAAATTCTGCATCTCAAGACAGTAACAACATGCCAGTACTGTTGGTGGCTTCTTGTTCTCCGGACGGATATTTTATAAGCAAATCCGTCGCACAAGGAGCAGCTTTATGAACCAAAAGTATGATCTGTAAAATAAAAAAAATCCAGGCATGATACAAATTTATTACTAGAGGTGAGAAGGGAACTTAGCCTTGCATTTTTAGCTCATTTGGATGAGCCAATGGCTTTTCCTAGTCACTATCTCCTAATTGGTTGAAATATTCTTAGCCCAGACTATATAAGATCTCTCAATTACTAACCTACCAGTAAAGTTACTTATGCAAAAATGCGGACTGTTTACTGAATGAAGAAGATGGAACTTGGAGATTGGTAATACATAAACGACATCTTCTGTGCCATAAAGCTAAAGATCCATGATTGTTTAGAAGTTGAATTCCAGACTTCATAGAGTTTATTTTTATTTCTAAGTAACATCTGGTGATCAACTTCAGCAGAAAAAAATTTCAGCCTTCCATCACATTATTGTAAGTTATATTACAAATTGAGGCAGTACCCATAAAAGAAAAAACTACATCAACTGTAGTAGCTCATGCTCAAGATAATATAGGGGAAAGAATAAAACTTGCATAAAGAATGCCGAAAAATCATATTGTAAAAGGGGAACCATTTAGCAAATTATCATTTTTCCCTCTCAGCCATATAAGTACACTAGTAAGGCAAAACAGTGAGTATATTGGTGGCAATGTGATTCTATAAATTCACGAAACAATTCATTTTTGTAGACTGAAATAGCAGCAAGAAATTCCTGATATGGCAGTTGACTCCATTCTTCCATTTGTATAATTTGAAGAATACTTGACTTGAGAATGTTCACAAACTCCAGCAGAAATATAACATTATCCACCAGAACAATTCCCAATCTGAATGCGGCACACAGTCTTCAACCGAGTAAACAGAAACAACAACCTTTAAGAATATATGCTTGGATAAGCTGAGGATCAAGCTGCAGCGCCTTATCGCAATCCTTGACGACGTGCTTGTGCAGCTCCAATTGGCTATAGCAGAAAGCTCGATTGCTGAACATTCACGACACGTATACAAAAACCAAAAATTGAAAGATCAGACAAACTACCAATCAACTCGATAAGTCCAGACAATCCAAATCGAACTTTAAAGAACTTAGCACGAATCCAAACTACCAGAGATCCTGAATGACGCAGGACTGTGCAAGGAGTGAATCGAGAATCCGGATAGCCTTTGACCAATCCTTGGAGCTGCAGAGCTTGGCGAGTTCAATTCTCTCCGACACCGCCGGGGCCATTGGGGAAGAAATCGCCGGAGAAAATGGATCGACGGCGGTTGTACGTTAAATGGTTTGCTTGTATTTTGGGAGACGAGAGTGAGAAAGAGGGGGGGTGGAAAAGAGAAAATAGGAGAGAGCAAGGAGTCGCTCGAAATGGGAGTTCACAAAAAATGGGGCAGCGCACAATGAGGGGTATTTGTGTAAATTCGGAAAGTGCTGATAAACGAGGACCATCACTTGTTTACAGTTTACCTACGCGTCGCCACGCGACAAAAAGCACCGCGTACGACTGTGAGTGTGATAATCACCTTTTATATTCTAATAGTTGTTCACTGATATATATTGATAATTCCGTAACATAAATTACAGAATAATTAAAAATTTAGAATGACTCAGCAGAGAAGTACTTTTCTGTGGGAATTTCCTTGGTTCTAATCTACAGCTATTGCTATATAACGATCTTAAAGTCAGAGAATATCTAAATATGGGTTTAAAAAAAATTACCGAAATATGGATTTGGTTTTGTACTTCGATTAAAATTATGGATTTGTTTAATATTATACTTCGCGAATACCCCAAATATAGATATAGAGATCATAAATTCAGCCACGCACATTATTCATGATAGTACTCTATAGACTAAAAAATGAGGATGGTAATGTAGCGCAAAACTAACGAGTTGATTTAAATAATTAGTTGTTTTGATTGGATTAGAATTGAAAATTTCTAGTTTGTAAAAATTTAATTTCGAATAATCTATAACCAAATGATCTAATAATTATATATAATTAATCTAAAAATTCTAAGCACAATAGAATTAATTTAAAAACCAAATGAATTGACATGTTCATTACTTAATTTTCAAATTTCACTTTTTATGATTGTGCAGTGTTTCAGTTATTGGAGCACTAATCATTTGACTTCCATGAACCGCGACCAAGTTAAGATTAAAACACATTAATAGTAAGAAAATGATGCATAATCACAATAAGAATCAAGCAGCAATGTCATAGCGAATGTGCCTAAGAAGCACGGGGACGACGACGTCGGGGGAGCTGAGCTGCGGTAGGTGGCCGTCGGTGGACATGACCTCGACGATGGAGTCGCCGCCGAGGTTCTGGTGGAGGTACTCGGACACCACCACCGGCACGGCCAGGTCCTTGATGCTCTGGATGATGTGGCACGGCACGCTGACGTGGCGCAGCAGCGGTCTCACATCGCTGTTGAATATGGTTTGGGCGACGCTCAGTGCTATGTCTGGTCTCATGTTGAACAGAGTCCGGCTGAACTCCTGAACCGCCAGCGACTCCATGTCGCCCCCAACCGCCAGCGGCGCGAACCCGTCGCACCACGCCCTGTAGTTCGATTTCATCGCCTCGAATAGTTCTAGAAGCTCCGACTGCTCGAACCCCCCGTAGTAGTCCGGGTCGTTCACGTACCTAGATTCAAATTAGAGAATCTCTTTTGAACAATAACATAGATAAATTCATTTGTTCAAGGATTGCTAAGTCCAACCTTGGTCGGTGGCGCCCCCACAACCATTTTTTTTTCATTATTCTTATAAAATCGCAAAATTATTAAATTTTTGTGCAAATTCTGTTGATCAACTGAATGGTCTGAAAATTACTTTTTTTTGAAATCTCAAACTCAAAATTACCAAAATATGATTTTCAATTTTTCTCTCTACACCTCTTTGGTCGTGGCCCCCCTGTATATATAGCCATATATGTTGTGTTTGTTTTCTTTATAAATGTTGGATGCTCAATTTCTTTGGACTGGAACTTAAGATATTGCTGTCCGACAGCAATGGGAACCTAAATAATTAATTGTATTTAGGCACTAATGTAGAGAAAACTTCAATTTTTCAAAACTCTGTTTGGGAATCTGAAACAGGGAAAATTCCAATATTGATCGACTTGTCTTGTCCTTTAAAATTCAACCATTTCAACTGAAAGCCTATCAAACAGTTGAAATTCAAATGAAAAATCGAAATAAAACTAGTTCAATTTTCTAAATTGATATCTGATCTCATATTCCAAACAACGCTAACGAAATTTGAGTGAGGGATGAACCAACCTCGGAGAAGCGGAGATAGTGACAATTTTGGAGAAGAGCTCGGGCGGGAGATGGAGGCGATAAGGCCGATCGTGGCGGAGACGGAGTGGCCGACGTAGATGCAAGACTGCACCTGAAGCTCGTCGAGGATGGCGAGAACGTCGCAGGCGTAGCCCTCAAGCGTCGAATATCTCTCAAAGTCAAAGTAGTCTGGATTGGTGGTTCCAGCCCCCATATTATCATACAACACCACACGATAATCATCCACCACGTGCGGCACGAGATGCTTCCACACGGATTGATCCGTGCCGAAGCCGTGGGCTAGCACGATGGTTTGCTGTCCGGAGCCGATCACACGAACATTGTGAGCCTCTTCGGCGATTCCCATGATTTTTTTTGTTTTTGGGGGGGTTCAGGTTGAGATTTTTCTGGTTTGTGTGGAATTGTTTTAGGGGGAGTTTTTTGTTGGCTAAGTTTGGAATATGAGTCGAGAGCAGCTGCAGGGGTGACGACGACCACTTGATGTATATTTAGATAATATTGCATGTGGGGTTTACCGGTGCGCACCTAATATAGTGGCTACGGATTCCCATGATAAAAAAAAAAAAGATAATATTGATCATAAATATATATATGAATTGTCTATTTTATATATATATATATATATATAGAAAATGTGACATTAATTCCGACCGATGCTTCTTACCTACTTTGTGGACTAGTATGGGTACGGTAATGTTTATGTGATATTGAGCTATGCGTACAGCTCGAGCACTTGGTTGTATGGTTGTGTTGGAAATCGCGTGCATATATATATAATATTATATATACTACGTTCGTCGAAGTTTATTTCGACCAAGATTTTGAGTGACGAACGTTTAATTTTGTGAAATTAAATGGCGTAGGATCGATCTACGTTTTGAGTAGATGATCGTGGTGTATTCACATTCTCAAACCGATTTCCGAAGTGAGAAATAATGGATCAAAGTTGGTCACTTAAACATGGAGTTATGTGATTAAGGGATAAGCATAGATTAATTAATCCTTATCCCACATTGATTAATGTACATACATTAATTGTCTATATAAGTGGTTCATTGAACACTTAATATAATTATGCACAAGTGATGGGCTAAAAAGCCCACGCCGCCGCCGCCGCCCGCGCGCCCGCCCGGCCCGGCCCGGCCCGGCCCGGCCCGTGATCGTGGATCTTGGCAATTGGTCTTTGGGCTGCTCGTGGGCTCGGTTCCGCGCCCATCGCTCCTATATTTTGGATCAATGTTTGATCGAACCCAAAGATAGAGTTGGTCCGGGCCCAACTCGTGTAGCCCAACCGTTGGGCTCGCCGTGCGATGGAGTTGGTTCGAGGCCCAACTCGTGTAGCGTAATTCGTTGGGCTCTTCAGGCACTTGAAAAGACGCCCAGATATCGTCCAACGAACCTGACGCACGCGTTGTCCGGATTCGTCAGAATCGCTTTAACGTTCGACATGATGGCTTCACGGAAACGTGGGCACGTTGTCTCCCGAAACCGCCGCAGAACCTCTCTCGCACTCAATGGGGACATAACTCCGTAACACCCGACATCAATGTGGTGTTGACCCAACATGCTTTCCCATGAGGGGACGACGCCTATAAATAGGATATGTCTCCTCAAAGATTAGTCACCATCGCAAAAGCATTCTGTATTCTCTCAAAGCATTCCTCGCATACATAGCTAGTGTCCAGTTCGCCTCGCCGCCCGTCCAGGTTCGCGGAGCTCGTTGGTTTCTTGGTCGCCACCCACGAGACGCGCTGCTTTACCTTCGGAGACGATACGCCGTAACCGAGAGCACTACCTGGGCGTAACTCGTCTTCATGGAAAGAGGCCTCCTCGACTCGGCATTTAGAATACGATTTTACGCTTTCTTCGTTATTTTGTTTTAAGTTCATTGTTAGTTTGATCTTCTCCTTCTACATTTCTTTTCAAGTTGTAATACACCCGGCAAGTTCTGTACTATTTTGTACGTTTTTTTCCAACATTTAGGTGGTGTTTACTTTACATGATTATGTTGGATAGATAAAATTAATCCAACCTAATCAAGTATTTACTTTTAAGGATTAATATTTGAGGATATCTCAAAACCCATGATTATTTTAATCCTTTTAATTATTCTTCATTGATTTTAATCCAACCAATATAGGTAGGATTGAAATAATCCTCAAAATAATGGGAGAATTATTTATCCCAATTTTAATCCTTCATTAATCCTTTGTAGTAAACAAATGATTGATAGGTAAAAATTATCTTATCACATATTTAATCCATCAAATAATCAATCCTTCAAAATGTTAATCATGAAAAGTAAACACTCCCTTAGTTTATAGTTTTGTTAATGGAGTTCGTGTTTGTTTATATTTGGGTAGGTAATTTAAGGTTTAGACATTTTATGTTTGAAAATGAGAATGTATGCTTGAACGGTTATGTGTTTTTACAATTTATGGTGCGACTCATTTTACGGTTAAACAATATAATGTGCAAGTATTACTTACTATTAAGGTGATGCTCAAGTTGGAGAATTAATAGTGTTTCAGTATTCACCAAAACATATAAAATTATTCCTTTTTTAACTGAAGGAATAAATTTTATTTTAAGTGACAATGAGATTAATCAAACAAGATATTTTTAATACTTTAGATATAAAAAGAAAAAGAATAATTTTATTTCTTATATCTTTATGTCCTTTGAGTTTCAACTTCAAAAAAGGAAAAAGAATAAAAAGATGCCTTTGCGAGTCGTTTCTTTTATTGATTGATTGGTCTCCCCTTCTTTCTTTTAATCGAAAAGTATTATTTAATTGATTTGTTTCAAATTGTAGCTAAGTTCGTTGTATGTGGGGGTTGAATTATTTGATTAGGGCTTAAAAAACATAATTGGTTTTTTTTTTCTTTTGATGGAACATAATTGGTTTTAATTACAAGTTCGTTAGCTATCCATTCCAAATTCCTATTAAATATATATTAATTAGACGCGATGAAATAAAACAAGGTGTATAATGAACACTATATCTTAAAACTCATTTTTGTATTTTCCGTAATTCGAAAAAACTACAATCCAAATAATGCACAAAGAGAAAGAAGTGCAAGAGACAGCGGAGATAAGTTGTGAACTTGTTAGTAGTAGGTAGGGGTGAGATTCAGCTCAGTTAATCGAAATCGAAATACAAAAAAATAACTAATCGAAATCGACATTGATCGGTTAATGGGTTAATCGATTTGGTTAGTCGATTCGATTAGCTATTAACCGAATTTTAATATTAAAATTTTAAAAATTACAAAATTAATGAAAATAACCGAAATTATTTCAAATATTATCTAAATTATAATATTAAATAAAATAATTTCAAATATTTAATGATTATATATATATATATATATATATATATATATATATATATTATTATTCACTATCGTATAACCGATTAATCTATATATATTATTCGGTTATCAGTATAACCGATTAATCGATATATATATATATATATATATATACGACCGGTTCCGGATTGTGGTGACCCCATGCATCAACACGAGTCTTTTCAGTGCTGTCCTCACTCACACCCCCGAGAAAACTTCCTGGGTCACCCACCCACAATGCTCCAAGCCAAGACGCTTAACTTTAGAGTTTTATGATATGACTAGAAAGAAGATGATCTTGTTGGTATGAGAAGACATATCAAATCCTTTTGTTTCTCCTCGAATACGCGCCTCATACCGCATATTCTCGAATCCTCTCATTTCAGTGCTTTGGCTCATTCATGTATCTTCGCTTTGAAGTTTTAATCGAGCCGCCTTGTCCATGCCTCGCACCGCGATCACTCATCATTTCCGCCCCGGCCACATGCCCACCAACTTCCGCTTGGTTCGTCCCCGAACCACACCGCATCGAGATGTTCGGCTCGATACCATCTAACGACCCGCCTCCTGATTGACTACCATGCATCAACACGAGTCTTTTCGGTGTCTTTCTCACTCACACCCCCGAAAACTTCCTGGGATCACCTATATATATATAGTCAAGACGCTTAACTTATATATATATATATATATATATAATACGATATATATATGAAGACATATCAAATCCTTGCTCTCTCTCGAATACGATCTCATACCGCATACTTAAAGAGAATAATCGATACTGAATTGAAATCCAAAATCGATACCGAATAAGTACGCCGAGTAGTAGCAACATAACTCCAATAAAATGCCATAAATAAATGTTATGTGACATTCAATCATTTTTGTTTGGATTTGTGGGTGAAAATTGCAAAAGGCGGAGCACGATCTCCGAGACCAGAATGATTCGATGGTGGCGATATTAGGACTCAGATTTTAAAATGGGATGTTTCGCATCATATACATTAATTATAATCAAAATAAATAAATATACATATTGATGATAATATGTGATAGCATATTGAAGAGTAAAATCAGTAGGACCGAATTGTGAGGAGATAGTGAGATATTTTTAAAAAAAAATGGAAGACAACATTTGGGCAGGGATCTGATTCCCAACCAGACAAATTGAAGAGGGGACCAGACCTGCAAATCTCTCCACCACATGCTCTCAAGATTCCATACTTTTTTTTAAAAAAAAGTTAAATTTATGTCTATCAATTGATATTGATTTTGATAAGGAAAGTTACATTTTAATATCTAAATTATTAACAATTTTATAACCACGTTCCGAAATTCGATTCGGCGGTGAAAATCCTATATGCAATGGCGGAGCCACATATATTTGAGGTGGACCAATTACTCGACCTCAATTTTTTGATGTATACTTCATATATGTCTACTTATGTGTAAAACTATAAAAGTATTTTAAGTCTCGCCCCATCAATAATTAAAAGAAGTGTGTGCAAACATAAAACTAAATCAATATTAATTAATTGTAGGATATATTGTAAGAATATTTTATTATATAATTTTTATAAAAATTATTTTAATTGTTCTATATATTTTGCCCCCTTGTCTTTGGAGCCTAGCTCCACCACTACTTATATGACACACTGGAAGATGAGCTGAATTTTAACAAGGTGAATACTAGCTGATGGTGATGGAGGAGTGGTCGGGTAAATTTATGGACCATACCTCTAGTATATTGGAATATGTAGTGGGCTAGAATTTTCTCTTTTGATCAACTAAAACCAAATGGGCTTGAAGGAAGGTATCCATGACTTTGAACATCTCCAATAGTTAAGTATTCTTCGGAGTGAATTTTGCATTATATTACGATAACATTGTGGGTATTCGAATTCATCAGAGCTAGACAAAGACTTGCAAGTGATGCCCGACTGTTAGAAGTCTTGTGGTGGGTTTCTTTCAAAATTATTAATAATATATACCCAGTGGCGGATGTACTAATGGGTTGTACTGGGCTGGAGCCCAGTACAACCCCCAAATTTTTCCTATACATATACTTAGCATTTAGGCCCAAATTCTTTTAGCCCATCCTCAAATAATTAAAAAACAAATGTAAAAAAACCTAATCCTATTTTGATGTACTACAGTAGGCGAAACCAGAACAGACTCATTTTCATCTTCTCCTAATCCTATTCATTACAGAATACAAAGTCTCTCATTTTCCACTTCTACAATTCCACCGTGTTCTTTTGCCCATCACTCATTTTCATCTCATATATTCAAGGTATGAAATCCTAAATTAAGATTTAGTATTTCAAATTGAGTTTATTTTTGGTGAATAAATATCACAATTTTGTACAAGGAGCTTATCATTTTGTTATTTGATGTATTATGTATTACTCCCTGTATTCACCCATTTTGACAATTTAAGCTAACATAAACTAACATTATTGTGTTGATTGCTAGCTCAACACCTTAAAATATAAATAATGATAGTTATTAACAAGGCACGACAATTTTCTTGTAGCCATTAAGCCATAGCTAGATTTCATATATATATATATATATATATATATATATATATATAATGATTATTTTATATAAAAAATCAGATTATAAATAGGCATCAAAATTATATATTGACATTATTTAGATTTTTGGTCTTACAGTTGAAAGCATTATGCAAATTGCACTTTATATTTTGGTTCCAAGTCTTCTAATGCTCAATTGTTTCATATTTATTTTTCACTTTGAATTTGGTATTACATGAATAATTTATTGAGCTTTTGATTTGTACGAGATAAATGAATTGATATTAAATACACATGACCCGGTCTCTTATGGAATATATCCTCAATTTTTTTGTTTTTTAATATTCTTGTTTTTTGGATGTCTTGTAGTTTCCATTCATTTAAATGGAACACCAACATATTGCAAAGAAAGGAAAAGGACTTATATCATCTTTTTTTAAGAAGTGTGATCATCAAGACACTCAAACAATGAAGGTAGCTCAGAACATATAACCACGGTCATCCAAAATCAAACTAGTCAATGCCCTTCAAGTCCTATAGAGAGAAATCCAGTTACATGTATTGAGCGTGATCCGGGAAAAATGAAACAATTATGGGAATATTCTGTTAATGCACGTGATGATATAAGACGTGCATATCTAAAAGTTGGGCCTTATCAACCGAAGATGGAAACGTATCATGTTACAAAGTTTGGCACTCAAAATCGTAGCTTTCAGAAGAGATGGTTTGATAAGTTTCATTGGTTGGAGTATTCGCTTTCCACAAACAAGGCATATTGTTTTTATTGCTTCCTTTTCATAAGTGATGTAATATGCCTAGCTCTTCTGCATTAATTAATGAAGGATTTGACAATTAGAAAATGATAAATCAAGGAAATAAATGTGCATTTCTTACTCATGTTGGTTCTGCAGCTACATTACCACATACTATGTGCTTAAGACGTTCAGAAGATTTAATGACACCAATTGGACATGTAGACAAAGTTATTCATTCTCAAACAATTATTGAGAAGGAGAGAAATCGTTTGCGCTTGAAGACTTCGATCATAAGCCTCCGATGGATTGCACTTCAAGGTTGTGCTTTTAGAGGTCATGACGAGTCTTCTTCTTCATCCAACCGTGGGAATTTTATTGAATTGGTGAAGGCTTTTGCAGATATGAATAAGGAAGTTAATGAAGTTGTTCTTGATAATGCTCCAAAAAATGCCCAATACATTGCTCCGGAAATTCAAAAAGAGATTTTGAATATTATGGCCAACGGAGTACGTCAAAGGATTCGTGAAGAAGTTGGAGATAAGTATTTTTGTATTCTTGTTGATGAAGCACAAGATATCTCAAAGCAAGAGCAAATGGCTATTATCTTGAGGTTTGTGAATGATCGTGGAATTTTGACTGAACGTTTTTCGCAATTAAAAGTGTTAGTGACACCACTTCACTAAATTTGAAAAATGAGATATGTCGTGTTATTTCTCATCATGATCTTCGAGTTGAGAAATTGAGAGGCCAGGGGT